>CM059580.1:10343497-10702732 GCA_030386875.1 Morinoia aosen
AACCCCCACACCCGGCAACTCCGCCAACCCCCACACCCGGCAACTCCGCCAACCCCCACACCCGGCAACTCCGCCAACCCCCACACCCGGCAACTCCGCCAACCCCCACACCCGGCAACTCCGCCAACCCCCACACCCGGCAACTCCGCCAACCCCCACACCCGGCAACTCCGCCAACCCCCACACCCGGCAACTCCGCCAACCCCCACACCCGGCAACTCCGCCAACCCCCACACCCGGCAACTCCGCCAACCCCCACACCCGGCAACTCCGCCAACCCCCACACCCGGCAACTCCGCCAACCCCCACACCCGGCAACTCCGCCAACCCCCACACCCGGCAACTCCGCCAACCCCCACACCCGGCAACTCCGCCAACCCCCACACCCGGCAACTCCGCCAACCCCCACACCCGGCAACTCCGCCAACCCCCACACCCGGCAACTCCGCCAACCCCCACACCCGGCAACTCCGCCAACCCCCACACCCGGCAACTCCGCCAACCCCCACACCCGGCAACTCTGCCAACCCCCACACCCGGCAACTCTGCCAACCCCCACACCCGGCAACTCTGCCAACCCCCACACCCGGCAACTCTGCCAACCCCCACACCCGGCAACTCTGCCAACCCCCACACCCGGCAACTCTGCCACCCACACCCGCCAACTCCGCCAACCCCCACACCCGCCAACCTCCGCCAACCCCCACACCCGCCAACTCCGCCAACCCCCACCACCCGCCAACTCCGCCAACCCCCCACACCCGCCAACTCCGCCAACCCCCACACCCGCCAACTCCGCCAACCCCCACACCCGCCAACTCCGCCAACCCCCACACCCGCCAACTCCGCCAACCCCACACCCGCCAACTCCGCCAATCCCCACACCCGCCAACTCCGCCAATCCCCACACCCGCCAACTCCGCCAATCCCCACACCCGCCAACTCCGCCAATCCCCACACCCGCCAACTCCGCCAATCCCCACACCCGCCAACTCTGCCAATCCCCACACCCGCCAACTCTGCCAATCCCCACACCCGCCAACTCTGCCAATCCCCACACCCGCCAACTCTGCCAATCCCCCACACCCGCCACCTCTGCCAATCCCCACACCCGCCACCTCTGCCAATCCCCACACCCGCCACCTCTGCCAATCCCCACACCCGCCACCTCTGCCAATCCCCCACACCCGCCAACTCTGCCAATCCCCACACCCGCCAACTCTGCCAATCCCCACACCCGCCAACTCTGCCAATCCCCACACCCGCCAACTCTGCCAATCCCCACACCCGCCAACTCTGCCAATCCCCACACCCGCCAACTCTGCCAATCCCCACACCCGCCAACTCTGCCAATCCCCACACCCGCCAACTCTGCCAATCCCCACACCCGCCAACTCTGCCAATCCCCACACCCGCCAACTCTGCCAATCCCCACACCCGCCAACTCTGCCAATCCCCACACCCGCCAACTCTGCCAATCCCCACACCCGCCAACTCTGCCAATCCCCACACCCGCCAACTCTGCCAATCCCCACACCCGCCAACTCTGCCAATCCCCACACCCGCCAACTCTGCCAATCCCCACACCCGCCAACTCTGCCAATCCCCACACCCGCCAACTCTGCCAATCCCCACACCCGCCAACTCTGCCAATCCCCACACCCGCCAACTCTGCCAATCCCCACACCCGGCAACTCTGCCAATCCCCACACCCGGCAACTCTGCCAATCCCCACACCCGGCAACTCTGCCAATCCCCACACCCGGCAACTCTGCCAATCCCCACACCCGGCAACTCTGCCAATCCCCACACCCGGCAACTCTGCCAATCCCCACACCCGGCAACTCTGCCAATCCCCACACCCGGCAACTCTGCCAATCCCCACACCCGGCAACTCTGCCAATCCCCACACCCGGCAACTCTGCCAATCCCCACACCCGGCAACTCTGCCAATCCCCACACCCCGGCAACTCTGCCAATCCCCACACCCGGCAACTCTGCCAATCCCCACACCCGGCAACTCTGCCAATCCCCACACCCGGCAACTCTGCCAATCCCCACACCCGGCAACTCTGCCAATCCCCACACCCGGCAACTCTGCCAATCCCCACACCCGGCAACTCTGCCAATCCCCACACCCGGCAACTCTGCCAATCCCCACACCCGGCAACTCTGCCAATCCCCACACCCGGCAACTCTGCCAATCCCCACACCCGGCAACTCTGCCAATCCCCACACCCGGCAACTCTGCCAATCCCCACACCCGTCAACTCTGCCAATCCCCACACCCGTCAACTCTGCCAATCCCCACACCCGGCAACTCTGCCAATCCCCACACCCGGCAACTCTGCCAATCCCCACACCCGGCAACTCTGCCAATCCCCACACCCGGCAACTCTGCCAATCCCCACACCCGGCAACTCTGCCAATCCCCACACCCGGCAACTCTGCCAATCCCCACACCCGGCAACTCTGCCAATCCCCACACCCGGCAACTCTGCCAATCCCCACACCCGGCAACTCTGCCAATCCCCACACCCGGCAACTCTGCCAATCCCCACACCCGGCAACTCTGCCAATCCCCACACCCGGCAACTCTGCAAATCCCCACACCCGGCAACTCTGCAAATCCCCACACCCGGCAACTCTGCAAATCCCCACACCCGGCAACTCTGCAAATCCCCACACCCGGCAACTCTGCCAATCCCCACACCCGGCAACTCTGCCAATCCCCACACCCGGCAACTCTGCCAATCCCCACACCCGGCAACTCTGCCAACCCCCCCACCCGGAAACTCGCCAACCCCCCCACCCGGAAACTCTGCCAACCCCCCCACCCGGCAACTCTGCCAATCCCCACACCCGGCAACTCTGCCAATCCCCACACCCGGCAACGGTGCCAATCCCCACACCCGGCAACTGTGCCAATCCCCACACCCGGCAACTCTGCCAATCCCCACACCCGGCAACTCTGCCAATCCCCACACCCGGCAACTCTGCCAATCCCCACACCCGGCAACTCTGCCAATCCCCACACCCGGCAACTCTGCCAATCCCCACGCCCGGCAACTCTGCCAATCCCCACGCCCGGCAACTCTGCCAATCCCCACACCCGGCAACTCTGCCAATCCCCACACCCGGCAACTCTGCCAATCCCCACACCCGGCAACTCTGCCAATCCCCACACCCGGCAACTCTGCCAATCCCCACACCCGGCAACTCTGCCAATCCCCACACCCGGCAACTCTGCCAATCCCCACACCCGGCAACTCTGCCAATCCCCACACCCGGCAACTCTGCCAATCCCCACACCCGGCAACTCTGCCAATCCCCACACCCGGCAACTCTGCCAATCCCCACACCCGGCAACTCTGCCAATCCCCACACCCGGCAACTCTGCCAATCCCCACACCCGGCAACTCTGCCAATCCCCACACCCGGCAACTCTGCCAATCCCCACACCCGGCAACTCTGCCAATCCCCACACCCGGCAACTCTGCCAATCCCCACACCCGGCAACTCTGCCAATCCCCACACCCGGCAACTCTGCCAATCCCCACACCCGGCAACTCTGCCAATCCCCACACCCGGCAACTCTGCCAATCCCCACACCCGGCAACTCTGCCAATCCCCACACCCGGCAACTCTGCCAATCCCCACACCCGGCAACTCTGCCAATCCCCACACCCGGCAACTCTGCCAATCCCCACACCCGGCAACTCTGCCAATCCCCACACCCGGCAACTCTGCCAATCCCCACACCCGGCAACTCTGCCAATCCCCACACCCGGCAACTCTGCCAATCCCCACACCCGGCAACTCTGCCAATCCCCACACCCGGCAACTCTGCCAATCCCCACACCCGGCAACTCTGCCAATCCCCACACCCGGCAACTCTGCCAATCCCCACACCCGGCAACTCTGCCAATCCCCACACCCGGCAACTCTGCCAATCCCCCACACCCGGCATGTCTGCCAGTCCCCCACACCCGGCATGTCTGCCAGTCCCCCACACCCGGCATGTCTGCCAGTCCCCCACAACCGGCAACTCTGCCAATCCCCACACCCGGCAACTCTGCCAATCCCCACACCCGGCAACTCTGCCAATCCCCACACCCGGCAACTCTGCCAATCCCCACACCCGGCAACTCTGCCAATCCCCACACCCGGCAACTCTGCCAATCCCCACACCCGGCAACTCTGCCAATCCCCACACCCGGCAACTCTGCCAATCCCCACACCCGGCAACTCTGCCAATCCCCACACCCGGCAACTCTGCCAATCCCCACACCCGGCAACTCTGCCAATCCCCACACCCGGCAACTCTGCCAATCCCCACACCCGGCAACTCTGCCAATCCCCACACCCGGCAACTCTGCCAATCCCCACACCCGGCAACTCTGCCAATCCCCACACCCGGCAACTCTGCCAATCCCCACACCCGGCAAACTCTGCCAATCCCCACACCCGGCAACTCTGCCAATCCCCACACCCGGCAACTCTGCCAATCCCCACACCCGGCAACTCTGCCAATCCCCACACCCGGCAACTCTGCCAATCCCCACACCCGGCAACTCTGCCAATCCCCACACCCGGCAACTCTGCCAATCCCCACACCCGGCAACTCTGCCAATCCCCACACCCGGCAACTCTGCCAATCCCCACACCCGGCAACTCTGCCAATCCCCACACCCGGCAACTCTGCCAATCCCCACACCCGGCAACTCTGCCAATCCCCACACCCGGCAACTCTGCCAATCCCCACACCCGGCAACTCTGCCAATCCCCACACCCGGCAACTCTGCCAATCCCCACACCCGGCAACTCTGCCAATCCCCACACCCGGCAACTCTGCCAATCCCCACACCCGGCAACTCTGCCAATCCCCACACCCGGCAACTCTGCCAATCCCCACACCCGGCAACTCTGCCAATCCCCACACCCGGCAACTCTGCCAATCCCCCACACCCGGCATGTCTGCCAGTCCCCCACACCCGGCATGTCTGCCAGTCCCCCACACCCGGCATGTCTGCCAGTCCCCCACACCCGGCAACTCTGCCAATCCCCACACCCGGCAACTCTGCCAATCCCCACACCCGGCAACTCTGCCAATCCCCACACCCGGCAACTCTGCCAATCCCCACACCCGGCAACTCTGCCAATCCCCACACCCGGCAACTCTGCCAATCCCCACACCCGGCAACTCTGCCAATCCCCACACCCGGCAACTCTGCCAATCCCCACACCCGGCAACTCTGCCAATCCCCACACCCGGCAACTCTGCCAATCCCCACACCCGGCAACTCTGCCAATCCCCACACCCGGCAACTCTGCCAATCCCCACACCCGGCAACTCTGCCAATCCCCACACCCGGCAACTCTGCCAATCCCCACACCCGGCAACTCTGCCAATCCCCACACCCGGCAACTCTGCCAATCCCCACACCCGGCAACTCTGCCAATCCCCACACCCGGCAACTCTGCCAATCCCCACACCCGGCAACTCTGCCAATCCCCACACCCGGCAACTCTGCCAATCCCCACACCCGGCAACTCTGCCAATCCCCACACCCGGCAACTCTGCCAATCCCCACACCCGGCAACTCTGCCAATCCCCACACCCGGCAACTCTGCCAATCCCCACACCCGGCAACTCTGCCAATCCCCACACCCGGCAACTCTGCCAATCCCCACACCCGGCAACTCTGCCAATCCCCACACCCGGCAACTCTGCCAATCCCCACACCCGGCAACTCTGCCAATCCCCACACCCGGCAACTCTGCCAATCCCCACACCCGGCAACTCTGCCAATCCCCACACCCGGCAACTCTGCCAATCCCCACACCCGGCAACTCTGCCAATCCCCACACCCGGCAACTCTGCCAATCCCCACACCCGGCAACTCTGCCAATCCCCCACACCCGGCATGTCTGCCAGTCCCCCACACCCGGCATGTCTGCCAGTCCCCCACACCCGGCATGTCTGCCAGTCCCCCACAACCGGCAACTCTGCCAGTCCCCCACAACCGGCAACTCTGCCAGTCCCCCACAACCGGCAACTCTGCCAGTCCCCCACAACCGGCAACTCTGCCAGTCCCCCACAACCGGCAACTCTGCCAGTCCCCCACAACCGGCAACTCTGCCAGTCCCCCACAACCGGCAACTCTGCCAGTCCCCCACAACCGGCAACTCTGCCAGTCCCCCACAACCGGCAACTCTGCCAGTCCCCACACCCGGCAACTCTGCCAATCCCCCACACCCGGCATGTCTGCCAGTCCCCCACACCCGGCATGTCTGCCAGTCCCCCACACCCGGCATGTCTGCCAGTCCCCCACACCCGGCAACTCTGCCAATCCCCACACCCGGCAACTCTGCCAATCCCCACACCCGGCAACTCTGCCAATCCCCACACCCGGCAACTCTGCCAATCCCCACACCCGGCAACTCTGCCAATCCCCACACCCGGCAACTCTGCCAATCCCCACACCCGGCAACTCTGCCAATCCCCACACCCGGCAACTCTGCCAATCCCCACACCCGGCAACTCTGCCAATCCCCACACCCGGCAACTCTGCCAATCCCCACACCCGGCAACTCTGCCAATCCCCACACCCGGCAACTCTGCCAATCCCCACACCCGGCAACTCTGCCAATCCCCACACCCGGCAACTCTGCCAATCCCCACACCCGGCAACTCTGCCAATCCCCACACCCGGCAACTCTGCCAATCCCCACACCCGGCAACTCTGCCAATCCCCACACCCGGCAACTCTGCCAATCCCCACACCCGGCACCTCTGCCAATCCCCACACCCGGCAACTCTGCCAATCCCCACACCCGGCAACTCTGCCAATCCCCACACCCGGCAACTCTGCCAATCCCCCACACCCGGCATGTCTGCCAGTCCCCCACACCCGGCATGTCTGCCAGTCCCCCACACCCGGCATGTCTGCCAGTCCCCCACAACCGGCAACTCTGCCAATCCCCACACCCGGCAACTCTGCCAATCCCCACACCCGGCAACTCTGCCAATCCCCACACCCGGCAACTCTGCCAATCCCCACACCCGGCAACTCTGCCAATCCCCACACCCGGCAACTCTGCCAATCCCCACACCCGGCAACTCTGCCAATCCCCACACCCGGCAACTCTGCCAATCCCCACACCCGGCAACTCTGCCAATCCCCACACCCGGCAACTCTGCCAATCCCCACACCCGGCAACTCTGCCAATCCCCACACCCGGCAACTCTGCCAATCCCCACACCCGGCAACTCTGCCAATCCCCACACCCGGCAACTCTGCCAATCCCCACACCCGGCAACTCTGCCAATCCCCACACCCGGCAACTCTGCCAATCCCCACACCCGGCAACTCTGCCAATCCCCACACCCGGCAACTCTGCCAATCCCCACACCCGGCAACTCTGCCAATCCCCACACCCGGCAACTCTGCCAATCCCCACACCCGGCAACTCTGCCAATCCCCACACCCGGCAACTCTGCCAATCCCCACACCCGGCAACTCTGCCAATCCCCACACCCGGCAACTCTGCCAATCCCCACACCCGGCAACTCTGCCAATCCCCACACCCGGCAACTCTGCCAATCCCCACACCCGGCAACTCTGCCAATCCCCACACCCGGCAACTCTGCCAATCCCCACACCCGGCAACTCTGCCAATCCCCACACCCGGCAACTCTGCCAATCCCCACACCCGGCAACTCTGCCAATCCCCACACCCGGCAACTCTGCCAATCCCCACACCCGGCAACTCTGCCAATCCCCACACCCGGCAACTCTGCCAATCCCCACACCCGGCAACTCTGCCAATCCCCACACCCGGCAACTCTGCCAATCCCCACACCCGGCAACTCTGCCAATCCCCACACCCGGCAACTCTGCCAATCCCCCACACCCGGCATGTCTGCCAGTCCCCCACACCCGGCATGTCTGCCAGTCCCCCACACCCGGCATGTCTGCCAGTCCCCCACACCCGGCAACTCTGCCAATCCCCACACCCGGCAACTCTGCCAATCCCCACACCCGGCAACTCTGCCAATCCCCACACCCGGCAACTCTGCCAATCCCCACACCCGGCAACTCTGCCAATCCCCACACCCGGCAACTCTGCCAATCCCCACACCCGGCAACTCTGCCAATCCCCACACCCGGCAACTCTGCCAATCCCCACACCCGGCAACTCTGCCAATCCCCACACCCGGCAACTCTGCCAATCCCCACACCCGGCAACTCTGCCAATCCCCACACCCGGCAACTCTGCCAATCCCCACACCCGGCAACTCTGCCAATCCCCACACCCGGCAACTCTGCCAATCCCCACACCCGGCAACTCTGCCAATCCCCACACCCGGCAACTCTGCCAATCCCCACACCCGGCAACTCTGCCAATCCCCACACCCGGCAACTCTGCCAATCCCCACACCCGGCAACTCTGCCAATCCCCACACCCGGCAACTCTGCCAATCCCCACACCCGGCAACTCTGCCAATCCCCACACCCGGCAACTCTGCCAATCCCCACACCCGGCAACTCTGCCAATCCCCACACCCGGCAACTCTGCCAATCCCCACACCCGGCAACTCTGCCAATCCCCACACCCGGCAACTCTGCCAATCCCCACACCCGGCAACTCTGCCAATCCCCACACCCGGCAACTCTGCCAATCCCCACACCCGGCAACTCTGCCAATCCCCACACCCGGCAACTCTGCCAATCCCCACACCCGGCAACTCTGCCAATCCCCACACCCGGCAACTCTGCCAATCCCCACACCCGGCAACTCTGCCAATCCCCACACCCGGCAACTCTGCCAATCCCCCACACCCGGCATGTCTGCCAGTCCCCCACACCCGGCATGTCTGCCAGTCCCCCACACCCGGCATGTCTGCCAGTCCCCCACAACCGGCAACTCTGCCAGTCCCCCACAACCGGCAACTCTGCCAGTCCCCCACAACCGGCAACTCTGCCAGTCCCCCACAACCGGCAACTCTGCCAGTCCCCCACAACCGGCAACTCTGCCAGTCCCCCACAACCGGCAACTCTGCCAGTCCCCCACAACCGGCAACTCTGCCAGTCCCCCACAACCGGCAACTCTGCCAGTCCCCCACAACCGGCAACTCTGCCAGTCCCCCACAACCGGAAACTCTCTCAGTCCCCCACAACCGGAAACTCTCTCAGTCCCCCACAACCGGCAACTCTGCCAGTCCCCCACAACCGGCAACTCTGCCAGTCCCCCACAACCGGCAACTCTGCCAGTCCCCCACAACCGGCAACTCTGCCAGTCCCCCACAACCGGCAACTCTGCCAGTCCCCCACAACCGGCAACTCTGCCAGTCCCCCACAACCGGCAACTCTGCCAGTCCCCCACAACCGGCAACTCTGCCAGTCCCCCACAACCGGCAACTCTGCCAGTCCCCCACAACCGGCAACTCTGCCAGTCCCCCACAACCGGAAACTCTGCCAGTCCCCCACAACCGGCAACTCTGCCAGTCCCCCACAACCGGCAACTCTGCCAGTCCCCCACAACCGGCAACTCTGCCAGTCCCCCACAACCGGCAACTCTGCCAGTCCCCCACAACCGGCAACTCTGCCAGTCCCCCACAACCGGCAACTCTGCCAGTCCCCCACAACCGGCAACTCTGCCAGTCCCCCACAACCGGCAACTCTGCCAGTCCCCCACAACCGGCAACTCTGCCAGTCCCCCACAACCGGCAACTCTGCCAGTCCCCCACAACCGGCAACTCCGCCAGTCCCCCACAACCGGCAACTCCGCCAATCCCCGCACCCGGCAACTCCGCCACTCCCCACACCCGGCAACTCCGCCACTCCCCACACCCGGCAACTCCGCCACTCCCCACACCCGGCAACTCCGCCACTCCCCACACCCGGCAACTCCGCCACTCCCCACACCCGGCAACTCCGCCACTCCCCACACCCGGCAACTCCGCCACTCCCCACACCCGGCAACTCTGCCAATCCCCACACCCATCAACTCCACCAATCCCCACACCCGGCAACTCCACCAATCCCCACAGGTCAACTCACGACGTCGGTGGGGAGGACGGGGGGCCGGGGGAGCTCGGTGGGGGGGCGGGGGAGTGAGACGGTGACGGTGGAGGCGGTCACCCCGTACACGGGGGTGGACACCACGTGGGGGGGCACCTCGTCGTATGTGTCCGACTCCGACCCTGCGATGGGGGGGTAGGTTACTTATACGTGTTGGGATATATGTTAAATGTGTTGGGATATGTTAAATGTGTTGGGATATATGTTAAATGTGTTGGGATATATGTTAAATGTGTTGGGATATATGTTAAATGTGTTGGGATATATGTTAAATGTGTTGGGATATATGTTAAATGTGTTGGGATATATGTTAAATGTGTTGGGATATATGTTAAATGTGTTGGGATATTACGTAAAACATGTTGGGATATATGTTAAATGTGTTGGGATATATGTTAAATGTGTTGGGATATATGTTAAATGTGTTGGGATATTACGTAAAACATGTTGGGATATATGTTAAATGTGTTGGGATATATGTTAAATGTGTTGGGATATATGTTAAATGTGTTGGGATATATGTTAAATGTGTTGGGATATATGTTAAATGTGTTGGGATATTATGTAAAACATGTAGGGTATCATGTTAAACATGTTGGGATTACTCATTCAAGTTGGGATATAACCTAACAGTCTTGGGATATTAATTTTCAGTACAAAAACGCATCCAACATTCCAGTCCAGTTGACACGAGACACATTCAACATTCTCATTAAGTTTCTACACTGCCTATTCACATTAAGTTCCAAAAAATCCATATCCAGCAGAATAAGGTTAAGTGCACCAAAAAATCTTGGAAGTGATGCACTAGTTAACGCTGAACATTCAATCAACACAACTAACACCACAAATCCCACAGCAACACAACACAAACAACACAAGCACACAACAACATAACACCACAACAATCAACAAAAAACTAAACTAACAAAACAAAAACCAACAACAACACAGTCAACAACACAACACAACCACACCACCCACCGGAGTAGTAAGGGTAAGTGGGGTTGACAACCACTGCCCCACCCCACCACCACACCCGATCGCCCCCCCAATACAACCCATCACCCGAATACCACACCGCACACACCGGAGTAGTCCGGGTAGGTGGCGTTAACAACCAACAACACACCTTTTTAACATCACTCACAACACATATCACAAAAGCACCCCCCACACACCACCCCAACGCCACCCACCACCCACAAGAGTAGTCAGGGTAGGTGGGGTCAACCACCACACACCACCGCCCAGCACCCACCAGAGTAGTTAGGGCAGGTGGGGTCAACAATCACCACAACACCACACACCACACCACACCCACCAGAGTAGTCAGAGTAGGTGGGGTCAACAACCACCACAACACCACCACAACCACACACCACACCACCCCAACACCACACACCACCCACCGGAGTAGTCAGGGTAGGTGGGGTCGTACTCGTCATACTCGTAGTCGTAGTTGCTGTAGTCAGGGTACTCCCCTGGGGCGTAGTCCGGGCTGCGCCTCTGCCGGCTGCCTCCCTCCAGGTCATCGGGACTGCAACCGGAGCGTAAGTCATGTTATCATCAATGAACACATCGACCTGCCTCTAGTCATGGGAACTGTAACTGGACACAAGTCCAAGTTATCATCAATGAACACATCGACCTGCCTCTAGTCATCGGAACTGTAACTGGACACAAGTCCAAGTTATCATCAATGAACACATCGACCTGCCTCTAGTCATCGGAACTGTAACTGGACACAAGTCCAAGTTATCATCAATACAAACATCAAACATTGAATTAGAAACGATGTTGTCTAGCGCCGTATGGACTGTACTAAGACTACTAAGTCAATGGGACTGCAGATGTAGTAACTATCAATGAACACGCGGACTACTTATTTGGAAGCCATGCCATCTCAGGTTGTTTGAACTGAAATTCTAGCGTAAGTCTTAGTCACCATCGATTATTACACCGAATTCCAAGTCGTCGGAACTGTAATTGTTACGTAAGTCTACAAATTATTCGGAATAACGATTTTATATGTGAAATGATGGCAACCCCGCACACAATACTACCAAAAATTGACAAATACATCGTCTTCTAAAAAAAAACAACATTACCCAATTATTGACCACATAATAATATTTATCTCACATAATACTGACAAAATATTGATAAGTACATCACCAACCAAAAAAAAAAAACAACACTGGTAACCTAAATAACAACACTAAACTAACTCGATCAACATTTTACAGGAAAAATATATTTTCCTCTAAGAACGGGTAGCAAACAATGGTTCCAAGTTAATGAACAAATATCCAAAATCTAAACTGCGAATCGTTTCTCAACACTTACAAACAAATTAAAACCGCTAAATTCAGATACTAAACAATTAAATGGTATTCATAAAAACTAATAAAATCATACTCGAAATGTATAATGAAATGATATTCGTAAAAATAATGAAATTGTACCAGCCAGTAACCCAAAATAATTAAGATAACAAAAATAACACAAAAATTGAGTAAATTTAAACCAAATACCAAAGATAACAAAAATGATACAAAGCTAAATAAAATAAGATAATTAATTACTATAACAAAGATCATTAGCTGTAACAAATACAGGGTCATCAAAAAGTAGATCTACTTCAAAAATCTGACAATTTTTTCGTATACAGGTATGTTTGTTCAAATGTTGAACGTGTGTTCCTTAATGTACGACAATTTACATGTTCCTGTTTTCTTTTCAGACTGAACATTTTGTATTCCAATTCGAAGGCATAAGATAAAGATATATAAGAAAACCTGAGGACGGTGGAAGCGGAGCTAGCCAAAACCACAGACAATAAACTAAACAAAACAACAAACAATAAACAATAACTCAAACAAGACAAACAAAAGAAGGAAATACCCCACAAAAACTTGACCCACCTGAGGACGGTGCGGGCAAAGCTAGTCGGCCAAAACAACATAATAAACAGAACAACTAAATAACCAAAATAAAAGAACAGACACCAAACAAAAGAAGGAAATAACCAGGAATCCCCGACCGACCTGAGGACGGTGAGGGCGAAGGTGTCGGTTGCGCCGCCGGTGCGAGGTGCGGGGGGCCGGGCGGTGACCCTGACGTACCACACGGTGCCCCACGCAGACTGGGGGGGCGTGCCCCTCACGCTGGGGGGAGAGGCGCTGTACTCCAGCCACGGCGGCAGCCCCGACACCTGCGCAAATATTTATCGATTATAGGTTGTGAGCAACAGTTATTGATATCCAGACACCTGTTAAAATGTTTAGTTGTATTATAGGCTTTATGTAACATTTGTTCCCCGGACACCTGTGGAAATATTCGCCTATTTTAGGTTTTGAATAATATTGATTGATCTCCGGACACCTGCGTAAATGTTTTTTTGTGAACGTTGAAGAACATTTCTTATTTCTGTGTTCTATTATAACTTCACTTATTACCCTTAATAACCTAACCCTTTCTAACCTAACCCTTCCTTCTTTACCCTAACCCTTTCTTCCCTACCTTGACCTAACCCTTGCTAACCTACCCTAACCTACCCCACCACGGTTCTTATTTGGGTAAATAACTGAGCAATCGTGACAGTTATTTGAACATACGATAACATTCAAAGTATCAGAATAAAACACTCGTCAAAGGATGCTTTATTCCAACCAAACAAGCCTGATACACATCATCTTGAACATTGGTATATCAAATGCCGTATAACTAACACCAGGACGCAATGACGGTTACCCCCGGTCAAGCCGGTACCCATTTCCGACACCTGGGTAGAGTGGGGGAATTGTGGCTGAGTTCCCCCTTTTCCCAACGTGCAAAAACACCACGCAGCACCGGGATTCGAACCCTCGACACCTTCTCGGCAGGGCGCGCTCTTAACCACTCGGCCACGGTGACATGAGTCGAGAAGTCTATCGTTTCAAAACAAATAACTCATCGTTGGCACAGTTTTTCTTCGGATTCCTCAATTATCATACCCACACAGGAAGCCTATTTTATAGGCATATTCTAAAATTACATGTCCTAATTCTGAAACACTAGCGGCTCAGAAAAATTTATTTTAAAAGGTACACTTCTTCATCTAAAATAATTTCTACATACTACCCAGGTATACACGTATGACCCAGTCTAACTTTTTCGCCGGAGCACGCATGTTTTTCGCCGCCCAAGCGATTTACTGACTTGGGCGGCGAAAAACACGCATGCAGGCGGCGAAAAAGTTAGACTGGGACACATACAAAGTATGTCCCACAAAAATATCCCCTATTTTGGTTGTTTGTAAATTCTGAACCAAAGAAAATTCTTTGATCTTTGGTCAGCTGCATTTTAAGGGGACTTCAACTGCTGAAAATAAAAAATTACATTTCCGACTCCCAAATGGATTAAATACTCGTGCGTATGTAGGATACAATATAATATGAAGATATTATAATATAATATTTTATCAAATATTGATAAATACGATGTATTTATCAATATGTAGGATAAGGGGAAATTTTCGTGGGACACCACGGTAGAGGAAACAAGGTAGGTTCAAACAAGTTTTTTTCCGTTGACGGCGTGGTTTTGCTGACGTCACGGCAACGAACCAATAGCAGCGCTCATATTGCATCTGGTAGCACTGCTACCCCCAAATCTGGCTCCACTATTGGCCTGACACGGCACTTTGGTGACGTCACAGTTTGTTTGAAATAAAGCTTTTCTATTGGCTAGCCGCACAAGAGGAGGTGATTTTCCCATAGAAATGACCCTACCTAGTTTCCTCTACCGTGGTATACATTCATACATACAGGGTGTAAATTTTCAAAAGGTACAAACTTTCATAGGTAATAGGAAGAATACTCAAAACAAACCTTTTTTCTAAGAAACTTATAAACGAAGAACGCTGTTAAAATTGAAATCATATTTATTGGAACTATACAAGGTTTTGAAATAAAATATATACAAAGAATCTAATCACTCTGTAAAACGTTTCGGAGACCGGCTCCATCCTCAGTAAGTCATTCTGTAAAAAATTGAAAAAAGGAAAAATTTTAGTCATATCTAAAGAACAAGTTTTTTCATTAAAAATCTACACATAAATTTGCAGGGGTAATGAGCTATTTGTACTATTAAGGACAGGCTTTTCTGTGGCTATGTATAGAGACTCTAAAATACGCAAGTCTAATTCATAAGGAGCAGTACGTAAAATTTGAAAATCATCTTCTGCTATGCGATCGCAGCACTGTTCACTATGAAGGCGAATAGACGAGTGAGGGTTTCAGTTTCTGTACTTCTAGGTTCAAGATTAATACTATAAAGACACTATTGAATCGAGCTTTTAATATTTGTTCAAACTATGTGGACTTGCACGGTGAATTTACTTTTCTGAAGAGTTTTTTGGTCGAAATGGGTTTCCTTCATCTATAGTTAATGTTCAAATTAAAAAATTTCTGGATAAAAAATATACCATAACATGTACACCTCCAGAGCCAATGCAACGTCTATATTATGTATTCCCGTATTTTGGAGATTTTACTGATAAGATGTCAAGAGATTTAGAAACCCTTTTAAACGCCATTTTCCTGGCGTGAAACTATGTATTATTGCCGTCAATTCTCTTAAAGTTGGCTCTTTTTTCCGCTACAAAGACGTGATTCCGAAGCGAATGCGGGCATCCGTTGTCTATAAGTTTAGTTGTGTACAATGTACTCGTACATCTGGCTATGTCGGCATGACGACTTTGCCACTTTATATTAGGATTGCCCAGCATCGTGGAATCAGCTACCGTAGTGGAAGAATGTTAACACAACCGCCTCACTCGTCTATACGCCTTCATAGTGAACAGTGCTGCGATCACATAGCAGAAGATGATTTTCAAATTTTACGTACTGCTCCTTATGAATTAGACTTGCGTATTTTAGAGTCTCTATACATAGCCACAGAAAAGCCTGTCCTTAATAGTACAAATAGCTCATTACCCCTGCAAATTTATGTGTAGATTTTTAATGAAAAAACTTGTCCTTTAGATATGACTAAAATTTTTCCTTTTTTCAATTTTTTACAGAATGACTTACTGAGGATGGAGCCGGTCTCCGAAACGTTTTACAGAGTGATTAGTTTCTTTGTATATATTTTATTTCAAAACCTTTTTTCTGAAATACCAATAGTTACCAAACTGTTGAGTTTTCGAGTTATTGAGCTGTAAAGTTATTAGCACTCTGTATATACACACACACACACACACACACACACACCTTTAAGAGCTTGTGCCGTACAGCCCAACCTAGAAAAAATCATGACAACCCCGTACAATTTCGAAACTAGGAAAAGATAAGAAGTGACAACGCGACCTATTGGAACGTATGTATGGGGCGCGAAGAGAGGCAAGGCTTCAGTTATGGTATGGGGGCGAGGGAGTGAGAAGAAGGGGCGAGTGAGAGGAGTGAGAGGAGAGGCAGGCAGGAGGGGCACCGGATGGAAGGAGGGTTCCCACGGCCCCTCGAGAACGGCTACATCAGCGAGGAACACCTACATTTTGCCACTATTTCGTTGCTTATATTCTATACATAGTATATACTATAAAAAATTATTTAGTTAATGTGTATATCATTCTATACATTATTTTCTATATATATATATATACACTACAGAAAATACATTATATACATTACATTCTAAATTTTCATATACCATAAAAAACACATTTTATACATTACATTCGATATATTCATATACTACAAAAATACATTCCGTACATTACAATCAATGTATTTATTTTCAAGAAAAGAATACATTTAGTGTACGGATATTCTACAAAAAAATACATTGTACAGATTCATGTATGCAGACCGGAGAAGGACGAGGCAACAGATTAGTTATTAGTTAGTTTAAGCCTCCTTATCCGCAACAAATGCAATCCAAAGAGAGGAAAGAGGAAGGCACCATTTAGTATGGAGTTAAGGGAACGTGGAATCTATGCAGAAAGGGCATAGAAACTGCAAGTTTAGGAAGAAATTCATGAAACAAGACCAAAGTTGAAGAAGAAAGTAGTAGGTGCTGAAAAACAGGACAGCAGTGGACCGAAAAAAAGGGCCTCAACAAATCTAAAACATTTTATTTCAACAAAAAGAAGGCCTACCGAACACTAAGCTCAGGCCCTCACATATTCCTCCTGGGAGTGGGAAGAGGTAGCATGAGATATATAGATATAGGTGCGGAGCTGAGGGTCTACCAGCATTAGGCGTATATACGAGTCATGGTTGAATAACAGGATCAGGTAGATATGTCAAACCTATTGTGGGTTACGGTATATCTATATATTTCTATCTATAAATGTATCATACATACATCCATACACTTCTACCTATACACATATATATAACCACATATTTCTATCCATTTCAAAATATCTTTCCATATATATCTCTGTATCCGTCTTTACCCTATATATACTTTTATAATTCTCTATATACCTCTATACCTTATGCATTCATTTTTATTTCTCTATAAGTTTCTTTACTATATGTACTTCTAAATATCTATACCTATAGACCTCCATAGATCTCTATGCGCTTTTATATATATATAAAGTTAAGACATGGAGAACACACGAGAAGTTATAAGATCATACCTCTCCCCTATTATATTCAGATCAAGAGTAATAACTATAGCATTTAGGTCGCGGGTAAAGGAATAGTATATAAAATACGGGTATTGGCATGGTATTCCGTTCTAGGATATAAACCTATAATTAAATAATTCCTGGTACAACTATAGTATTGTTAGCCCCAGTGACAAGCGATACACCAATTCAGGAGATACGTCGTTAATGGCATGCAAAGGATACAGAATAACGCTAAAACTAAAGACTAACTGAACAACGATTATCTACGCAACAAGCAACTTAATTATACTTTTCTATGTAAAACTAATAAAGGATCTTTACGTTAACAAATTTCAAAGCGCAATTACGGCATCAAAATTGTAGGTAATTAACTTTTCCTTCCCTATTGATTATATCTACGCAACAAGCCACCTAATTATAACATTATAATAATTTGTATATGTTAAACTAACAAAGGATCTTTATGTCAACGCATATCAAACGCCAATAATGTTTTTAGCACCATTTTTATGAAGAATAAACTTGTCTTTTTGCACTAATTATAAAGAGGGAGTGTCGGCGCAGGCAGAGCCCAGCTGGCCGCAGCAACGCCCGGTCTAATTTGCACATTCTTCTCTACTTTGTTTATTCTGACCACAAAAATCAATGAAAGTTGACGCCACCAATCACAGAGAGCCTTGAGAGGCGTGGCGACCAATCAGGAGCCGGCATCGCACCATGCGGGTACCGACTTTCAAGCTCGACCAATGGCGCGCCTCAAACGGGGTTCGCCCTGTGACGCCATCACATGTCTAGCCAATAGAATGCTTGCCCAGTCAACGTGGATGACGTCACTAAAATTAGCCCAATAAACACACACGTGGTCCATGACGTCCCCAATCACGACCTGCGTTTCATGACGTCATCAATATTGACCAATCCTAGCCACCGTACTTCATGACGTCACTGAAATTACCCAATCCCATCCACCGCGCTCGATGACGTCACCACCACGCGAGGGTGTGCGGACCAATAGCGGCGCAGGTCAGGGAGGCTAACACATAACATGTATTAATAAAGTGTCCGTCAAAGGCCATATTTGTTCACAAAGCGCGCACTCAGGCGCCAGGCGCTGCTTTGGACCAGCGGCAGCAAGCAATGTATAAAATTAACGCACATTATGTAGCAATAGAAACTTGACACTGGCGAAATTGATACTTAATAGAATCTTACATGCGAAGCATAAACTGAGTACGTTAAATACTAATATCGCAGCACTAATATTATCGGTTGATAGTACGACTTACATAATTAATGGCGATTATATGTTAATATTGTACCATGAGAATTTAATAGAGAATTTAATAGAGTGTATACATACGAGTATATATATATATATTGTATACATCCATACCCTTCTACTTATAATATTATACTTATCATAATACTTATCAATACTTAATAAATACAAGTGGCTAGTGTTTATACCTATGCAAATTAGACAAGTAATTTGGTTGATATAATTTGTAATAATTTATTATACTCGTTATAATTGATTGAATTATTTAATGAAAATGCCATAAAACAATTTAATCAATTATGCTGTGCCATAAAACAAAGGTTTATCACAAAAAAGTAGTGTTAAATTAGATTAGATGTTGGTTGAAGCCTCCCTGACCGCTAAAAAAAACACTTCCGAAGAGAGAAAAGAGGAAAGCACTATTTGTTATGGACTTAATGGAACATGGAATCTATGCACAAGGCGCTCACAAACAGCAAGTTAGGAAAGAAGTTTATGAAGCAGCAGTCAACCGAAAAAAAAGGTCCGTAAAAAAAAGACCTATTCCATTTCAACAAAAGGAAGGCCTACCTAAACTCAGCTCAGGACCCCACATATTCCCCCTGGGAGCGCTAATTCCAATCGATATAATAGTTGTATCCCCCTGAGGTCAATGCATGGCAATCCAACACTTCCATCTCTTATGCTTCCCATCCAATATCGATAGCACGTAGCCCCTAACACAACCTCTATTCTTTCAAACGATGGCTATTCATCGCATCTACATACACACAATTATTTACAGTATCATTATGCATCATACACATATTATATATGTATATTTACAAATATATATACATACGTACACATATACGTAAACGTCTACCACGTAGCGCATAACAAACTCCAAACTGTTGATACAACCTCTTCCTATCGGAAAATTCTATAGGATTAATGAATGAATCTCTGACAAATTGTGCCGTCATGGCAGCAACAGGCAGCAACACCGCCACAGCGGCAGGCAGGCAACACCGCCACAGCGGCAGGCAGGCAACACCGCCACAGCGGCAGGCAGGCAACACCGCCACAGCGGCAGGCAGGCAACACCGCCACAGCGGCAGGCAGGCAACACCGCCACAGCGGCAGGCAGGCAACACCGCCACAGCGGCAGGCAGGCAACACCGCCACAGCGGCAGGCAGGCAACACCGCCACAGCGGCAGGCAGGCAACACCGCCACAGCGGCAGGCAGGCAACACCGCCACAGCGGCAGGCAGGCAACACCGCCACAGCGGTAGGCAGGCAACACCGCCACAGCGGCAGGCAGGCAACACCGCCACAGCGGCAGGCAGGCAACACCGCCACAGCGGCAGGCAGGCAACACCGCCACAGCGGCAGGCAGGCAACACCGCCACAGCGGCAGGCAGGCAACACCGCCACAGCGGCAGGCGGGCAACACCGCCACAGCGGCAGGCAGCAACACCGCCACAGCGGCAGGCGGGCAACACCGCCACATCAGCAGGCAGGCAACACCGCCACAGCAGCAGGCAGCAACACCGCCACAGCGGCAAGCAACACTGCCACACCGCCTGGCAACACTGCCACACCGCCTGGCAACACTGCCACACCGCCTGGCAACACTGCCACACCGCCTGGCAACACTGCCACACCACCTGGCAACACTGCCACACCGCCTGGCAACACTGCCACACCGCCTGGCAATGCTGGCAACACGACACCCAGCAATGTGCGGGAAGGTATAAGGTGTCACCGAACACCCACGTGATCAGGGAGTACACATACACTCAACGTACTCCTAATGTATGTAATGTTGAGGTAATGTGTACGGTGTATTAACACTTCCCCCTCAACATACTCCCTATCATGTTCACAATGTTGATGTGTTGGGCCACATGTGTACCACTGTGTGAATTGCTCATTCGCGTACCGGTATACATGAATGACCTTACATGTTTCGCGACCTTTTCAAGAAATGACCATCATACGAGGTGGAATGTTACCGTGCACTTGTATTGTCATATTTCAAAGGAAAGATAAAATGTATTAGAGCAGTAAAGTCGATATTCGTAACTCTGCGACTTACAACCCAACCACACCAACCGTAAGCAACCGCAGTGGACGTGGTAAATGAAGCATACAGCCGGGGGTTGTGTTAGTGTGTAGTTTTCTATTCGTGTTGTTGGTGCGTCTGTGTGTGTGCGCGTGTGTGTACTGCTGCTGTGTAACGTACATGTACTGTAATGTACTATGTACTAGGAATAACTAATAAAGCTAAATGTGCTGTAATGTACTATGCACATGTGCTGCACTGTACCATGTACAAATGTGCAAATATTTATACATGGCATGAATAAACATGATAATTCAACAGCATAAGAGACGTGATTTTCTACAGAGATGTATAAGAGAGGGAGGAGGAAGGAACCGTACTTTGTGTATGAAGTAAAGGGAACGCGGAATCTACGCACAAGTGCGTCCCCACCCAAGATCCGCATATAAACAGCAAGTTGAGAAGAAGTACCAGGACCGCAACGTGGCCCACCGGTGGTACACGGAGGGGATTTTCACAATGCTGCTGACCGACCAGCAGTCACAAACACAATTTCCATAAATACTTAATGAAAGCTAAACGAAGGCACGACCCAGTTCATGGTTGCCATTTTTAACACCGCTCACCGCAATTACTTGTAAATTTGAGTTTGAGTTGAATTTTGAACTTCAGTCCAACCCACTGCGGCCAGAGTGTTGAAGGAGATATATAACAATCAGAAGTGAGGAACAATCACGGGCTACAGCGAAGTGGCAGTCCCGAACCGCCAGCTGTTATTGATTAGTGGGACAATCCCGGACTGTTATTGATGGGGCAGAGTGAATGGACGGGTGAATGGGGCATCTGGCCCACACACCTACACACCGCACACACACCTACACAGCACACACCTTCCCTCACACACACCTACACACAGCACCCTTCACACACCTCACATCATACAGTACCCAGCACACACCTACACACAACACATCGCCCTTCACACACCTCACATCATACAGTACCCAGCACACACCTACACACAACACACCACCCTTCACACACCTCACATCATGCAGTACCCAGCACACACCTACACACAACACACCCCCCTTCACACCTCACATCATACAGTACCCAGCACACACCTACACACAACACACCACCCTTCACACACCTCACATCATGCAGTACCCAGCACACACCTACACACAACACATCGCCCTTCACACACCTCACATCATACAGTACCCAGCACACACCTACACACAACACACCACCCTTCACACACCTCACATCATACAGTACCCAGCACACACCTACACACAACACACCACCCTTCACACACCTCACATCATACAGTACCCAGCACACACCTACACACAACACATCGCCCTTCACACACCTCACATCATACAGTACCCAGCACACACTTACACACAACACACCACCCTTCACACACCTCACATCATACAGTACCCAGCACACACCTACACACAACACACCACCCTTCACACACCTCACATCATACAGTACCCAGCACACACCTACACACAACACACCACCCTTCACACACCTCACATCATACAGTACCCAGCACACACCTACACACAACACATCGCCCTTCACACACCTCACATCATACAGTACCCAGCACACACCTACACACAACACACCACCCTTCACACACCTCCCACACAACACACATCACACACGCACAATTCACGCAACACAAACACAAATTCAGACACAAGCGACTCCCCGTCCTATGCATGAATGTAGAAAATACCCAAAGAACATCGACAATGGATTTATAAAGGAAATTTGTCTAATGAATTAAAGATTAGATGTTAGTTTAAGCTTCCCTAATTGTAACAAAGGGGTTCCAAAGCGAGGAAGGCACCATTTATGTAGTGTGGAGTGGAGGGAACCCAGAATCTATGCACAAGGTGGGTAACACCAGTAAGTTGAGTGAGAAGATCATGAAACAAGATCAAAGTTGAAGAAGACAGTAGTAGGTGCTGCAAAACAGGACAGCAGTGAACCGAAACAAGGTGGTCCTCAACAAAAGAAAAATCATTCTATTTCAACAAAAAAGGCCTACCTAACTCAACTCAGGACCTCACATTTTCCCCCTGGGAAAGAAATGTGTTACACACACACACACACCACACCTACAAAAACCACACAGTGGCACACACACAACACTTCACCACACACCAACACATACCACACACACACTTCACCACACACCTACACATACCACACACACACTTCACCACACACCAACACAACACACCTACACATACCACACACACACACTTCACCACACACCATCAACACACCAAACACACCTACACATTCCACACACACACACACACACACTTCACCACACACCATCAACACACCAAACACACCTACACATTCCACACACACACACACACACTTCACCACACACCATCAACACACCACACAACACACCTACACATACCACACACACACTTCACCACACACCATCAACACACCTACACATACCACACACACACTTCACCACACACCATCAACACACCTACACATACCACACACACACTTCACCACACACCATCAACACACCACACAACACACCTACACATACCACACACACACACTCCTCTCGCTCTCCGTTCCAAGGTCATAGTAGAGTCAGGGTCAGTGCTCTACCGTCTACCCAGTAGATTTTGGAAAGGCGGGGTAGATGTGGTGGGTACCTGGCGTTATGACATGGGGTACTAACGCCTTGATTTACGGTAAAAATACCTCGATATGGGGTACTAACGCCTTGATTTACGGTATATATACCTCGATATCGGGTAATTACGCCCCGACTTGGGGTAATCACACCCCATTTTAGGGTGATAAGGCTTCATTCCAGGGAGAAAACGGAACAGCTTAGGGTAATACCACACTTCAGGGTAACCACGACGAATAAAACGACACAATCAAAAATCCCAACACAGAACCAAGTCGAAAAAAGAGAATAAAAAACACAGAAGAAAAAAAAATGCAAGCAACATACAGCAAGTTTTTGCAGGCCTAGAGAACACTAGGCCTATTTTTTATCTTAGCCACTTTCACACGACGGCTCAGTTGTGCGGTGAAATTGGAGGGAGAAGAGCAGAAAATAATTGAAGAATGTAGAAAATAATGGTGAAATTGGAGGGAGCAGAGCGGTGAAATTGGAGGGAGCAGAGCGGTGAAATTGGAGGGAGCAGAGCGGTGAAATTGGAGGGAGCAGAGCGGTGAAATTGGAGGGAGCAGAGCGCTGAAATTGGAGGGAGCAGAGCGCTGAAATTGGAGGGAGCAGAGCGCTGAAATTGGAGGGAGCAGAGCGCTGAAATTGGAGGGAGCAGAGCGCTGAAATTGGAGGGAGCAGAGCGGTGAAATTGGAGGGAGCAGAGCGGTGAAATTGGAGGGAGCAGAGCGGTGAAATTGGAGGGAGCAGAGCGGTGAAATTGGAGGGAGCAGAGCGGTGAAATTGGAGGGAGCAGAGCGCTGAAATTGGAGGGAGCAGAGCGCTGAAATTGGAGGGAGCAGAGCGCTGAAATTGGAGGGAGCAGAGCGGTGAAATTGGAGGGAGCAGAGCGCTGAAATTGGAGGGAGCAGAGCGGTGAAATTGGAGGGAGCAGAGCGGTGAAATTGGAGGGAGCAGAGCGCTGAAATTGGAGGGAGCAGAGCGCTGAAATTGGAGGGAGCAGAGCGCTGAAATTGGAGGGAGCAGAGCGGTGAAATTGGAGGGAGCAGAGCGGTGAAATTGGAGGGAGCAGAGCGGTGAAATTGGAGGGAGCAGAGCGGTGAAATTGGAGGGAGCAGAGCGGTGAAATTGGAGGGAGCAGAGCGGTGAAATTGGAGGGAGCAGAGCGCTGAAATTGGAGGGAGCAGAGCGGTGAAATTGGAGGGAGCAGAGCGGTGAAATTGGAGGGAGCAGAGCGCTGAAATTGGAGGGAGCAGAGCGCTGAAATTGGAGGGAGCAGAGCGCTGAAATTGGAGGGAGCAGAGCGCTGAAATTGGAGGGAGCAGAGCGCTGAAATTGGAGGGAGCAGAGCGCTGAAATTGGAGGGAGCAGAGCGCTGAAATTGGAGGGAGCAGAGCGCTGAAATTGGAGGGAGCAGAGCGGTGAAATTGGGGGAGCAGAGCGGTGAAATTGGAGGGAGCAGAGCGGTGAAATTGGAGGGAGCAGAGCGGTGAAATTGGAGGGAGCAGAGCGGTGAAATTGGAGGGAGCAGAGCGGTGAAATTGGAGGGAGCAGAGCGGTGAAATTGGAGGGAGCAGAGCGGTGAAATTGGAGGGAGCAGAGCGGTGAAATTGGAGGGAGCAGAGCGCTGAAATTGGAGGGAGCAGAGCGCTGAAATTGGAGGGAGCAGAGCGCTGAAATTGGAGGGAGCAGAGCGCTGAAATTGGAGGGAGCAGAGCGCTGAAATTGGAGGGAGCAGAGCGCTGAAATTGGAGGGAGCAGAGCGCTGAAATTGGAGGGAGCAGAGCGCTGAAATTGGAGGGAGCAGAGCGCTGAAATTGGAGGGAGCAGAGCGCTGAAATTGGAGGGAGCAGAGCGCTGAAATTGGAGGGAGCAGAGCGCTGAAATTGGAGGGAGCAGAGCGCTGAAATTGGAGGGAGCAGAGCGGTGAAATTGGAGGGAGCAGAGCGCTGAAATTGGAGGGAGCAGAGCGCTGAAATTGGAGGGAGCAGAGCGGTGAAATTGGAGGGAGCAGAGCGGTGAAATTGGAGGGAGCAGAGCGCTGAAATTGGAGGGAGCAGAGCGGTGAAATTGGAGGGAGCAGAGCGGTGAAATTGGAGGGAGCAGAGTGGTGAAATTGGAGGGAGCAGAGCGGTGAAATTGGAGGGAGCAGAGCGGTGAAATTGGAGGGAGCAGAGCGGTGAAATTGGAGGGAGCAGAGCGGTGAAATTGGAGGGAGCAGAGCGGTGAAATTGGAGGGAGCAGAGCGGTGAAATTGGAGGGAGCAGAGCGCTGAAATTGGAGGGAGCAGAGCGGTGAAATTGGAGGGAGCAGAGCGGTGAAATTGGAGGGAGCAGAGCGGTGAAATTGGAGGGAGCAGAGTGGTGAAATTGGAGGGAGCAGAGCGCTGAAATTGGAGGGAGCAGAGCGGTGAAATTGGAGGGAGCAGAGCGGTGAAATTGGAGGGAGCAGAGCGGTGAAATTGGAGGGAGCAGAGCACTGAAATTGGAGGGAGCAGAGCGGTGAAATTGGTGGGAGCAGAGCGGTGAAATTGGAGGGAGCAGAGCGGTGAAATTGGAGGGAGCAGAGCGGTGAAATTGGAGGGAGCAGAGCGGTGAAATTGGAGGGAGCAGAGCAGAATTGGAGAGAATGAAATAGAAAATAGAGAAACAAAATCGAACAACAAAAAATTTACATTAAATGTAAGTTAAAGCCTCCCTAACCACAGCAAATGCATTCCAAAGAGAGAAAGGAGGAAGGCACCCTTGAATATGGATATTAGAATGTGCAGAATTCACGCACAAGGGGCACAGGAACAGTAAACTGAGGAAGAAGTTCATGAAACAAGATGAAAGTTGAAGAAGAAAGTAGTAGGTGCTGAAAAACAGGACAGCAGTGAACCGAAAAAAGATGGTCTGTAACAGAACGAAAAACACTTTCTATTTCAGCACAAGGAAGACCTGCCTAACCTTTAGTTTGGAACCTCACACATTCCCCCAGGCAGCACGAATTTCCATGTATACAATAGTGAGAAAACCAACTCCCCACACAATGCCCAACTCCCCTCTCCCCCCAACACTCCCTAAACAATTCCCCTCTCCTCCCAACACTCCCTAAACAATTCTCCTCTCCTCCCCAACACTCCCTAAACCATTCCCCTCTCCTCCCCAACACTCCCTAAACAATTCCCCTCTCCTCCCCAACACTCCCTAAACAATTCCCCTCTCCTCCCCAACACTCCCTAAACAATTCCCCTCTCATCTCAACACTCCCTAAACAATTCCCCTCTCATCTCAACACTCCCTAAACAATTCCCCTCAACTCCCAACACTCCCAAAACAATTCCTCTCTCCTCCCCAACACTCCCTAAACAATTCCCCTCTCCTCCCCAACACTCCCTAAACAATTCCACTCTCCTCCCCAACACTCCCTAAACAATTCCCCTCTCATCTCAACACTCCCTAAACAATTCCCCTCAACTCCCCAACACTCCCTAAACAATTCCCCTCTCCTCCCAACACTTCCCAAACAATTCCCCTCTCCTCCCCAACACTCCCTAAACCATTCCCCTCTCCTCCCCAACACTCCCTAAACAATTCCCCTCTCCTCCCCAACACTCCCTAAACAATTCCACTCTCCTCCCCAACACTCCCTAAACAATTCCCCTCTCATCTCAACACTCCCTAAACAATTCCCCTCTCATCTCAACACTCCCTAAACAATTCCCCTCAACTCCCAACACTCCCAAAACAATTCCTCTCTCCTCCCCAACACTCCCTAAACAATTCCCCTCTCCTCCCCAACACTCCCTAAACAATTCCACTCTCCTCCCCAACACTCCCTAAACAATTCCCCTCTCATCTCAACACTCCCTAAACAATTCCCCTCAACTCCCCAACACTCCCTAAACAATTCCCCTCTCCTCTCAACACTCGCTAAACAATTCCCCTCTCCTCCCCAACACTCCCTAAACAATTCCCCTCTCCTCCCCAACACTCCCTAAACAATTCCCCTCTCCTCCCCAACACTCCCTAAACAATTCCCCTCTCATCTCAACACTCCCTAAACAATTCCCCTCAACTCCCCAACACTCCCAAAACAATTCCTCTCTCCTCTCAACACTCCCTAAACAATTCCCCTCAACTCCCCAACACTCCCTAAACAATTCCCCTCAACTCCCCAACACTCCCTAAACAATTCCCCTCTCCTCCCCAACACCCCCTAAACAATTCCCCTCAACTCCCCAACACTCCCTAAACAATTCCCCTCTCCTCCCCAACACCCCCTAAACAATTCCCCTCTCCTCCCCAACACCCCCTAAACAATTCCCCTCTCCTCCCCAACACCCCCTAAACAATTCCCATCTCCTCTCAACACTCCCTAAACAATTCCCCTCTCCTCTCAACACTCCCTAAACAATTCCCCTCTCCTCCCCAACACTCCCTAAACAATTCCCCCTCTCCTCTCAACACTCCCTAAACAATTCCCCTCTCCTCTCAACACTCCCTAAACAATTCCCCTCAACTCCCCAACACTCCCTAAACAATTCCCCTCTCCTCTCAACACTCCTAAACAATTCCCCTCAACTCCCCAATACTCCCTAAACAATTCCCCTCAACTCCCCAACACTCCCTAAACAATTCCCCTCTCCTCCCCAACACTCCCTAAACAATTCCCCTCTCCTCCCCAACACTCCCTAAACAATTCCCCTCTCCTCCCAACACTCCCTAAACAATTCCCCTCAACTCCCCAACACTCCCTAAACAATTCCCCTCTCCTCCCCAACACTCCCTAAACAATTCCCCTCTCCTCCCCAACACTCCCTAAACAATTCCCCTCTCCTCCCAACACTCCCTAAACAATTCCCCTCTCCTCCCAACACTCCCTAAACAATTCCCCTCTCCTCCCCAACACTCCCTAAACAATTCCCCTCTCCTCCCCAACACTCCCTAAACAATTCCCCTCTCATCTCAACACTCCCTAAACAATTCCCCTCAACTCCCAACACTCCCAAAACAATTCCTCTCTCCTCTCAACACTCCCTAAACAATTCCCCTCAACTCCCCAACACTCCCAAAACAATTCCTCTCTCCTCTCAACACTCCCTAAACAATTCCCCTCAACTCCCCAACACTCCCTAAACAATTCCCCTCAACTCCCCAACACTCCCTAAACAATTCCCCTCTCTTCCCCAACACTCCCTAAACAATTCCCCTCTCCTCCCCAACACTCCCTAAACAATTCCCCTCTCCTCCCCAACACTCCCTAAACCATTACCCTCTCCTCCCAAACACTCCCTAAGCCATTACCCTCTCCTTCCCAACACTTCCCAAACAATTCCCCTCTCCTCCCCAACACTCCCTAAACCATTACCCTCTCCTCCCAAACACTCCCTAAGCCATTACCCTCTCCTCCCCAACACTCCCTAAACAATTCCCCTCTCCTCCCCAACACTCCCTAAACAATTCCCCTCTCCTCCCCAACACTCCCTAAACAATTCCCCTCTCCTCCCCAACACTCCCTAAACCATTACCCTCTCCTCCCAAACACTCCCTAAGCCATTACCCTCTCCTTCCCAACACTTCCCAAACAATTCCCCTCTCCTCCCCAACACTCCCTAAACCATTACCCTCTCCTCCCAAACACTCCCTAAGCCATTACCCTCTCCTCCCCAACACTCCCTAAACAATTCCCCTCTCCTCTCAACACTCCCTAAACAATTCCACTCTCCTCCCCAACACTCCCTAAACAATTCCCCTCTCCTCTCAACACTCCCTAAACAATTCCCCTCTCCTCCCCAACACTCCCTAAACCATTACCCTCTCCTCCCCAACACTCCCTAAACAATTCCCCTCTCCTCCCCAACACTCCCTAAACCATTACCCTCTCCTCCCAAACACTCCCTAAGCCATTACCCTCTCCTTCCCAACACTTCCCAAACAATTCCCCTCTCCTCCCCAACACTCCCTAAACAATTCCCCTCTCCTCCCTAACACTCCCTAAACCATTACCCTCTCCTCCCAAACACTCCCTAAGCCATTACCCTCTCCTTCCCAACACTTCCCAAACAATTCCCCTCTCCTCCCCAACACTCCCTAAACAATTCCCCTCTCCTCCCCAACACTCCCTAAACCATTACCCTCTCCTCCCCAACACTCCCTAAACAATTCCCCTCTCCTCCCCAACACTCCCTAAACAATTCCCCTCTCCTCCCCAACACTCCCTAAACAATTCCCCTCTCCTCCCAACACTCCCTAAACAATTCCCCTCTCCTCCCAACACTCCCTAAACAATTCCCCTCTCCTCCCCAACACTCCCTAAAGAATTCCCCTCTCCCCAACACTCCCTAAAGAATTCCCCTCTCCCCAACACTCCCTAAAGAATTCCCCTCTCCCCAACACTCCCTAAACAATTCCCCTCTCCTCCCAACACTCCCTAAACAATTCCCCTCTCCTCCCAACACTCCCTAAATAATTCCCCTCTCCTCCCAACACTCCCTAAACAATTCCCCTCTCCTCCCCAACACTCCCTAAAGAATTCCCCTCTCCCCAACACTCCCTAAACAATTCCCCTCTCCTCCCAACACTCCCTAAACAATTCCCCTCTCCTCCCAACACTCCCTAAACAATTCCCCTCTCCTCTCAACACTCCCTAAACAATTCCCCTCAACTCCCCAACTCCACAAAAAATTCCATCTCTTCAATTCCCCCCACAGTTATAAACACTCCCCAGCACCCCACACAACAACCCACCATCCCCACACCTCCCCCCCTCCCCCAGGAAGCAGCATCTTGAGGAATGTTAGGCAAACATGTGCAGCAAAGGGGATGTACTTCACTCGAGGGGATTGCTTATTGATGGGGAGTGTGGGGGGTGTGAAGGAGGGGTAGGGAGGGGGAGACCAGCAGTACTGGCTATATTTGTAATATCAGAGCTAATGGTGATGAATAAACATCAATTATGATAACTATTAACACCACATTACTTGCAATACTTTTGACCCATCAACAAAACTAATTTTTCACAACCATCAATTATGATAATTAAAAACACCTCATACCTTTCAACACTTCTGACCCAGCAAAAAAAAAACAATTTCTCCATACAAAATAATTCACCGAATAACTCAATGCTTTCACCCCAGTAACAGAAATTAGAATAACCATAAATTATGATAATTATAAACACCATGACAAAACTTACAATAATCATAAATAATAATAATAGACAATCATTATTTAACTAAACAACGCACCTCATAACCAGCAACACTTTTAACCCAATAACAAAAATTTTGATAATCACCAAATTAAATAACTATTAACAATCCACAACAAAACTCATAATAATTTTCAATCATACTAACTGATATTTATAATTAATTTACTAAGCAACACACCTTATTTCCAGCAACACTTTCAATCCAGTAAAAAAAATTATAATAATCAACATATTGAATAACAATTATAAATACATAACAAATGATAATCATATATGATAATGCACAAAAACCAAAATTCTACCTAAGACCTGACTTCATAGCTTCAAATGCTATCCACACAGCAACAAAAATAAAATGATCTTCAAAAAGAGTAATTAACAATTACCATGTAACTAGGCAACTGACCTCATAGCCAGCCACATCCCCCTTGAAGACACACATCACTATAAACAAAAATGACAAGAATCATTAGCAGCAATAATTGACCATAATTAACATTGAACTAATCAACTGACCTCATAGCCAGCCAGCTACATCCTCCTAGAAGACACACATCACTATAAACAAATATGACAAGAATCATTAACACCAATAATTGACCATAATTAACATTGAACTAATCAACTGACCTCATAGCCAGCCACATCCCCCTTGAAGACACACATCACTCTAAACAAAAACAACAGGAATCATTAGCAGCAATAATTGACCATAATTACCATTGAACTAATCAACTGACCTCATAGCCAGCCACATCCCCCTTGAAGACACACATCACTCTAAACAAAAACAACAGGAATCATTAGCACCAATAATTGACCATAATTACCATTGAACTAATCAACTGACCTCATAGCCAGCCACATCCCCCTTGAAGGCGTTCCTGTGTATGTCGAGCCTGAAGTTCTTCCCCACAACGGCGGTCGCATCAGGGATTCCCCAGCGCCTCATTATGGCCCCCCGCTTGGCTCCCGCATTCTCCAGACCTCGCTTCCTGGACCCATGCTTCTTGGGGAACCTGTTCCTCCCCACGAACTTCTTGTGCTTCCTCGGCTTCTGGGAAGGGAGCATTTCTGCGTCCCTCTCCAGGATCTCCTGGACACTCCGTACTCCGGGGGTCAAAAAGTTGACTTTCAGATCATTTGACAAGGACCTGTCCTTGGCAGGCTTGGTAGGTGCCAAGAGGGTGATTTTTGTGTCCTTTGTTAAGGGCTTTTCAGGTGTCATGAAGTTGATTTTCTTGTCATTAGGCAAGGGCTTGTCAGACTCGTTCAACAAACCTTCAGATTTGAAATCCTTCACTGAACCATTTCCAACTACACCACCCGCAGCAGCCGCAGCACTTTCCCCTGTAGAAATATCCCCACTGGAGTGGGAGGACCCCTGGCCACTGGAGTGGGGGAGCACAACCCCACTCGAGTGGTGGAGTGCGAGGAGGAGCAAGGAGAGGGTCCACACGAGTGGCAGACGTGCCATGCTGGCGTTGGTCAAATTCAGTGCCCCTGTCTGCACACAAAATAAATTAGATTATTTTTATTATTACCTCTCATAACAATCATTTATCATGCTATCATTAACATCATTATTTTTTTCTAAATAAACAACAGCCTTACAAGATGAGAAGCAAATGTGTACGTTAATAAAAAATCAAAACTCATTTTCACAGCTATGAAAAGAGCTAAGTCTATTCTTTTTATAGTATTGCCTGCAACACCCTACCCAACACCCACACACAATAATACAACAATACCCCTGCAACAACAACACCTGCACAATACCCCTGCAACAACAACACCTGCACAATACCCCTGCAACAACACCACCTGCACAATACCCATGCAACAACAACACCACCTGCACAATACCCATGCACATAATCACAACAATACCCATGCACATAAACACAACAATATCCATGCACATAAACACAACAATATCCATGCACATAAACACAACAATACCCATACACATAAACACAACAATACCTAGACAAAACCATGCAACAACACAACACTCCCCACATCAACACAACACTCCACACATCAACACGACACAACACTCCACACATCAACACAACACTCCACACATCAACACGACACAACACTCCACACATCAACACGACACAACACTCCACACATCAACACGACACAACACTCCACACATCAACACGACACAACACTCCACACATCAACACGACAAAACACTCCACACATCAACACGACAAAACACTCCACACATCAACACGACACAACACTCCACACATCAACACGACACAACACTCCACACATCAACACAACACTCCACACATCAACACGACACAACACTCCACACATCAACACGACACAACACTCCACACATCAACACGACACAACACTCCACACATCAACACGACACAACACTCCACACATCAACACGACACAACACTCCACACATCAACACGACAAAACACTCCACACATCAACACGACACAACACTCCACACATCAACACGACACAACACTCCACACATCAACACGACACAACACTCCACACATCAACACGACACAACACTCCACACATCAACACAACACTCCACACATCAACACGACACAACACTCCACACATCAACACGACACAACACTCCACACATCAACACGACACAACACTCCACACATCAACACGACACAACACTCCACACATCAACACGACACAACACTCCACACATCAACACGACACAACACTCCACACATCAACACGACACAACACTCCACACATCAACACGACACAACACTCCACACATCAACACGACACAACACTCCACACATCAACACGACACAACACTCCCCACATCAACACGACACAACACTCCCCACATCAACACGAAACAACACTCCACACATCAACACGACACAACACTCCACACATCAACACGACACAACACTCCACACATCAACACGACACAACACTCCACACATCAACACGACACAACACTCCACACATCAACACGACACAACACTCCACACATCAACACGACACAACACTCCACACATCAACACCACACAACACTCCACACATCAACACGACACAACACTCCACACATCAACACGACACAACACTCCACACATCAACACAACACAACACTCCACACATCAACACGACACAACACTCCACACATCAACACGACACAACACTCCACACATCAACACGACACAACACTCCACACATCAACACGACACAACACTCCACACATCAACACGACACAACACTCCACACATCAACACGACACAACACTCCACACATCAACACGGCACAACACTCCACACATCAACACGACACAAAACTCCACACATCAACACGACACAAAACTCCACACATCAACACAACACAACACTCCACACATCAACACGACACAACACTCCACACATCAACACGACACAACACTCCACACATCAACACGACACAAGACTCCACACATCAACACGACACAACACTCCACACATCAACACGACAACACTCCACACATCAACACGACAACACTCCACACATCAACACGACACAACACTCCACACATCAACACGACACAACACTCCCCACATCAACACAACACAACACTCCACACATCAACACGAAACAACACTCCACACATCAACACGAAACAACACTCCACACATCAACACAACACAACACTCCACACATCAACACAACACAACACTCCACACATCAACACGACACAACACTCCACACATCAACACGACACAACACTCCACACATCAACACGACACAACACTCCACACATCAACACGACACAACACTCCACACATCAACACGACACAACACTCCACACATCAACACGACACAACACTCCACACATCAACACGACACAACACTCCACACATCAACACGACACAACACTCCACACATCAACACGGCACAACACTCCACACATCAACACGACACAACACTCCACACATCAACACGACACAACACTCCACACATCACGCACAATAAAAACACCCATACCCAATAACACAACACATCAATACCCATACAACACCACATCAATACCCACACACCAACAACACATCAATACCCACACAACAACAACACATCAATACCCACACAACAACACACCAATACCCACACAACAACACACCAATACCCCCACAACACACCAATACCCACACAACACACCAATACCCACACAAAAACACACCAATACCCACACAAAAACACACCAATACCCACACAACAACACATCAATAACCACACAACAACACATCCATAACCACACAACAACACATCCATAACCACACAACAACACATCCATAACCACACAACAACACATCCATAACCACACAACAACACATCAATAACCACACAACAACACATCAATAACCACACAACAACACATCAATAACCACACAACAACACATCAATACCCACACAACACATCAATACCCACACAACACATCAATACCCACACAACACATCAATACCCACAAAACAACACATCAATAACCACACAACACATCAATACCCACACAACACCTGCACAAGAGGAACACCCATCACACACCCATCACACACCCGCCACCACCCCACACACCCACCACCACCCCACACACCCGCCACCACCCCACACACCCGCCACCACCCCACACACCCGCCACCACCCCACACACCCGCCACCACCCCACACACCCGCCACCACCCCACACACCCGCCACCACCCCACACACCCATCACCACCCCACACACCCGCCACCACCCCACACACCCGCCACCACCCCACACACCCGCCACCACCCCACACACCCGCCACCACCCCACACACCCGCCACCACCCCACACACCCATCACCACCCCACACAAAGACCACTTCAAAGCCCTATCTGCAGAGCGTTGACATTTGACAGTCCAATAGAGATAAGACAAACAGGGGAGGTAGATAACAAGAAAGAGTTAGACGTTGTACAACTGCTGTCACCTCATACAGCCCATATCTCTGCGTGAGTGTATGGGCTGTTTGTATGGGGTTGTTGGGTGTGTGTATAGGTGTGTGGGGGTGCCAAGTGTGTGAGTGTGGGGCTGTTGGGTGTGTGAGTGTGGGGCTGTTGGGTGTGTGAGTGTGGGGCTGTTGGGTGTGTGAGTGTGGGGCTGTTGGGTGTGTGAGTGTGGGGCTGTTGGGTGTGTGAGTGTGGGGCTGTTGGGTGTGTGAGTGTGGGGCTGTTGGGTGTGTGAGTGTGGGGCTGTTGGGTGTGCGAGTGTGGGGCTGTTGGGTGTGTGAGTGTGGGACTGTTGGGTGTGTGAGTGTGGGACTGTTGGGTTTGTATGAGTGTGGGGTTATGAACCTGTGTGTGGTTGTTGTGTGTGCGTGTACATGTGTGGTTGTCGTGTGAATGCGTGGTTGTCGTGTGAACGCGTGGTTGTCGTGTGAGCATTTATGGTTGTTGTATGAGCATGTGGGGTTGTCATGTGCGCTTTTCAGTGGAATATGGCGCACAGAATATAGGGTGGGAACATACCTAATGAGGTCTACACACACACACACACACACTCATCAAGGTTGCTGTAATATCAGATAAGCTTCTGTTTAGAAATAATGCACAACATATATTTCTTATATAATTAGGTCAAAGTATTTATTTTATTGATAAGTTCACTGGGTTGCCTTCACCTACACAACAGAACACTACAAACCAGCCATAAATTATGAACTAATCATGTTCTATATAACAAATTATACCACTGGTGAATACCCAAATACTTTACAATGGAAACATTTAGATATAACCTACTATTTTCTATTATTATTAATATTACTCTATTGTTAACATCTATTTATAAAATACGGATCACACATTAACAATACAATAACTTGATAATGTAGTTAATTCTAATATATTTACATAAAATTTTCTGAGATATGTTAGATAAAATATAAATAATCCAATCTTAATTTGATATATCATCCAGTAAACCAAACAAACTCCAAGAAAATAATGGAAATGTTCATTAAAATTGAATATGAAATTCTATATATAGTCAACATAGAACACAAAAATCAAAGAAACAGTAAATAAACTATATATTATTGGCTTACAGTTAACTAATAATACGATTAGTATTAACTTTCATAATTAGGATATCAGAAAGAATCATGGCACTCCTGCTTAATAAATATATATATATATATATATATATGTCAAATGAAATTCGTATTCAGCTGGAAATTTATTATTTTCGGTCGAGCTTTCGAAATTTTAAACAAATTTCGTTTTCAGGACAAGAGATTGAAGTTTTTGGAAGCAAAGTTATGGCCAAAACAGGTATCCTGGATACAAGGGAAAGATATTACATATAAGATAAACGAAAGCGGACATCGGTGGAACATGCAGGAGTCACAGTAATTATTTCAAAAGTGGTTTATAAACATCTGGAATTTAGAGATATCTATTGTAGGAGTTTGGATTAGTTGTCGAATAGAATGCTTCTAAGTATCTTCTTTGTTTCTTGTTGGAATTTTGAGATATAATTTAATAATTTTGAAAATCTATTTAGTGGCCCGTATCCCGAACATGTTAGTAAACTAAAGAATTAATTTGCTATTTTTCCACATTTTGGCAATGTTCATTGATACGGATTTTTAAATTCCTGCAAGTTTCACCGATATACACTTATTAACAATTTTTACAACCTAATTTGTACACTACATCGCAACGGTCTCCAGGTGCTTGTTTGTCTTTAATTTTTGATAAATTTCTTCCAATCAGGTTAATTGACTTCTTTGCTATTTGCACATTGAATGGCCGGAGTATCCTGTTGACACGTTCAGATGTGCCTTTTACATAAGGGGCACTAAAATAGCTAATTTTGGGGTTCTAATTTTGGCTAATATTTTATCGCGGATTTTTTAGTTTTCTGATTGATTGTTTAATCATTTTTTCTTGGTATCCGTTTTTTTGTAGCTACTATTTAATAAATTTTAGTTCATTTTCGACTTAATCATTACTACACAATTGTAAGGCTCTACTAACTAGGGAATCAACAACGCTACGTTTTTATTGATTAGGATGGTTTGAAGAGAAATCGAGGTATCGTCCGGTATGGGTTGGTTTTCTGTACCTCGATTTCTCTTCAAACCATCCTAATCAATAAAAACGTAGCGTTGTTGATTCCCTAGTTAGTAGAGCCTTACAATTGTGTAGTAATGATTAAGTCGAAAATGAACTAAAATTTATTAAATAGTAGCTACAAAAAAACGGATACCAAGAAAAAATGATTAAACAATCAATCAGAAAACTAAAAAATCCGCGATAAAATATTAGCCAAAATTAGAACCCCAAAATTAGCTATTTTAGTGCCCCTTATGTAAAAGGCACATCTGAACGTGTCAACAGGATACTCCGGCCATTCAATGTGCAAATAGCAAAGAAGTCAATTAACCTGATTGGAAGAAATTTATCAAAAATTAAAGACAAACAAGCACCTGGAGACCGTTGCGATGTAGTGTACAAATTAGGTTGTAAAAATTGTTAATAAGTGTATATCGGTGAAACTTGCAGGAATTTAAATATCCGTATCAATGAACATTGCCAAAATGTGGAAAAATAGCAAATTAATTCTTTAGTTTACTAACATGTTCGGGATACGGGCCACTAAATAGATTTTCAAAATTATTAAATTATATCTCAAAATTCCAACAAGAAACAAAGAAGATACTTAGAAGCATTCTATTCGACAACTAATCCAAACTCCTACAATAGATATCTCTAAATTCCAGATGTTTATAAACCACTTTTGAAATAATTACTGTGACTCCTGCATGTTCCACCGATGTCCGCTTTCGTTTATCTTATATGTAATATCTTTCCCTTGTATCCAGGATACCTGTTTTGGCCATAACTTTGCTTCCAAAAACTTCAATCTCTTGTCCTGAAAACGAAATTTGTTTAAAATTTCGAAAGCTCGACCGAAAATAATAAATTTCCAGCTGAATACGAATTTCATTTGACAACAATGGAACCTGGATGTCCGCTATTTCAACTAATATATATATATATATATATATATTAATCCTTTGCCTATAAAAATACAAATGATAATTGACACAAAATTACAAGCGTAAATAATTATAACCACTATTTAGGTGCAATAAAAACCAGAGATTTAATTTTTCACATATAACATATTTTAAGCAACCAAATTAGGTAATCATGTGTTAAGTTTGAACCTGAGCCTGTTGCAATAACTCAACTAATCTCCACCCTTATAAATAGAACAAATAATAAAATCCATTGAAAAATATGAATGCACATGTAACCATCCAGTTAATACAGGGCAAATTTAGCTAAATGATGAATTTCATGCAAATAAAAATTAGCCATAAAGTCAAGTAGTTCATTCATGTTATGCATTTATTCTGAATTATTCTGAATTTTTATAGAAGTAAATAATTAATTTAAAAAAAACTCACGATTACTGTAATGACCAAGACAATTCAGTCAACTTTTCATGACTTCTTTCACAAAATCATGTTTAGCCATTTGCTTAAGCAGTTAATCACAATTTATGTGCCATCCTTTGTTGGATGACCTCACTATTCCCCACACACTCGCAGCTCACTGATCCCCACACACTCGCAGCTCACTGTTCCCCACACACTCGCAGCTCACTGATCCCCACACACTCGCAGCTCACTGTTCCCCACACACTCGCAGCTCACTGTTCCCCACACACTCGCAGCTCACTGTTCCCCACACACTCGCAGCTCACAGTTCCCCACACACTCGCAGCTCACAGTTCCCCACACACTCGCAGCTCACAGTTCCCCACACACTCGCAGCTCACAGTTCCCCACACACTCGCAGCTCACTGTTCCCCACACACTCGCAGCTCACAGTTCCCCACACACTCGCAGCTCACAGTTCCCCACACACTCGCAGCTCACTGTTCCCCACACACTCGCAGCTCACTGTTCCCCACACACTCGCAGCTCACTGTTCCCCACACACTCGCAGCTCACTGTTCCCCACACACTCGCAGCTCACTGTTCCCCACACACTCGCAGCTCACTGTTCCCCACACACTCGCAGCTCACTGTTCCCCACACACTCGCAGCTCACTGTTCCCCACACACTCGCAGCTCACTGTTCCCCACACACTCGCAGCTCACTGTTCCCCACACACTCGCAGCTCACTGTTCCCCACACACTCGCAGCTCACTGTTCCCCACACACTCGCAGCTCACTGTTCCCCACACACTCGCAGCTCACTGTTCCCCACACACTCGCAGCTCACTGTTCCCCACACACTCGCAGCTCACTGTTCCCCACACACTCGCAGCTCACTGTTCCCCACACACTCGCAGCTCACTGTTCCCCACACACTCGCAGCTCACTGTTCCCCACACACTCGCAGCTCACTGTTCCCCACACACTCGCAGCTCACTGTTCCCCACACACTCGCAGCTCACTGTTCCCCACACACTCGCAGCTCACTGTTCCCCACACACTCGCAGCTCACTGTTCCCCACACACTCGCAGCTCACTGTTCCCCACACACTCGCAGCTCACAGTTCCCCACACACTCGCAGCTCACAGTTCCCCACACACTCGCAGCTCACAGTTCCCCACACACTCGCAGCTCACAGTTCCCCACACACTCGCAGCTCACAGTTCCCCACACACTCGCAGCTCACAGTTCCCCACACACTCGCAGCTCACTGTTCCCCACACACTCGCAGCTCACTGTTCCCCACACACTCGCAGCTCACTGTTCCCCACACACTCGCAGCTCACTGTTCCCCACACACTCCCAGCTCACTGTTCCCCACACACTCCCAGCTCACTGTTCCCCACACACTCCCAGCTCACTGTTCCCCACACACTCGCAGCTCACTGTTCCCCACACACTCGCAGCTCACTGTTCCCCACACACTCGCAGCTCACTGTTCCCCACACACTCGCAGCTCACTGTTCCCCACACACTCGCAGCTCACTGTTCCCCACACACTCGCAGCTCACTGTTCCCCACACACTCGCAGCTCACTGTTCCCCACACACTCGCAGCTCACTGTTCCCCACACACTCGCAGCTCACTGTTCCCCACACACTCGCAGCTCACTGCTCCCCACACACTCGCAGCTCACTGCTCCCCACACACTCGCAGCTCACTGCTCCCCACACACTCGCAGCTCACTGCTCCCCACACACTCGCAGCTCACTGCTCCCCACACACTCGCAGCTCACTGCTCCCCACACACTCGCAGCTCACTGTTCCCCACACACTCGCAGCTCACTGTTCCCCACACACTCGCAGCTCACTGTTCCCCACACACTCGCAGCTCACAGTTCCCCACACACTCGCAGCTCACAGTTCCCCACACACTCGCAGCTCACAGTTCCCCTCACACTCGCAGCTCACTGTTCCCCACACACTCGCAGCTCACTGTTCCCCACACACTCGCAGCTCACTGTTCCCCACACACTCGCAGCTCACTGTTCCCCACACACTCGCAGCTCACTGTTCCCCACACACTCGCAGCTCACTGTTCCCCACACACTCGCAGCTCACTGTTCCCCACACACTCGCAGCTCACTGTTCCCCACACACTCGCAGCTCACTGTTCCCCACACACTCGCAGCTCACTGTTCCCCACACACTCGCAGCTCACTGTTCCCCACACACTCGCAGCTCACTGTTCCCCACACACTCGCAGCTCACTGTTCCCCACACACTCGCAGCTCACTGTTCCCCACACACTCGCAGCTCACTGTTCCCCACACACTCGCAGCTCACTGTTCCCCACACACTCGCAGCTCACTGTTCCCCACACACTCGCAGCTCACTGCTCCCCACACACTCGCAGCTCACTGCTCCCCACACACTCGCAGCTCACTGCTCCCCACACACTCGCAGCTCACTGCTCCCCACACACTCGCAGCTCACTGCTCCCCACACACTCGCAGCTCACTGTTCCCCACACACTCGCAGCTCACTGTTCCCCACACACTCGCAGCTCACTGTTCCCCACACACTCGCAGCTCACTGTTCCCCACACACTCGCAGCTCACTGTTCCCCACACACTCGCAGCTCACAGTTCCCCACACACTCGCAGCTCACTGTTCCCCACACACTCGCAGCTCACAGTTCCCCACACACTCGCAGCTCACAGTTCCCCACACACTCGCAGCTCACAGTTCCCCACACACTCGCAGCTCACAGTTCCCCACACACTCGCAGCTCACAGTTCCCCACACACTCGCAGCTCAGTTTCCCACACACTCGCAGCTCACAGTTCCCCACACACTCGCAGCTCACAGTTCCCCACACACTCGCAGCTCACAGTTCCCCACACACTCGCAGCTCACAGTTCCCCACACACTCGCAGCTCACAGTTCCCCACACACACGTCACAACTCCCCACACACACGTCACAACTCCCCACACACACGTCACAACTCCCCACACACACGTCACAATTCCCCACACAAACCTCACAATTCCCCACACAAACCTCACAACTCCCCACACAAACCTCACAACTCCCCACACAAACCTCACAATTCAACACACAAACCTCACAATTCCCCACACACACTTCAAAATTCCCCACACACACGTCACAATTCCCCACACACACGTCACAATTCCCCACACACACGTCACAATTCCCCACACACACGTCAAAATTCCCCACACACACGTCACAATTCCCCACACACACGTCACAATTCCCCACACACACCTCACAATTCCCCACACACACCTCACAATTCCCCACACACACCTCACAATTCCCCACACACACCTCACAGTTCCCCACACACCCCACAATTCCCCCCACACACCTCACAATTCCCCCCACACACCTCACAATTCCCCCCACACACGTCACAATTTCCCCCCACACACCTCACAATTCCCCACACACACCTCACAATTCCCCACACACACCTCACAATTCCACACACACACCTCACATTTCCACACACACCTCACAATTCCCCCCACACATCTCAATTTCACACACACACACCTCACAATTTCACACACACACCTCACAATTCCACACACCTCAATTCCACACACCTCAATTCCACACACCTCAATTCCACACACCTCACAATTTCACACACCTCACAATTCCACACACCTCACAATTCCACACACCTCACAATTCCACACACCTCACAAGACTGAGATGCAGTATGATGGCTCATCACACGTTTGTGTGCACAACAGCTGTGTGTTTACCTCCTCACATCTTGTGTATGTGTGTGTGAGTTTGTGTACAGAGCTGTGCGGTGTGACTCATTGCTGCCCATGTGCCCCACACATGGCTGAAGCTATGCATGTGTACGGTTCATATGTGTTGTGTGTGTACATATTTCATGTGTGTTGTGTGTGCACATGTTTCATGTGTGTTGTGTGTGCACATGTTTCATGTGTGTTGTGTGTGCACATGTTTCATGTGTGTTGTGTGTGCACATGTTTCATGTGTGTTGTGTGTGTACATGTTTCATGTGTGTTGTGTGTGTATAGAGAGGACAAAGATGTTCCAAGAGAGGAAAGAGGAAGGCACCATTTAGTATAGAGTTGAGGGAACGCGGAATCTATGCACAAGGTGCACAGAAACAGTAAGCTAGGAAAGCAGTCATGAAACACGAAAAAAGTTGAAGGAGAAAGTAGTAGGTGCTGAAAAACAGGACAGCAGTGAACAAAAAAAAGATGGTTCTTAACATAACAAAAAATTTTATTTCAACAAAAAGAAGGACAGCAATCTTATTACCATTTTACACTAGATTGAATTAACAAACAAAAAAGAAACACATACCAAAATTCATCACTAAACTAAACTACAAATATGACCCTAACAGTGTTCCCCCAACATTTGCATCAGACTTTCAATAAGTCAAATAAAATAATAAAATAAAAATAAAATAAAATAAAACCCCCAGAACCGCAGCACACGCTGGTATAGACACACCAGTGTAGCCCACCAGTCTAGAGCAAACAACTGGGATGGTCGTAAAAATAATGAATAAATATATAAAAACAAACAAATAAAAGCTGCGTGTTGGCACACGTGCTGGTGTATTTCACTTGCAGTCTGCAAATATTGGATGAGGCAGCAAACAAGATATATTAGGTATGTTGATATATATTGTGGCCTGTTGATACTGGGACTAAAATTGAGTATTTCATGAAACCTTGAAAAAAATACAACTTTGTGAACACACGAACAAAATATAAGTATGGTTTCATGAAACCTTCAAAAAAATACAACTTTGTGAACACACGGACAAAATATAAGTACCGTTTCATGAAACCTTGAAAGAAATACAACTTTGTGAACACACGGACAAAATATAAGTATGGTTTCATGAAACCTTGAAAAAAATACAACGTAGTCATCACACAAACAAAACATGAGTATTGTTTCTTGTGCCTTAGAATTTATAGCGCATAAAAAACAGCCTTGGAACTAACACAGCGTAAAAACAAACACAGCCTTCAAATTAATTCAATAATATTTTCTATTCTGTAATAACATTATAATAATTTGAACAACACTCACCTGTATACATATTATACACTATGATATAGTAATCGACTCTCTCGGATCTAATCATTTCATCCTGTCGATTAAGTAACTAATCTCTAGAAAAATATTCCATATTAAATGGTTATGCTGAGCATATTGTATTTACAATACCTATAAGGATTCAAAAATTTTTATGGTGTCCTATGTTGCTACTAAAAGTAAGGTGTTGAATTTTGCCCTATGTTATTACTGAAACAAGTGTTTAATTTTGCCCTATGTTATTACTGAAACAAGTGTTTAAGTTTGCCCTATGTTATTACTGAAACAAGTGTTTAATTTTGCCCTATGTTATTACTGAAACAAGTGTTTAAGTTTGCCCTATGTTATTACTGAAACAAGTGTTTAATTTTGCCCTATGTTATTACTGAAACAAGTGTTTAAGTTTGCCCTATGTTATTACTGAAACAAGTGTTTAAGTTTGCCCTATGTTATTACTGAAACAAGTGTTTAATTTTGCCCTATGTTATTACTGAAACAAGTGTTTAATTTTGCCCTATGTTATCACTGAAACAAGTGTTTAATTATGCCTTATGTTATTACTGGACTAAGTGTTTAATTCTGCCCTATATTATTACTGAAACAAGTGTTTAATTTTGATCTATGTTATTACTGGAACAAGAGTTTAATTTTCCTCTATGTTATTACTGAAACAAGTGTTTAATTTTGCTCTATGTTATTACTGAAAGCAGTAAACAAATGAAAACAAGCACACAAACAAATACGATTATCAAAGTTGAACAAAATACAGATACTAAAAACCAGCATTTTTAAACATAAAAAATTATTTAGCTCATATGTTTAGTAGACTTTGTAAAATAAATATTTTTACAGAAAAATAAATACCATCAGGAGAGAAAAACCTGCATTGCTTCGATTCACATATTAATCAACTCCAAAGATTGCAACACTGCAGGCTGCAATCTCGCAACACTGCAGGCTGCAATCCCGCAACACTGCAGGCTGCAATCCCGCAACACTGCAGGCTGCAATCCCGCAACACTGCAGGCTGCAATCTCGCAACACTGCAGGCTGCAATCTCGCAACACTGCAGGCTGCAATCCCGCAACACTGCAGGCTGCAATCCCGCAACACTGCAGGCTGCAATCCCGCAACACTGCAGGCTGCAATACCGCAACACTGCAGGCTGCAATCTTGCAACACTGCAGGCTGCAATCTCGCAACACTGCAGGCTGCAATCTCGCAACACTGCAGGCTGCAATCCCGCAACACTGCAGGCTGCAATCCCGCAACACTGCAGGCTGCAATCCCGCAACACTGCAGGCTGCAATCCCGCAACACTGCAGGCTGCAATCCCGCAACACTGCAGGCTGCAATCCCGCAACACTGCAGGCTGCAATCCCGCAACACTGCAGGCTGCAATCCCGCAACACTGCAGGCTGCAATCCCGCAACACTGCAGGCTGCAATCCCGCAACACTGCAGGCTGCAATCCCGCAACACTGCATGCTGCAATCTTGCAACACTGCAGGCTGCAATCTGGCAACACTGCAGGCTGCAATCCCGCAACACTGCAGGCTGCAATCCCGCAACACTGCAGGCTGCAATCCCGCAACACTGCAGGCTGCAATCCCGCAACACTGCATGCTGCAATCCCGCAACACTGCAGGCTGCAATCTGGCAACACTGCAGGCTGCAATCCCGCAACACTGCAGACTGCAATCTCGCAACACTGCAGGCTGCAATCTCGCAACACTGCAGGCTGCAATCTCGCAACACTGCAGACTGCAACTCTTGCAACACTGCAGACAAAAATCTTGCAGACAGCAATCTTGCAGACAGCAATCTTGCAGACAGCAATCTTGCAGACAGCAATCTTGCAGACAGCAATCTTGCAGACAGCAATCTTGCAGACAGCAATCTTGCAGACAGCAATCTTGCAGACAGCAATCTTGCAGACAGCAATCTTGCAGACAGCAATCTTGCAGACAGCAATCTTGCAGACAGCAATCTTGCAGACAGCAATCTTGCAGACAGCAATCTTGCAGACAGCAATCTTGCAGACAGCAATCTTGCAGACAGCAATCTTGCAGACAGCAATCTTGCAGACAGCAATCTTGCAGACAGCAATCTTGCAGACAGCAATCTTGCAGACAGCAATCTTGCAGACAGCAATCTTGCAGACAGCAATCTTGCAGACAGCACTCTTGCAGACAGCACTCTTGCAGACAGCAATCTTGCAGACAGCAATCTTGCAGACAGCAATCTTGCAGACAGCAATCTTGCAGACAGCACTCTTGCAGACAGCAATCTTGCAGACAGCACTCTTGCAGACAGCAATCTTGCAGACAGCACTCTTGCAGACAGCAATCTTGCAGACAGCAATCTTGCAGACAGCAATCTTGCAGACAGCAATCTTGCAGACAGCACTATTGCAGATGTAGCCTCTATTGCACCCAGCAATTTAATATAGATTGCAGTTAGCAATCCTGAATCTCGTACATACTAGATGGTAACATTGCTATGTTGTGGACATCGGAGATACAATTTACACGGACAATCAGTAAAGGGATATCGGTCTGCCGAATGTCGCCATGAAGACCGTCTTTGTGAAGGAATAAAAAATGAATTCCTTGTTTCGGGCATGCCTTATGAAGAGAACTTCTTCACGGAGCCCGCATTGGCGTAGCAGGAATAGCATTCTTTTTTTTCCGTCTCTGCTGAATAAGGGTGTTTAACTCAATCAACAAACACACATGCTCGTGTTAATTCAGAATCTGGGCTTTGCATGAGGTGGGGATTAATGTTGGGGTAGGTGGTATGTGCGGTGGAAGAGAGTTCAACCCCTTAAAATGGAGCAACTTACCAAATTAGATGCGGGCTTAATACAAAAATATGCACATCCACACACGCGCACAGCTTACAGTATACTGAAGTTGACTGAGCCTAGAAGATGTCATTGTAGAACAAGAATGGCTGAGTGCGCTGCGATAGAATGACCCTCTAACAGCGCTCTCTAGCGGCATGCCGGGACTTATGTTCAGAATAGATTCACACATCTTACGGACAAAAATAACGGAAATAAAACGTTTAAATACAATGAAAGTATTTCTCAAGACAAAAATACTGAAATGAGGGTGTTTTTGTTGTCGTTCTTGCAGGGAATCATGTTATATATTCCTTACATTAACGTCGCCTGTATTGAAAATTTTTACCTGCTGTAGCAGTTGAACGCTAAAACTCTCCATTCCACATCATTTATTTACTCTGCATTTGAAGAACATAACCAGCATCAACTTTAACTCCAGCATCAACTTTAACTTGAGATTTAATAACCTAAAATGAGAAGTTTAGAATTAATGCAAGACCCTATCTACATAGAAGCAAACAATTTTTCATCATACTCTGAGAATGTTTACAGCATAAAAATAGTCCTGAATAATAACAGATCAGAATCTCATTAAATTTTAAAACAGCTAAAACTGTGTGATGAGCGTATCTATTAAACAAGTTGCATTACTTCACGGGTTCAGGTGTAATATGTATTTTATTTAGATGCATCTTTAATGATAAATATTCTGGAACCCTCATCTGAAAGATTGACGTGAAGAAAGTTGGAGATATAGAGATACCTGTAATGACAAATACTTTCATCGTAGACTTTAGGTTATTCAAGTAATCAGAAAGTTATTCTGTTCTGGATCATTATATATATAACTGATGTTCATCTACCGGGGGAAAATTGTGATTAAAAAACGTCCATACAAACTGAAAACTATTATTATTTTAATCGGTAATTTCTTGAACAACGGAGGTTGAAAAGCAGCCAGATGAAAGAAAGAGAGAAATAAGGAAAGAAGAAAGAAATATAAAAGTTATTTTTAATATAGATGATGCTTAAATGTATTACCTTAGTTTTGAAATGTCTAAACGTTCAGATTCTTAGTTGGTTAATGTTCATAGATATTATAGACGAATAGCCATGTTAAGGGTTGATGGAAAGTTTCAGTTCATTTTGTTTTTGTTTTAAATTTTTTTTTCAACTAAGCGTTACGAGGATTATGTTTTCTTAGTTACTTATATTTAAAAGCACTGTCGAAATCAGATTACGTAGCGAAAGGAACTCATCTTTGTTGTGCTTCTCTGTCAGTCACTTTATGTTTTGACATTTTACATGGGCATTACGATACCGATGTGTAATTATCAACTAAGATGGTAATGTTAAGATATTTTAAAAACCAATGTTAAACATGTGATATTTTGACAATATTTCAAATGAACTTTTTTTTTCATCATGTGTTAAAATACGAAGAAAACTCTGGATTATTTTTTCTGAAACGCTGTGAATTCAATGAATTTTTAATCACTGTTTTTAACAAGCAACGTTTCGATGTTTCAACCATCATCCTCATGGGGAAAATATGCAACAAAGAATATTTTTAATCAACTCGAGCTACATTAGACCGAAAAAAGATTTGGAGAAAACACGCGAGTGTATTTACTAGCTTATGTTATTTTAAGTTAATTGCCTCAGCATTTTAATCTAGACTATAATAAGAGCCGCGTCCGTCCGTCCGTCGGTCGGTCGGTCTGTCCGAAGCCAGCCTGCAGTGTGTGATGAGCGTATCTGTGATACAAGCTCCAGCCCTGTATATTTTGACGGGCCGTGTTCACGCGGCCTCATCAACTCTCGAGAGATTGTATTTTTTCATTTCTTACGGCCTTTCTCTCATTTCGCCCACTTTTTTATTTCAATTATAGTAATAATAAAAATGAACTCAGCTAACTACAACTCCGGTCAGAGATTGTTTAGTTGTCGCTATGGTAGTTTACCAAAGTTTCATTGGTACTGATACGATGATGATTTCATAGTTACATCAGGAGAAGCCACTTGGCCCGTTAGATCAACATCGCTGTAAAGGATACGAATTTTATACACGGACACACACTCAACACACACTCACCGGGCAAGCAAAGAAAGAAAGAAAGAAAGAAAAACAGTTTATTTCCAATAGAGTTACACATGAAATGTTTAACATTGGTTTGGGAAAGTGGTATATCATCGCTCCAAACTAATTTCATAGACCGAACATATTTAATTGCTGTGTATAATTTTAAGTACGAACTTTGTATAACTAAATATGTATAACTTAAGCACAGCCTTTATTATTTTCTACATCGCCCATTCGAAACACTTAATTGTTGCTGGTGTCGTTCGAAGATTAGATCGGAAATTCCATAGGAGTGTTTTCATCAACCGCTTTCAAAGGTTACAGGTGACGGAACAAAAACAATAATAAAATAATGGTTGAGAAGGTCAATTCAAGTACCATGTTTTAGTAAAGAATAGCGCTCCCATGCTGTGCGAATCGATCGAATCATGTCGATCGATCAATCGAATCAAAAGCCGTAGATTGGATCCTAACTTTGACCCTCCATAAATGTTCATAAAAATGTTGTGCTCACCACGAGCAACCATTTGGTACTAATTTCAAGTGCGTACGTCCCATAGTTCTGAAATTACTATTTTTCCGGGTAATTTAGAGGTTTCTATTGGAGGGTCCAAGTAAGGTTTCTTTTCCTTTTAGCAGAAGCACTTGTGTTTTTCTAGTCAATCTTTTATGTTTATTTTCAAACAGAACTGAGCTTAGAATAAATCACATAAAATAAGAAAAGTTAGGTTAAGCCTCCCCAACCACAACAAGGGCGTCCCAAAACGAGGAAGGCACTATAAAATATGGACTTGAGGGAACGCGGAATCTATGCACAAGGTGCAAAGAAACAGCAAGTTAAGAAGGAAGTTTATGAAATAAGATAAAATTTGGAGAAAAAAAAGTAGTAGGTGCTGAAAAACAGGACAGCAGTGAACCGAAAAAAGACGATCCGTTACAAAACAAAAAGTCTATCCTAATTCAACAAATGGAAACCAACCTAACCTTTAGCTAAGGACTTCACATTTTCCCCGTGAGAGCATTAATTTCCATAGATACTAAAATTGCACAGTTGTAAAAAATATGACGTTTCAACTTGTACAAGTGGTTAGCACATAGAATAAACCGTTTACATTATTTTAAATATTCAAAATACGCACCTACATAATGTCCAATATTCAAAATACGCACCTACTTAATGTCCAATGTTCAAAATACGCACCTACATAATGTCTAATATTCAAAATACGCACCTACATAATGTCCAATATTCAAAATACGCACCTACATAATGTCCAATATTCAAAATACGCACCTACATAATGTCCAATATTCAAAATACGCACCTACATAAGGTCCAATATTCAAAATACGCACCTACATAATGTCCAATATTCAAAATACGCACCTACATAATGTCCAATATTCAAAATACGCACCTACATAATGTCCAATATTCAAAATACGCACCTACATAATGTCCAATATTCAAAATACGCACCTACATAATGTCCAATATTCAAAATACGCACCTACATAATGTCCAATATTCAAAATACGCACCTACATAATGTCCAATATTCAAAATACGCACCTACATAATGTCGAATATTCTAAGTACAAACCTGTATAATTTCCAATACTCAATACACGTGGCTACCTAATTTCTAACATTCAAAAGCACGACAAAGTATTTACATAACACATTAACTAAACATAGCTTTACAGAATTCAATTACGTCGCACTTTCAGCCTTCACTTTATTAAGTTAAAAGTATCACCTACGCTAGAAATTCTTGAGGGCAACACCGCTCGCGGAAAAAAATATGGCCTTGAAAACACGGTATACGGAATACACCGAACCTGAAAAACGTTACTGCATGAGAGGCTACTTCGCCCACGTAAAAACATGAAGCGTGGGTAGTTCAAGTATCTAACCTAATAATACCCGTTGTGTGTTTATTCGTATCCTAGTGTGCACGGCCCGTCAAAAATGACGGGATTCAATACCTTTCTTGAACAAATTTTTCAGATGTGGATAGCAAACAAATATATCCATCCTAACAGTACCCACGATAAAAATATTATTGGCCTTATGCACTGGTGAAACTTGTATCACAGATACGGTCATTATAACTATCCTTATGAGCGTGACAGAGAAAAGGAAAAAAGCAAACTCCAAACAAATTAACCAAGGGTATTGTTAGGTAGTAGTAGGACCCGTGGAAATTCTACGATTATTAAGCTTGGGGAACCCGTGAAAAAATTTCGCCGACATTACCCTACCTATGCTAACCTACCTTTAACATATCCTAACCTTTCTTATCCTATCCTAACCGAACCTATCCTGATAAAAATCAAATGTTTTAATGCGGATAAAGGCCTTCTTTTACTGTAACACTGAGGAAATCGGTATCCATGATACCGTTCGTTAAGAAGCGGACACCAAACAAATGTATAAATAAATATACAAATAAACACACAACGGGTATTATTAGGTTAGGTACTATAAAAACGAACGGTTTCTGTCTGTCCGAAGCCAGCCTGCAATGTGTGATGAGCGTATCTGTGATACAAGCTTCATCAACTCCACAATTTCCAGTGCATTAATCCATAAGATTCAAGTAGGAATGAATATCACGGGAATTGTTAGGAAATAGGGACGTATGTCATGTGATTTGTCGAACATTAATGTACATTTTTGACGGGCCGTGTGCACTCGGCCTCATCAACCCTCGAGAGATTATTTTTTTTATTTCGTACGGTTTTTCTTTCAATTCACCTTCTTTCTTATTTCAAATAAAGGTGGGTAGAATAGTACACATAAAACTGGAATAACATTCTTAAAACAGTTGCTACGCTGGTTGTCACCATCTACGATCAACTGTCAGTGATAACTTAGGGCAAAATTTTAAAATATCACATGCTGGATTGTGGATACGATCTCTAAAATAAGTCTTATGTACGAAGAACACTTTTTAAAAGTTAGTCATGAACATAACCTTACCCAAAAGGTTACCTAAGACTTACTAAATAATTTTTATTTACAATTTACGTTTGCAAATTGGGCAGACAACAGATGAAAAACTTTAATTTCGAAAAGAAAGGGAATACATACGACACAGCTTCTCTGTTATAATTAACAAGTATTGTTAGCCGTTGCTCTCATCCATAGAATACATCATTGGGCATTAATAAATATATGAATTTTTACTACCATGTTAAGACACTAAGCACGTGTACTCTAGCCGTTAAATGTCAGAGAAAGTTTCATTCACAGAAAGTTTCATTCATGGATGACGAATCAATACGTCCGGAAATTACAATGCTTCCTTTGCACTATTTTCCTCGGGACAGAATATTTAGAACGACGCATCCGGCACTCCTAGCTTTTGTCCCACGTTTTTCGTTATGTTTCTTCTATGACACAACCTCCGCACCCTCGATTTACCAGCATCATGGCAGCAGATGTTCAGGATATGACGCCAGTTTTAAATTTGCCGAGATGAGTCATTTGTTGGACGATTTATTTGTTCTGGCGCAAGTGAGGCGCGTCTGGCAGACGTGACCGAGCCAGCGTCCATGCACCGGCAGCGTCTTTGCGTACGATATGCTGAGTCATAGAAAATTTTGATGGGAGACTGAAGTTTTTTCGTTCAATCTACGTTTAAATTTTTGTAAAACTTAGGAAACTTGAGACTGTGGAAACAGGCGTAAGTTCATCAAAGACAACTTGACTGTACTGCGTTCTCTGACACGTGGCTCTTGGTACACAGATGACGAATCATACAGACTCTTGGTACACAGATGACGAATCATACAGACTCTTGGTACACAGATGACGAATCATACAGACTCTTGGTACACAGGTAACGAATCACACAGACTCTTGGTACACAGATGACGAATCATACAGACTCTTGGTACACAGATGACGAATCATACAGACTCTTGGTACACAGGTGACGAATCACACAGACTCTTGGTACACAGATGACGAATCACACAGACTCTTGGTACACAGATGACGAATCATACAGACTCTTGGTACACAGATGACGAATCATACAGACTCTTGGTACACAGGTGACGAATCACACAGACTCTTGGTACACAGATGACGAATCACACAGACTCTTGGCACACAGATGACGAATCACACAGACTCTTGGTACACAGGTGATGAATCGCACAGACTCTTGGTACACAGGTGACGAATCGCACAGACTCTTGGTACACAGATGACGAATCGCACAGACTCTTGGTACACAGGTGACGAATCGCACAGACTCTTGGTACACAGGTGACGAATCGCACAGACTCTTGGTACACAGATGACGAATCACACAGACTCTTGGTACACAGGTGACGAATCGCACAGAATCTTGGTACACAGATGACGAATCACACAGACTCTTGGTACACAGGTGACGAATCACACAGACTCTTGGTACACAGGTGACGAATCACACAGACTCTTGGTACACAGGTAACGAATCACACAGACTCTTGGTACACAGGTGACGAATCACACAGACTCTTGGTACACAGGTGACGAATCACACAGACTCTTGGTACACAGGTAACGAATCACACAGACTCATGGTACACAGGTGACGAATCACACAGACTCTTGGTACACAGGTAACGAATCACACAGACTCTTGGTACACAGGTGACGAATCACACAGACTCTTGGTACACAGGTAACGAATCACACAGACTCTTGTTACACAGGTGACGAATCACACAGACTCTTGGTACACAGATGACGAATCACACAGACTCTTGGTACACAGATGACGAATCACACAGACTCTTGGTACACAGGTGACGAATCGCACAGACTCTTGGTACACAGGTGACGAATCACACAGACTCTTGGTACACAGATGACGAATCGCATAGACTCTTGGTACACAGGTGATGAATCGCACAGACTCTTGGTACACAGGTGACGAATCGCACAGACTCTTGGTACACAGATGACGAATCGCACAGACTCTTGGTACACAGGTGACGAATCGCACAGACTCTTGGTACACAGGTAACGAATCACACAGACTCTTGGTACACAGGTGACGAATCACACAGACTCTTGGTACACAGGTGACGAATCACACAGACTCTTGGTACACAGGTGACGAATCACACAGACTCTTGGTACACAGGTAACGAATCACACAGACTCTTGGTACACAGGTGACGAATCACACAGACTCTTGGTACACAGGTGACGAATCACACAGACTCTTGGTACACAGGTGACGAATCACAGAGACTCTTGGTACACAGATGACGAATCACACAGACTCTTGGTACACAGGTGACGAATCGCAGAGACTCTTGGTACACAGGTGACGAATCACACAGACTCTTGGTACACAGGTGACGAATCACAGAGACTCTTGGTACACAGATGACGAATCACACAGACTCTTGGTACACAGGTGACGAATCACAGAGACTCTTGGTACACAGATGACGAATCACACAGACTCTTGGTACACAGGTGACGAATCACACAGACTCTTGGTACACAGATGACGAATCACACAGACTCTTGGTACACAGGTAACGAATCACACAGACTCTTGGTACACAGGTGACGAATCACACAGACTCTTGGTACACAGGTGACGAATCGCACAGACTCTTGGTACACAGGTAACGAATCGCACAGACTCTTGGTACATAGGTGACGAATCACACAGACTCTTGGTACACAGATGACAAAAAACAATTAAATACTATGAAGTATTTAATTATTTCACTCGTAAACTTAACATTTTACGAGGCTAAAAGGATTGAGCGTTAGAGAGATCAGAATTCCTGCCCTTAAAGTTGACACATGATGTATAATTCAACAATGAATTTTAAAATATTCCATAAGAAGGCATGAATGTGTTAAATTGATACACTAAATTTTACTTAACTTTAGATTGTAAACATTTATTATAATGATGTCATTTAATGTATTGATGTCGCTTACGAATATGATGATATGGCTTAATACTAAGACCTTCTCGCCTATATTCATCGTGTTTCTTTTTTGATCTGTTATTTATAAGCCTTAAAACGTAAAATGGCCTAATAAAAAATGCTTCTGTATCCCTTCAATTTATTCAATCAATTCACATTATTTATAACGGGTTTTAATAGCTACCGAATAAGGACCTTTATGTTATGAATTATTGAATATCCGAAGTGGCATCTAATTCGACGTATTAACTTTTTCGGGAATAATGTGTATTTTTTTCTTTCTTTAATACAAAACGATGCCGTTATTCCATTGTTTTCACCGCATCACACCACGCATCACGCCCAAGTCCACTCATACAAACCTACGCTATCAGCTGTTTTTCTACGACGATGTGATTCGTTCCTGATAATGAAGAATTCACAATTCCGCCGTGGCACAGCGGTTAAGGGATCGGACTTGTATGCTGGAAGTCGCGGGTTCGTATCCCGGCGCTGGCGCGGAGATTTTCCCCGTTGGGTAAAAGGGAAAGCTCAAGCACAATACCCCACTCGACCCAGGTGTCGGAAATGGGTACCGGCTTTACGGGGGAACCGTCATGGTGTCCTATATATAGTGTTAGTTATAAGATATTTGAAAAACCAATGCTAAGATCATTTGTATCAGGCTTGATCGGAAATAAAGCATCCCAAAGATGCCGATGTTTAACCTAACCTAACCTAACCTAACCTAACCTAACCTAACCTAACCTAACCTAACCTAACCTAACCTAACCTAACCTAACCTTATTACGAAGGTTTCTACCGATGAGTTTTGCTGCCATGAAAATCTCTCTAAAACATTATTTGAATGAGTTACCCATTAAAAAATGAAATATTCTGAAGTCATTCTTTTCGCACAATAAATCCGTGAAAAAACATCTGAACGGAATTTTAAAGTCCTCCTTTTCACGTAAATATTCTAGGGAAAAATCATCGGAAAAAATTCTGTAGGAATCTTTTTCATGTAAATATTTTGTGGGAAAATATCTAAGCATCAATTGCTGAAGGAATCTTTTCCACGGAAATATTTCATAAGAAAATCTCCCCAAAAAAAATTCTGAAGCAATGAAAAATTTAAATGAAAAATTTTAACGAAAAATTTCAATGAAAAATTTCAATGAAAAATTTCAATGAAAAATTTCAATGAAAATTTTCAATGAAAAATTTCAATGAAATATTTCAATGAAAAATTTCGATGAAAAATTTCAACGAAAAATTTCAATGAAATACTTTAATGAAAAATTTCGATGAAAAATTTCAACGAAAAATTTCAATGAAATACTTTAATGAAAAATTTCAATGAAAAATTTCAATGAAAAATTGCGCGGAAAACCTATTCTCCAACAAAACCTTGTCGGAGATACATTAGAAGTAAATAAAAATATACCTAGTGTATCATATTCTAAGGGGTTCATGATTAACAGAAACATAGCGAAAATTATAAAACTTATATTACTTCTATTTTTCAAGTGAAAAAAACAAAAAAAAATACTCAGCAATCAAAGACTCATGTTAAAACACTTTAACCCATTTGAGTCGGCCGGGAGATATGTCTCCCAACATATAATAAAAATTCCAGAAGGCAATACATATCCCAGAAACGTGCGCCATTATGTAAAAGAATATTTATAGATTCAGGGACTATTCGCGCCACTTTCCTGCCATCTATTGCACAATGTCAGAGAGCAACAGCGCCCGGTTTGCCCGCGACTGCTAATGTAATTTTTTCTCTTTATTTCAGTATTTTTGTTTTTTGTTTGGTACAGATTTTTTCAGATTATATTACGGAGTAAAATTATTGTAGTAATGCTATGAAGGAAACTTAAATTCAAGATTGTGTGAACCTTATTGTTCGTTACTTTCTTGTGGAACATGATCATGCCAGTACACATGAACTAGCATGTATGTCTGCGAAGACACCAGTATGCTAATGCTATAATTTTTATAGTATATAGAAAATAAGTAATTTTTTTGCCTAATCTTTTTCCATACGGGTAAAAGAGCTGAAGCATGTATTTCTAGCTGTCTTTCTTTTTTCTTTTTTCTGTATAAATCAATTTCGTGAAAGAAATCTTGAAGGAATAAAATCTATCCCAGGCATGCTTCTTGTTTCATTTTTATGTAGGAAGTGACCTATTTTTCTTTTATTTTCCTTTTTTCTTTGAGATATAAACAAGGAAAAACAAGTTAAGCCAATGTAAAATGCAATTATAAGTTACGCAAGGATATATACAACCAAAAATACAAACTTGCGCATAAGTATATAAAATTAATATAACTAATTCGCAAAATTATTTGAAATCAAATAAAAAGTTATGCAAGGACAAATAAAATTAAAAAACCAAATTATGCAAAGAAAAATGAAACCAAAATAACAAGTTACTTTTATTGCAACAACAGGAACAAAATAAACAGTACAATCAAACAACAAGAATACAGAACGAATCAACCTAAAAAAGCCATTTTTCACCCAATAGATAAATAAAAAAAAGTCCTCAAAATAACATTATTTCGTCTTACAAAAATAATATTCCAATTAAATTGATATTAATTGGAATAATTAATTACAATAATTATGTATGCCAGTTACCATCATGTTTCATAATAGCGTAAATCCAACAACTACATAGAAACTTGGACATAAGGTGATAATAAAATCTCAAATCGATTTGTATTTTTAAATCATCTCAACTGGTAACATTTTTTCAATTTCATGTGAAAAATTCTTTAAAAAATTATTGTAAAAAATTTGAAAATAATTGGAAACAAAAGTTGAAGAAAAAAACCTGTTGAATCTAAGTAAAAAATTCTGTAAAAAATGCCCGTAAAATAAATATCAACTTTGCAGTAAAATATCCGGGAGCTGTAAAGTTTGAAACGTTGATTTGTGGAACGTTTGACGCCAATTTTCATAACGTTTTCTAAATTCGCATCAAAAACGTTTGCTTGAGTACCCAGGAAACGTTATTTCAGCGCTACAGTAATTTCGCAGTAAATGTATCGGAAGTAAACAAGAAAAAACTATTTACTGATGACATAGAAGCAAATTCAACAAAAATATCGCACACCAAAAAAAACAAAATTAAAATTAAAGATAAATATTTAATACATAAATATTGTGTCGAGACAAAAATAATAAAACCAAAAGGATGTGGTGTCGACCACATATGTACTATATAATCCGATTTTCAAATTCACAGAAAAACACAAAAAAATGTTAAAAACTTATACTACACAGAAAAGTACTTTGATCAAACCTCTTCACCATCAAAGTTTCTTCGTATTAGTTTAAAAAAAAACTTTTTCATTCAAAAATCTTTTTTTTTTCCAAAATTTGTAGATGTATTGGCGGTGGTTGTAATGGCGGTGGTTGTAGTGGCGGTGGTTGTAGTGGCGGGGGTTGTAATGGCGGTGGTTGTAATGGCGGTGGTTGTAATAACGGTGGTTGTAATGGCGGTGGTTGTAATGGCGGTGGTTGTAATGGCGGTGGTTGTAATGGCGGTGGTTGTAATGGCGGTGGTTGTAATGGCGGTGGTTGTAATGGCGGTGGTTGTAATGGCGGTGGTTGTAATGGCGGTGGTTGTAATGGCGGTGGTTGTAATGGCGGTGGTTGTAATGGCGGTGGTTGTAATGGCGGTGGTTGTAATGGCGGTGGTTGTAATGGCGGTGGTTGTAATGGCGGTGGTTGTAATGGCGGTGGTTGTAATGGCGGTGGTTGTAATGGCGGTGGTTGTAATGGCGGTGGTTGTAATGGCGGTGGTTGTAATGGCGGTGGTTGTAATGGCGGTGGTTGTAATGGCGGTGGTTGTAATGGCGGTGTTTGTAATGGCGGTGGTTGTAATGGCGGTGGTTGTAATGGCGGTGTGTCACGAGAAATGTTACCCTTCACCTCCTTGTTAACAATTCATTAACAAGAAGATCAGGTTCTCGGAATAGAGGAATGGCACACCTCCAGGCTATATACACAACACAAATTAAATGAATTATAATCGGCAATTACAGCACATATACTAAAATAAAGGTACTCACCGGGGATCGCTGACCCACTTACGCAGCGCATTTTCTGGGCGCCCTCCTTGGTGTTACGATTGATCGCTTCTAATATGGTGGGGCATGATACACAGGATGAACTATGCTTAACATTTATAATTTCCAGTTATACGTCATACAAACATTAATGAGCGCACACACAATGAATGGTGTTAGGAATAATGCTAATTAAGTAATGAAATCAAATAGCATACGTCAAATGACTTACATCACATAATTACACAGAAACATTGGCTGGCCAGCCTTTAACCTTTAACCGCAGATTGCTTATGCATCCAAACACAACACAAATAATGCCTACAATATCTCAGCGCCCCCCAGCAGCCCAGTAGGCGAAGGTCACTTCAACCACAAAATTCGTCCGCGACTCGCTTCAGTTCAAAGGCCTATCTTATGCACTGTTCAGAAAATGTCTAGTGAGGACGTTATCTTGCTCATTACGTTTCAGCATGTTCACACGTCGATTCCCTTCATTCGAGCTGATCAATCCTCAGATGTGTGACTGAATTACCGTCCCGCCTGTCAAAGATAAAAATTTAACTTGTTACTTTTTAAGCGCATCAATGACTGAATGACAATGAATTATCGCAATATTTATCTCAACAATATCTTTACTCTCTTTTTTTTTTTAAGAAATGCATCTCTTACCCTCCCTTCTAGTGCAGCATCTCCATGTTCCATCAATAACTCCCACGGTGGGTTATGTTTTGATAAATTTCCCCTTTGTGAACGTGGTGACGGGAACACGTAAATTTTCTGCAAGTGAAACGAGAATGTGTTACTTTCTGGATTACATTATAGCGTGAAACTTAGTATAATTTTCAATATAGCCACTTTTCTTATTATTGCATTAAGCACGCTTGTTATTGTGAACACACCCGCGTTTCTTGGTTGCACCTCACGTTACGGTTTCGCCGGTCGAACTGTCCATTGTTCCTCAGACGCCTTGAGCCCTGGCGCATTTTCTTCGAGGGTTGTGCACTCTTACCTTCGGCCTATGAGAATCTTAGGAGCCTCGGAGTGCCCGCCTACCTCTTTTCTAATTGGTAGTGCCGCCGCTCGCCTTTATTTCTTTCTTTAGCCTCATTTTTCTTCTCACGCTCAGCTCCTTCGAACCGACCGTTACTCCTTCACCCTTGCAGCTCAAGGGTCGCGATTTATGTGTCGATTTATCTTTGACAAGAAGGCGACTTTGTTCGCGCTTGTGTAGGCATTTTTTCGCGCGTCTCAGGTTTTCTCGCCCTAATGAAAGATTTGCCAAAGTCCCCTCCAGAGACAACACACACTGTAAACATACATCGTTTGGCTCTCGCACCTTATCGCAGCCTCCTAACATTGCTGAGTTGAAAGAAAACATACAGGCGTAAAAAAAACTTACATGTTGAAGCGACATAAAACATTCATGTTGAAGCGACCCCTCTGGCTGCTGGGATTATCTGAGATATTTCAAGACACAACTTTTTACGTAAGCACAAATTTGTTACATTACACACACTTACAAGAATTTTCATTTTTAATTCGCAAAATTTGATCATTCTGAACATATTCTCGACAGGTGGTTGTAATGGCGGTGGTTGTAATGGCGGTGGTTGTAATGGCGGTGGTTGTAATGGCGGTGGTTGTAATGGCGGTGGTTGTAATGGCGGTGGTTGTAATGGCGGTGGTTGTAATGGCGGTGGTTGTAATGGCGGTGGTTGTAATGGCGGTGGTTGTAATGGCGGTGGTTGTAATGGCGGTGGTTGTAATGGCGGTGGTTGTAATAACGGTGGTTGTAATGGCGGTGGTTGTAATGGCGGTGGTTGTAATGGCGGTGGTTGTAATGGCGGGGGTTGTAATGGCGGGGGTTGTAATGGCGGTGGTTGTAATGGCGGTGGTTGTAATGGCGGTGGTTGTAATGGCGGTGGTTGTAATGGCGGTGGTTGTATTGGCGGTGGTTGTAATGGCGGTGGTTGTAATGGCGGTGGTTGTAATGGCGGTGGTTGTAATGGCGGTGGTTGTAATGGCGGTGGTTGTAATGGCGGTGGTTGTAATGGCGGGGGTTGTAATGGCGGGGGTTGTAATGGCGGGGGTTGTAATGGCGGGGGTTGTAATGGCGGGGGTTGTAATGGCGGGGGTTGTAATGGCGGGGGTTGTAATGGCGGGGGTTGTAATGGCGGGGGTTGTAATGGCGGGGGTTGTAATGGCGGGGGTTCTAATGGCGGGGGTTCTAATGGCGGTGGTTGTAATGGCGGGGGTTGTAATGGCGGGGGTTGTAATGGCGGGGGTTGTAATGGCGGGGGTTGTAATGGCGGGGGTTGTAATGGCGGGGGTTGTAATGGCGGGGGTTGTAATGGCGGGGGTTGTAATGGCGGGGGTTGTAATGGCGGGGGTTGTAATGGCGGGGGTTGTAATGGCGGTGGTTGTAATGGCGGTGGTTGTAATGGCGGTGGTTGTAATGGCGGGGGTTGTAATGGCGGGGGTTGTAATGGCGGGGGTTGTAATGGCGGGGGTTGTAATGGCGGGGGTTGTAATGGCGGGGGGTTGTAATGGCGGTGGTTGTAATGGCGGTGGTTGTAATGGCGGTGGTTGTAATGGCGGGGGTTGTAATGGCGGGGGTTGTAATGGCGGTGGTTGTAATGGCGGTGGTTGTAATGGCGGTGGTTGTAATGGCGGTGGTTGTAATGGCGGTGGTTGTAATGGCGGGGGTTGTAATGGCGGGGGTTGTAATGGCAGGGGTTGTAATGGCGGTGGTTGTAATGGCGGTGGTTGTAATAGCGGGGGTTGTAATGGCGGGGGTTGTAATGGCGGGGGTTGTAATGGCGGGGGTTGTAATGGCGGGGGTTGTAATGGCGGGGGTTGTAATGGCGGGGGTTGTAATGGCGGGGGTTGTAATGGCGGGGGTTGTAATGGCGGCGGTTGTAATGGCGGCGGTTGTAATGGCGGCGGTTGTAATGGCGGGGGTTGTAATGGCGGCGGTTGTAATGGCGGGGGTTGTAATGGCGGGGGTTGTAATGGCGGGGGTTGTAATGGCGGCGGTTGTAATGGCGGTTCACAGTACAAAATCTTTCAAGTTCATCGTAGCAAAATCCACATTCAGCAGCTACTATCAAAGTTAAAACTTGAGTATATATTAAAATTAACTTAAAGTAAATACATAAATATATAGGAATGCCCGAGTAGAATAGAATTGCCCGTACATGAGGTACCGCTGTGTACTGATTCAGTAATTCCTTCATTAGATACTAGTTTGCTTAAACTACAACTTCCTTATAAAACTAAACTATAACCTCCTTGCATAGCCATAATTTCCTTTTATTATTATAATTTCCAAGTATAATTATGACTCCTAGTATTGGATTCAAGTTCATTTGAACAATACTTTTTTTACGCCATTAATGCAGTTCTATCATTCACCAGGTGTACAAACATCCACCAGGTGTACACGTACACCTCCACCAGGAGTACACACATCCACCAGGTGTACACACATCCACCAGGAGTACACACATCCACCAGGTGTACACGTACACCTCCACCATGAGTACACACATCCACCAGGTGTACACACATCCACCAGGTGTACACACATCCACCAGGTGTACACACCTCCACCAGGTGTACACACCTCCACCAGGTGTACACACATCCACCAGGTGTACACACATCCACCAGGAGTACACACATCCACCAGGTGTACACGTACACCTCCACCAGGAGTACACACATCCACCAGGTGTACACACATTCACCAGGAGTACACACATCCACCAGGAGTACACACATCCACCAGGTGTACACACATCCATCAGGTGTACAGATGTAATGTGTAGTACACACATGAATTAAAACATGTAAAACGACACAAATGTGCCCAAAATTTTGAACGGCGCAAACTGAAAAAAAATCTGTAGCATATAACTTCGGAAAGAAACGCAGGTTTATCATTTAATGCCCGTGTGTAATGAAATAATTTTTTTTTCCTCGTGCACTATATAAAATGATTTTTTTCAATTTTGGAAATGAAATCGGATGAAAAATTCTCAAATTTCGGAGCAATTGAGCCGGTACAAGAGTTCTGCTACAACGGTTATTTTATTTACTTTCATAATTCTAACCCACGAGTGATGGTGGTGATGAACACATATATTCCATTTGTATTATAAACCCATAAATTTAACGTACATTTTACCGTTCTAAATTTAAACCCGCATGAGGTTGAGGTCATTAGCAAGTTTATTGTCTTCCACAGTTAAAACTCAAAAAATAACACATTTTTCAACTTTCACAATTTAAACCCATGAAAGTGGAGGTTAATAACAAAACTGTTCACTTCCACAATTAAAACCCACGAAAAATGAAACATCAACATTCACAATTAAAACCTACACGAAATGGATTCAAATAACAAAATCATTAACTTCAACAACTAAAACCCACAGAAAATAACATTTATATTAACTTCCACAATTAAAACCCACAAGAGATGGGTGTAAACAACACATTTATTCACTTCTACGATTGAAACCCTAAGAAAATAACAAAATTATTCACTTCTACAATTGAAACCCCCAGAAAATAATTATGTCATTCACTTCTAGAATTAAAACCCATAAGAAATTAAGGTAAAAGGCGCAAATACTCACTTCTACAATTGAAAGCCACAAGAGATGGGGGTAAATAACAAATTTATTCACTTCTACGATTGAAATCAACAGAAAATAATAAAATTATTCACTTCTACAGTTAAAACCCATAAGAAATTAAGGTAAAAGGGCCAAATACTTACTTCTACAATTGAAACCATACAAGAGATGGAGGTAAATAACAAATTTATTCACTTCCACACTTTAAAACCAATAGAAAAAAAACTATCCGTTAACTCTCTAAATAAAAACCCACACCAGATTGTTTAAGTAGTTTCTTTAGGAACAACAAAAGATCCCATCACGTGTGTATATATACTAACGAAATACTTCAAGAGGAGTTAGAGAATCCTACTTCTCTCTGAGGGAAGGTGGACTCAAATATACGGAAAGTAACATTTATCGAATATACGACAGAAATCACGATTTTGAAAAAAATAAATACATTGATAAATCATGCCCGTCAGTAACGATAAATTGGTGCAATTAAGGAACAATAGATAAATTGACGAATGATGTTCATAAGTTACGACAAAAAACAAACATTTTTTGGGTAAAAATGAATAAATTAATAAGTAAAATCCGTAAGTTGAGACAAAAAGTCAAAATTCTGGAAAAACATAGTAATATACTAAATAATGCCCATAAGTTACGACCAAAAATGATAATCAAAAAAAGAAATACATCTTATTTGAATATTTCCATGTCCAGAAGAAACGTACTTTTGTATAGACTCCTGCCGGGACGTTAGGGTATTTCGTTGTGACTAAACTTTTCTTTATGTTACAAAGTACTGATTGCATCCCACGAGTACTAAATATAACTTAAAGGATCGTTAAAAGACTTTAAGTGTTTGAGTACTTTGAAGATGATATCACATACATACACACGCACATACATACACCGAGCAAGCGACGAGCCGTGTTAGAGGCAAAAATAGCTTGTCCGTAACGTTTGAAGTATAGCAATGTTTGTTGTACAGAAATGTTTGGTGTACAGAAATGTTTGGTGTATTTGACCAAAATGTTTGATGTACCAAAGTAATTAGAAGGTTCATTTAAATCTTGGCCTTCCGCCTGAGCATAGACACCAGCGGCACTTTTGGTCTAGCGACGCGTGGTGGCACCGCCAGGCGGAACCTGAGGTCTGCACCTGCTGTTGCTTCTTCTTCTCCACCAGCTGCTGCTTTTTCCTCTTCTCCCTCTCCACCAGCTGCTGCTTTTTCCTCTTCTCCCTCTCCACCAGCTGCTGCTTTTTCCTCTTCTCCCTCTCCACCAGCTGCTGCTTTTTCCTCTTCTTCTTCACCAGCAACTGCAGCTGCTTCTTCTCCCTCATCACCAGCTGTTTCTTCTTCTTTTTCACCAGCTGTTTCTTCTTCAACAAATGCATCTTCATCTCCTCCAACTGTTTCTTCTTCCTTTTCACCAGTTGCTTCTTTTTCTCCACCAGCTGCTGCTTCTTCTCCTTCTCCACCAGCTGCTGCTTCTTCTCCTTCTCCACCAGCTGCTGCTTCTTCTCCTTCTCCACCAGCTGCTGCTTCTTCTCCTTCTCCACCAGCTGCTGCTTCTTCTCCTTCTACACCAGCTGCTTCTTCTTCTCCTTCTACACCAGCTGCTTCTTCTTCTCCCTCTCCACCAGCTGCTTCTTCTTCTCCCTCTCCACCAGCTGCTGCTTCTTCTCCCTCTCCACCAGCTGCTTCTTCTTCTCCCTCTCCACCAGCTGCTGCTTCTTCTCCTTCTCCACCAGCTGCTGCTTCTTCTCCTTCTACACCAGCTGCTTCTTCTTCTCCCTCTCCACCAGCTGCTTCTTCTTCTCCCTCTCCACCAGCTGCTGCTTCTTCTCCCTCTCCACCAGCTGCTTCTTCTTCTCCCTCTCCACCAGCTGCTGCTTCTTCTCCTTCTCCACCAGCTGCTGCTTCTTCTCCTTCTACACCAGCTGCTTCTTCTTCTCCCTCTCCACCAGCTGCTTCTTCTTCTCCCTCTCCACCAGCTGCTGCTTCTTCTCCCTCTCCACCAGCTGCTGCTTCTTCTCCCACTCCACCAGCTGCTGCTTCTTCTTTTCCCTCTCCACCCGCTGCTTCCTCTTCTCCCCCAGCTGCGGCTTCTCCTTCACCAGCTGCTGCTTCTTCTCCTCCACCAGCTGCTGCTTCTTCTCCTCCACCAGCTGCTGCTTCTTCTTCTTCTCCACCAGCTGCTGCTTCTTCTTCTTCTTCTCCACCAGTTGCTGCTTCTCCTTCTCCACCAGCTGCTGCTTCTTCTTCTCCACCAGCTGCTGCTTCTTCTTCTCCACCAGCTGCTGCTTCATCTTCTCCATCAGCTGCTGCTTCTTCTTCTTCTCCCCCGGCTGCAGCTTCTTCTTTTTCTGCACCAGCTGCTGCTTCTTCTTCTCCACCAGCTGAAGCTTCTTCTTCTCCACCAGCTGCTGCTTCTTCTTCTCCACCAGCTGCTGCTTCTTCTTCTTCTCCAACAGCTCCTGCTGCTTCTTCTCCAACAGCTTCTGCTGCTTCTTCTTCTCCACCAGCTGCTGCTTCATCTTCTCCATCAGCTGCTGCTTCTTCTTCTTCTCCCCCGGCTGCAGCTTCTTCTTTTTCTGCACCAGCTGCTGCTTCTTCTTCTCCACCAGCTGAAGCTTCTTCTTCTCCACCAGCTGCTGCTTCTTCTTCTTCTCCAACAGCTCCTGCTGCTTCTTCTCCAACAGCTTCTGCTGCTTCTTCTTCTCCACCAGCTGCTGCTTCTTCTTCTCCAATAGCTGCTGCTTCTTCTCCACCAGCAGTTTCTTCTTCTCCACCAGCTGTTTCTTCTTTTCCACCAGCTGTTTCTTCTTCTTCACCAGCTGCTTCTTCTTCACCAGCTGCTTTTTCTCCACCAGCTTCTTCCTCTCCAGCAGCTGCTTCTTCCTCTCCACCAGCTGTTTCTTCCTCTCCACCAGCTGCTTCTTCCTCTCCACCAGATGCTTCTTCCTCTCCAGCAGCTGCTTCTTCCTCTTCAGCCGCTGCTTCTTCCTCTCCAGCAGCTGCTTCTTCCTCTCCAGCAGCTGCTTCTTCCTCTCCAGCAGCTGCTTCTTCCTCTCCAGCAGCTGCTTCTTCCTCTCCAGCAGCTGCTTCTTCCTCTCCAGCAGCTGCTTCTTCCTCTCCAGCAGCTGCTTCTTCCTCTCCACCAGCTGCTTCTTCCTCTCCACCAGCTGCTTCTTCCTCTCCAGCAGCTGCTTCTTCCTCTCCAGCAGCTGCTTCTTCCTCTCCAGCAGCTGCTTCTTCCTCTCCAGCAGCTGCTTCTTCCTCTCCACCAGCTGCTTCTTCCTCTCCACCAGCTGCTTCTTCCTCTCCACCAGCTGCTTCTTCCTCTCCACCAGCTGCTTCTTCCTCTCCAGCAGCTGCTTCTTCCTCTCCACCAGCTGCTTCTTCCTCTCCAGCAGCTGCTTCTTCCTCTCCACCAGCTGCTTCTTCCTCTCCAGCAGCTGCTTCTTCCTCTCCAGCAGCTGCTTCTTCCTCTCCACCAGCTGCTTCTTCCTCTCCACCAGCTGCTTCTTCCTCTCCACCAGCTGCTTCTTCCTCTCCACCAGCTGCTTCTTCCTCTCCACCAGCAGCTTCCTCTTCTCCACCAGCTGCTTCTTCCTCTCCACCAGCTGCTTCTTCCTCTCCACCAGCAGCTTCCTCTTCTCCACCAGCAGTTTCCTCTTCTTCACCAGCTACTTCTCCAGCTCTTTTTTCTTCACCAGCAGCTTCTTCCTCTCCACCAGCTTCTTGCTCTCCACCAGCTGCTTCTTCCTCTCCAATAGTTGCTTCTTCTTCCCCAGCTTCTCCCTCCTCTGCACCAAGCTCCACCTCTTCTCCACCACCAGGACTCCTCAGGGACACACGGCTAGGCTCCCCTCGTATAAACTCTGGCAACATCTGGAAAAAAATTAATTGCATTCAACCATTAGTCGGAAAAAAGAAAGATGAAATATTCATTTGCGATAAAGATTGTTCAAAAAAATTCATCAGGTTTAAGTGTGCCCTCACGCAGTGCGCTTTAATAACAAAATGTAATCATTCATATAAAACAATTTTGGCGTTCCCTCAAGGTTCAATCCTTGGTCCGCTCCTATTTTTTATTTTCATCAATGATTTCCCCACCAGGCCGGCAAATACAAAAATCTCAATGTATGCTGATGAAATGAAAATTGTCATTAGTTCGGTAGCACATTTGAAAGAAACTCAAGTAGAAGCTGAAAGCCTTCTAAGGAACCTGAAATTGTGGCATGACCAAAATGGTCTTGAACTTAACGCAAGTAAAACGCAATGCACTATTTTTGTATCAAAAAATGCGATCAGAAAATCACTATCATCTACGCTAACATTTGGAGACAATAAAATCGCTCCAGTGTGTAGAATAAAAATTTTGAGGTTTGGTTTCACAAAAAATATGACTCTTGAAACACGTAGAAATAATGTATCACAAAATTAGCGGAACCTTAATATTTTTCATCGCATTATGAACACACATGAAAAAATTTAGATCATTGGTGATTATCTTTTACATTACGCTTGAACTATTGCAGTCTAGTCTGGAAGAGACTTACCTCAGCATCAGCATCTTCAAAAAGAATTGCAAAAATTTACGAACTTCGCTGCCAAAGTGGTATGCAAAGGTAATTTCAAGAAACGCGATCGTGCAACCCCTCTCTTAACACTTTGACTGTGATTACTAAATATTAAGTTGAACACCAAACTACAATTTAAAGTCAATTGTAGTAAGCTATTTTGAAAATAACATACATGAACTGGATCGTGCCTTCATTTAGCTTCGATTAAGCATTTATGAAAATTGAGTTTGTGACTACTGGTTGGTCAGCAGCATTATGAAAATTACCTCCGTGTACCACCGGTGGCGCACGTCGCAGTAAAAATGTACAATCTCATTGCTACTTTGGGGTCAGCATTTCAAAACTCTGCGGAGTTGAAATACCTGCACTTATTCTAGCTTATTTTGTTTATTTCCTACTATCTCTAATCGCGAAGACCTCACACTTAGCCTGTAAAGCGCAGTTGATTATAAAACCATAATTAGGTTCCTTTGTAATCTATCAGCAGAAATTTTGTAGCTATTTGTTCTTTGAAGTTTACTGACGAATGACAGTTTTTTTCATCCTGATATTGGTGACTACCCGGTACCAGTGATAGTTTAATGTTGGTGGTTGTATTAACGGTATTGTGAGTGCGAAAAGGGTGACGTTAAAGGGTCAATCGTATCCTCTACTATACCTCACGCATGTTCTTTAAAGAAGTAGAGTATCATCTCATGCAACCGGGACATTTTCCATGTTAAATTATTCTTCCATGTTTCTGTAAAGCATTATCAATAAAGCTAAGACAACTAAGTTCAAGTAACAGGGTAAAACTTAGACTTCTACCTCAAGTGTGACAGTCCGCTTTGTTGAAAATGTCACCTCACAGGAAAAGACCTGGAGCTTGACACGTGCATCGTTTGGTTACAAATTATTTGAGTTTGGGTGGGTAATAGATATGTCTAATAGATGTTCCTAGTAGTTTTGCTCTAATACTTACAGCTCGCCATGCTTTCGTGTTTGCGAGTACTGGATAAAACAAGTACAGCTCTTCCCATGCAAGTTAGAACAGTGACTAACCAACGTGTTAGATTGTTATGTGTACGTTGCTACTCGAATAGTCATGCTCCTTGTAAATGGGTGATAAATGTATTTGTGAACGTAGACCTTCTGTTCATGCAAGTTTCACTGCTAACGTAAAATACATGTTTATGCGACCGTTTTTGTATCAGGGGAGTAGTATAGCATGTCACTTGAGCCCCCCATTCATTTACGGTACTATGCACCGCACTTGAACTCCCCACCCCATTTACGCCACCCCCATTTACGGTACTATAGCACGTCACTTGGTGTTTCATCCACGTGACCTCCAGAAATCCTATATAGTTTTCGTGTTCCTCACCCAGCAGAGAGCACCCCAACTAAGGAACACGAACGCTTCACATTATGCTTCACATTCCGTCTCCACGATATGGAATTCTAATTGATTATTTACACCCCTAATCCTAACTTACGTTTAGCTAACATTACACCACTTACCAAACCTGCTTCAGCTCTATCTTTAAAAGACCCTGAAGATTTAGCCGGTTTGAATGCTTCATCCTGAAGCTTTTTATCAAAAACATGCCTGTCATTAGTATCCTTAGAAATTGAATATGCCATATCATGAAATTGTGCAGCTTCATCAAGTTCTTTAACAGGTTTATCTCCCCTCAACAATCGCTCTTTCAGTTTTGTACCAGGACCAGTATAATTATGGCCTGGCAAGTGTGATTCAGGAAGCTTACCTGAATTTAATAAATCGTCCATAAAACCACCACCTGTTTTACTAGAAACAAACTGAGACTGTCCTCCACTACAAACAGAACAAGCTTCTGTCGATCTATAAAGTATCTTATCTTTTTTCTTAGGATACACTTGTTCATGTAAGTACAATGAATACTACGACTCCTTTGGATTACCTCCGCCTAAATGTACCGAAAAACGAATTGATTGGTATAATACACGACAACATCAGCATGTAAATAGCAGTTTGTGTGGTCTCTATTCTTGTTCTTATATCATTTGTAGGAATAGAGGTCAGACATAATCCAGCCGTTTTTGAGTACAGTTGAAAAAGTCGAGGAGAAGAAGACGAAGAAGAAGACCAACAACAACAACAACAATCAGTACCAATTCCTTGAGAGGCGTTGCCGCTAGTAATTGTTTCTAACAAGTGAAAATAAACTGTATCTATGCCACGCAGATTCATAAGGTATATAAAGCTTACAATCGTTAGTTTTTCAAGGTAAAAAATTATTTCATTCGACGAAGAAAACTCCAAGAGTGAAACTAAATATGAACAGCGTATAAAAATCAATCAAAATTTTGCTTTAAATTCTATTAAACCAGTGACTCGTAATATTCAACATTTGATTAAATTTTCATTGTTGGACCTATTGGTATTTTTATGGGCCTACAATAAATGACCAAAAGAAAACTTCAGAGTTATTTCAGAAAAGTTGCTTTTTAATTATACGGAGAATAAGTCGCAGCAAGAGACAGAAATAAATCACCCCACTTTTAAACTACAAGAAGTACATGATTTAAAGCAAGCAAAATTTATAACACCACATCGCTCCGAGAAATTTGAAACCCTTCAAGAACTAAAAGTCAATCTAACAGATTGAACCTGTTAAACCTAATTGAACCTAACGATTGTAAGGTTTATATACCTTATGAATCTGCGTAGCATAGAGACAGTTTATTTTCACTTGTTGAAAACAATTATTAGCCGCAACGCCGCTTTAGGAATTGGTACTGATTGTTGTTGTTGGTCTTCTTCTTCGTCTTCTTCTCCTCGACTTTTTCAACTGTACTCAAAAACGGCTGGATTATGTCTGACCTCTATTCATACAAATGATATAAGAACAAGAATAGAGACCACACAAACTGCTATTTACATGCTGATGTTGTCTTGTATTATACCAATCAATTCGTTTTTCGGTACATTTAGGCGGAGGTAATCCAAAGGAGTCGTAGTATTCATTGTACTTACATGAACAAGCGTATCCTAAGAAAAAAGATAAGATACTTTATAGTTTGACAGGAGCTTGTTCTGTTTGTAGTGGAGGACAGTCTCAGTTTGTTTCTAATAAAACAGGTGGTGGTTTTATGGACGATTTATTAAATTCAGGTAAGCTTCCTGAATTACACTCGCCAGGCCATAATTATACTGGTCCTGGTACAAAACTGAAAGAGTGATTGTTGAGGGGAGATAAACCTGTTAAAGAACTTGATAAAGCTGCACAATTTCATGATATGGCATATTCAATTTCTAAGGATACTAAAGACAGGCATGTTTTTGATAAAAAGCTTCAGGATGAAGCATTCAAACCGGCTAAATCTTCAGGGTCTTTTAAAGATAGAGCTGAAGCAGGTTTGGTAGGTGGTGTAATGTTAGCTAAACGTAAGTTAGGATTAGGGGTGTAAATAATCAATTAGAATTCCATATCGTGGATATGGAATGTGAAGCATAATGTGAAGCGTTCGTGTTCCTTAGTTGGGGTGCTCTCTGCTGGGTGAGGAACACGAAAACTATATAGGATTTCTGGAGGTCACGTGGATGAAACACCAAGTGACGTGCTATAGTACCATAAATGGGGGTGGCGTAAATGGGGTGGGGAGTTCAAGTGCGGTGCATATAGTACCGTAAATGAATGGGGGGGCTCAAGTGACATGCTATACTACTCAGGGGCACAAAAGTGGTTAGTTTGGTGCATTTCTTGAACATGCTGCCTGTGGAAGCCATTTTTACTAATCGTGCCCATATAAAATGAAGTCGTTAACAAATAACGAAAGTTTCATGCCACGTATTACATCCGGCTGCGTTGAGAATGTTTTGAATACAAAAAAAACAGTCGTGCGTATCCATGTTATGCCGGGGCCACACTACAATTTTTCGTTCGTCAAATGAATGACGGACACTCGTCATGTCAAACGGCCGTTAAGCAAGTCAGGCCACATTACGACTGTGTGTGGCTCTGACTAAGCTCTGTGATGAGCGTCCGACGTTCATCGAATGTAAACAAACCGAAGTACGTACGCGATATGGATGAGCAGGACGTGCGAATGTGTGTGAGCTCTAGAAATTTGCTGTCGAAGGAACTTTTGTGACCGCAACTTTTTATGAAAGTACAAAAAAAGCGAAACCTAAAAGCAGATGTTGGGTAAAACCATGGCGAAATAGAGCTAACAATCCGAATCGATTGAGAGAAGATCTGCTTGCTGATGTAAACGATTGCAGTTAAGTGAGATTGTTCCTACGGAGAAAATTATTATTTTTGAACGTTTCTTTTAAACGGATCATAAATGATTTTATTTAATTGGAGTGTAAAATTTAGAATTTACCGCTGAAAATAGCTTGGTTATATGGCTGAGTTGAGCAATGCTCTTTAATACAAGAATGAAAAGGGGATCCAAGAATGTTACCAGTTTGATGACTTTTGCAGGTGTCCTCAGCAACCCTCAGATAGAGCGAATGGGGAGGGATTGAAGTCATTAAACTGTCAAGGTTTCTCCATTTATGTTTTGCATGTTTGTCTATTGTTATCTGTTAAAATTGTGCAAGTTTTCCTTGTTGAAAATGAGCTTAGGGCATGAAACGTTGAAAAAATAGATTCAAGATAAGTCTTCTCCACCGCCTTCGTTGAGAATAATATAATGCTTTCTCCGATATATAATTTTGTGTTCGTCATTTATACGTGTTATTACACAAAAATTATGCAAAAGTTTTCTTATTCTTTGCGGAAGATATAAGACATACTTGGCAAAGTTGGCTCGGTAATCTGCAAGCAAGACACCAAGTTCCAGAAATGCTTCCCTGCTTTTGATCGACTCGGAATTACCCTCTGATACCTCGCTACAATTGATCGAGTATCATGACGCAGGAGTGTTCAATAACTCATCCTTTAGGAAATTATTCGATTCTAACTGCTTGAACATGCCCCATACTCGTGAACTTCTTGTGACTAACTTCCTTTCTCCACATGTCATAGCGGCAGATGATGCGTTCCCATTGCCAACTCGTTTCATGAAGCATTATCCTTGTACTAACCTTTCTCACGACCAAAGAGTTTTCAGCTGGTCTTTCAAGAGCACAAAAAACAGAGACAAACGCATTCGGCTTACTGTCAAGTACGTTCAGAGTTTTCCGTACTGATACAAACATCACAGTCAAGAGAATCCAGTCTACCACTCTAGCAACTTGCGCTCTTTATTATTACCTAAATGATCATAAAGACTTCCGTTACATCAACCCGATTGCTCTTGAAAAAAGGACATTATCACTGAATCGTGCACAACCCGCAGTTGGTGGGAAAACACTGGACATCATTCGGTTCGTTGTGTTGAGGCGGTCGATCGGCTGTGGCAGCTACAGCCATCAGAGACCAGCTGAAGAACTACTTCACAAGCGGAGGAGCTGTAAGCTTGCTGGATAAAGTGTTGGGACTCCATGCACTAACACTACTGTGGAAATGCATCCTAGAAGTGTTAGAAATATCTGAGAAATAATAGTTCCTCATTATTTTCTGATATTACTTGTTGGAATGAATGTATTAGGTCAATCAACAAAATAAATTGTTTCAATAACGTCATGTATTTTATTCCAGCTTTTCATCGTTAAATAAAACATTGACAAATCATTATTTGACTTAAGAAGGCTAACTTAAGATCTACATCAACAAGATTTAGGAAATGTATTACTGCAAACTAGATTACGTGTTAAGGTTAGGAACATCCATAACCTGAATTCACAATCACGCATTGTCGCAAAATCCATGTGCAGAGTTTCAACAAGTATAAAAATCCGATTTTTAACAACAACGTAAACCAATGTTACCAAATAAACAGTTTTGTCCACACTCATATCTAGTTTATAAATCTGCCACTAACTGAAATAGTTTCATCCATTTACTCGTATGCCCTACCATCATGCAGATATGGTGCATAGCTATAGTTCGCATCCTCACAAGTTGAATTGAATAGTTTCTTTGTTCACCTTAGATTAAATTAGATTACAACTCAACAGCGTATTGAAAAATTTATGCATATGTGTTCTTACAGATGATTACGTGCGCATAGTAACGGCGGATAATAGATTAGATTAGTCGTTAATTTTAGCCTCCCTACCCAGCAATAAATGCGATCCAAAGAGAGGAAGGAGGAACGTACCATTTAGTATGGAGTTAAGGAAACGCGGAATCTACGCAGAAAGGCATAGAAACAGTAAGTTGTGAAAGAAGGTCATGAAAAAAGATCAAAGTTGAAGAAGAAAGTAGTAGGTGTTGAAGAAAAGGACAGCAGTGAACCGAAAAAAGGTGGTCCTTAACATACCAAAAGAACATTTTATTTAAACAAAAAAGAAGGCCTACCTAACTCTCAGCTCGGGCCCTCACATTGTCCCCCTGGGAGCGCTAGTTCCCATAGATACAATAATTGTATCCCCCTGAGGGGAATAATTACTAGTTACTATTATAATTATTTAGGTTATTTTAGATCATCTTAGTCACGACAACGACGTGATCAAGAGAGGAATAGTGAAGGGACCATCGAGTACGGACACGTACACCGGAAATCTAAGCACAATGTGTCTCACACAGGCCATCCTTGTGTGGTAAAACGAGTGTCTTGCCACACAGGATACCATGCGTATTTAAACAGGAAGTTGGGAAGAAAATTCAAATAAAATAAACATGCAAGAAGGTAGTAGTAGTAGTAGTAGTAGTAGGTGCTGAAGAAAAAGATGGCAATGAGCCGAAAAAACATGATCACTAAAACTAAACCAGAAACACTATTTTAACAAGCTCGTGCCCTACCATTCTTCTCCTGGAAGTGTTACTTCCCTTAGATACAATAGTTTTTTCTCGTGATAGAGAAACAGAAAATCGGGAGATTTATGAAGTCAGATGAAGGTTAAGGGTGAAGTATTTGGAGGGGAAAAATAAGTCAAAGAGGAGCAAAAATAATAGGATGGCCCGTAACATATTATAGAATAGCATTGTACTGACCCTAGATATGCTATTTTACCACATAAGGTATAACTTAATTGATCCTATCATACATTGAGATAAAAGAAAGGAACAATTTCACAGTCAGGCAGGGAAGCAATTTATAGATAAGTTCATGATTATTATTAAAGAGGCCAGTAAATGACATCTAACACTTGTCAATTCTTAGAACAGAGTTTAGCAAGTTTCGACATGAACTTCATTTGTTCTTCACCCGCAAGGCCATTCAGTTCATCAAGCACAAGTTCACAGCAAGTTTGGTAATGTAATTATCATTTCCAGCACTCCTTTTTCATGCTAATGAGCTCTCAACATGAAAAAAATTTTCATGAAATAACTCTACCGTACTAAATTAAAATGCTCTTATCTTTCTTACTCCTTTTACACTTACAAAATCCCCCACTGCCCATGACATCAGTACATGTATCTGCTGCCGGGGAAGGCTTGGTGCAGGCGAGACAATTTTGATGCTTGGATCCACTACTTACATGAACGATATCGTTATCAATTTCGGCTGATGTGCCCATTAACTGAGTTTCTACAGTATTTTTAAGTTCTTCCTGAAACCAATCTGTCGACCAACACAACAATACTCTGTATAGGGTTCTTTGATTATTTGTCTTTCACTTGAAATGTGGGTAACAAAATCATCACTTGAATTAATCTTCATGCTGCTCATGCTACAGTCTGGGGGCCCATAATCCAAAAAAAAGGCCATAAGGTTAGTGCGCATTCAAGCCTTGCTCTCCACAGCTCCAGACCCTGATATTTTCATCCTTTCAGAAGCGAGGAGCCGCAAGAAATAGAAGCATGGGAGGGATGTCCTCTTCTTTAGGAGATCTGAAAAAAATAATATCAATTAGAAGTATTCTTACACCATTGATGTAATAGTCCTCTACATAGTTACTAGTAATATTAATTCTTGCAATAGCGTTTGTGACAGACTTGATTATTCAAGTGCATAGAACATATTTGTTTGCTCCAGTACATGAGCTTTATTGAAAATAAACATGTTTTGTTAGGGAATAACACAAGAAGTAGAGATATGTGTAGTGAAATGTTTGAAAATTGTATGTTGAAAGAAATATCATTAGGTATTGCTAAAATAATGTTCAGAGTATGCAGTCGCACAATCTGGTACTGACTTTCTGTGGTTGCCGGCATGTGGCTGGCTGCGTGTGGCTGGCGGCATGTGGCCGGTGGCATGGCATGTGGCTGGGGCAGATAGGAGCTGGACGTCGTGGTGAGAGGTTGTGGCGGTGGTGCAGTCGCTTGTCTGCCGGCGTTCCAGTGTGTTTCGTGTTACCGTTTTTCGTGCTAGTGTAGTTCTGTAGTGTTGGTTTGTGTTGCTTTGTTTGTTGTTTGTTGTTTTGTTCGTTTTTCGTTAAAAATTGTACATATTCACTTGTGCATCGGACTGTGTTCGTCGAATGCCCTCGTCTTAGCTGAGGTGAGTCCTAGTCTTTTACTACAAGCTATCTAGGCCACGATGGCAGCGGCTGTAAAATTGGGAGATATTGTGAGGCCATTTGACGGAAGTGGTGATGTAGTAGAGTGGCTGAATAAGATCGAACTGGTGGGAAAATTGAAGAATATTACAGAACTGGAAACTCTGGTGCCGTTGTTCTTGTCGGGAAGTGCTTTTGCGGTGTACGGCGAACTTAGTGAGGCGAAGAAGAAATCGTATGAGAACATTAGATCTGCGTTGGTTGATGCATTTGCGTTGAACGCCTTCCAGGCGTACGAGCAATTCACGAGACGTGTGTGGTGTGACGAGCCGGTCGATGTTTTTCTGACTGATTTGAGAAGACTTGCTAAGCTGGCCGGTATTACGTCAGATGTACTTTTGTTGCGAGCGTTCGTGGTTGGGTTGCCGTCAGAAGTTTCGCGGGAGCTTCGCGCATTCGCGAAGATTGAAACGTTGGCGCTGGATGAAGTGGTGAGGCGAGCTCGATCGTTGCTAGCAGAAAGTGTTGAGAAGCCTGTCGGATTCTCGGCAGCTGTCGTTAGTGGGGCTTCGAGGGGCAGTGCCTCTGCGTCTCAGGAAATAAGATGCTTTAAATGTGGTGGACCTCATCTTATTAAATCATGCCCTAAGCGCAAGGTCACATGTTGGAGGTGTGGCAAAGATGGTCACATATCTCGAGACTGTCTGCAGGGAAACGAGCCAGGGGGAGCTGGTGCGCCGGCAGCTCTTCCAAAGCAGGGTTAGAGGCGCTTCCTACTCTCCTTGTTGAGATTAATGGCCGAGGGGCACGCGCGTTGCTTGATACGGGGTGTTCACGGTCAATTCTGGCTCCGACATTGGTGACGAGGGCGTCGGGTGGGGTGTGTTCCATTATCGCGTTCGACGGGAGAGAGGTTCCTTGCAAGGGAGAAACTACCGCTTTAATCAAGGTAGTTGACTTAGAGGTATCCCTGGGTTGTGTGGTGGCGCAGATTTGTCGTGGTGTTGATGCCATACTTGGCATGGATTTTGTCCGGGCATGTGGTGGGGTATCGCTAGACGGTCGGGTGGTTAAGTTTGGAGCTGAAAGTGTGCTTTGTGGCAAACCTGAGGTTGCCTCGGTTTGTGTCTCTGCTGAGACGGTCGTGATACGAAATCAAGATTTCGACGCGGAGTTTGATGGGTTTAAATGGACTGTAAAATGGCGGTGGAAGGGGGGAGTGGCACCGGTGTTGGGCAATACTGTCGACAGTTATAGTAGTGTGAACGCCGGTCCTTCCAAAGGAAAGTTTGATGAAGAAGTTGAAAGTTGGATAACGAAGGGCTGGTTGCGGCCGTGTGAGAAAAACTGTGCAACAGGAATTATTCCATTGATGGCCGTAGTCCAGGAAAGTAAAAACAAGGTCCGACCGGTGCTTGATTTCAGGGAACTAAATGACCACGTTGAGAGCCATCCCGGGGCTGAGGCCGTAGTTTGCGATGAAGCTACGCGAAGATGGCGACGAAAAGCGGAACCATTAAAGTTGGTAGATCTCCGATCTGCCTACTTGCAAATTCACGTTGACCAGAGTTTATGGCCGTACCAGCGCGTACGATATCGAGATAAATGTTACTATCTGACCCGACTGGGATTTGGGCTCAATTGCGCTCCCAAGATCATGACAGTGATTTTAAATGCGGTGTTATCGAAAGATGACCGAATTCGGCGGGGGTACCGACAGTTACGTGGACGACGTTCTTGTTGACGAAAACGTGGTGACTGTTGACGAGGTGGTTGCTCATCTTCGGAAGTATGGTTTGGAGACCAAAGAGCCCGAGTCCTTAGAGGGCAACAAGGTCCTCGGCTTATCATTGTATCGGGATGTCAACGGGGAGCTTTCATTCCGTCGGGGAAACGACATTCCTGATATTAGAGGTGAGAACCTCAGCCGAAGACAGTTGTTTTCTTTGTGTGGCCGCCTGGTTGGGCATTACCCTGTGTGTGGGTGGCTTCGTATTGCCTGCAGCTTTGTTAAGCGAGAGAGTGAGGGTGACGCGTGGGATGACTGGATTGGTGAAGAAGCTCAGAGGTTAATTGAGTTAATTGTGGAAAAGGTGAGAGCTGAGGATCCTGTTCGAGGGCGCTGGTCGGTACCGGATGTGGTTGAGGGGACAGTGTGGTGCGATGCGAGTAGCCTAGGCCTTGGCGTTGTTCTCGAACTGGGTGGTGTCGTTGTTGAGGATGGAGCATGGCTTCGGAAACCTGAAGATACGTCCCATATCAACGTCGCGGAGCTTGACGCTATTGTTAAGGGACTTAATTTGGCTCTTAAGTGGGGGCTTAAAGTTGTTCATGTAAAAACAGATTCCACAACAGCATCGAGCTGGGTACGTGCGGTTCTTAGTGGTGAGTACCGAGTGAAAGTTACTGGGATGTCTGAAATGTTGGTGAAGCGGCGACTCTCTGTGATCCACGATCTAATAGAGGAGTATGGTCTGCGGTTTGACATTGTTTGCGTGAAGTCCAGTAAAAACAAAGCTGATGCGCTTACTCGAGTTCATAAGTCGTGGCTCCGGAAGACAGAGGCAGTTGTGTGTGCCATTAGTCTGCATGACTTACATGAGCAACACCATTTTGGAGTAGAGCGTACGTTGTACTTGGCGCGACTAGTCGATCCTAGTATCTCTCGTAAGGATGTCGAGCAGTGTGTAAAATCGTGCCCACACTGTCGAGCTATTGATCCACCGCCGGTCACTCATGAGGGAGGAAGCCTGAGTGTAAAAGAAGATTGGTCTCGCTTGGCTGTTGATGCGACTCATTATGACCGAAAATGCTACCTGACAGTGGTGGATTGTGGCCCAAGCCGATTTGCCATTTGGCGGGAAATTTCCTCAGAAAATGCTCCGGAAGTGGCTCGCCATTTTGAGGAAATTTTTAGAGAAAGAGGACCTCCAATCGAAATATTGATGGACAACGGGAGCGCCTTTCGATCGAGGCAGGTGTCGTCTGTTTGTAATCGCTGGAATGTTGCGAGGCATTTCCGGGCTGCTTATAGACCTTCCGGAAATGGGATTGTCGAGCGTCACCACAGGACGATAAAGAGTGTCGCTGCTAGGGGGAGATCGAGTCCACTGGATGTCGTCTTTTGGTACAATTTGTCTGCTAAGAGTGACGGATCGAGGGAGACGGCGCCATGTAACATGCTGCACACCTATTCATGGAGGCATCCACGTGTCAACGCCTCCCGCGATCAAGAACGGCAGGACTCGCCCGTTCGTGTTGGAGAGAACGTACTCGTGAAACCACCACACGCTAAGTGTACGTCGAGATGGAGGCAGGGTCGAGTGACGGGTGTAAGTTCACTTAATAATATTGAGGTGAACGGAGTTCCTCGCCACGTATTGGATATCCGGCGGCTGGTGGATAGTTCCGATGATGAGGCTTCTTGTGACGAAGATGAGTCACCAGGTGAGGGTTCTCAGCTGGAGGAGACTGAACCTTGTGCCCAAGGGGGTGGTCGGCCTGTTCGGGTGAGGCGAGAGCCGACGAGATTGAGGGATTATGTGTTGTATTGAAATATATTTCACGGGGGGATGTGGTTGCCGGCATGTGGCTGGCTGCGTGTGGCTGGCGGCATGTGGCCGGTGGCATGGCATGTGGCTGGGGCAGATAGGAGCTGGACGTCGTGGTGAGAGGTTGTGGCGGTGGTGCAGTCGCTTGTCTGCCGGCGTTCCAGTGTGTTTCGTGTTACCGTTTTTCGTGCTAGTGTAGTTCTGTAGTGTTGGTTTGTGTTGCTTTGTTTGTTGTTTGTTGTTTTGTTCGTTTTTCGTTAAAAATTGTACATATTCACTTGTGCATCGGACTGTGTTCGTCGAATGCCCTCGTCTTAGCTGAGGTGAGTCCTAGTCTTTTACTACACTTTCATCCAACACTGAAAATTATTAGCTAATGAAGGAAAAGTTTTCCATGAGTTTCATTGAGAACTCAAATGAGGAACAATAAAAACCTCCACTTTATGTTACATGAGGGTCACACAAGACTACAAAGATTCATCTATGTCATAATGATAGTTTTCATAAAACCTCAACTGTATGATCTAAATTAGAAATTGCCCTCCTAGCAAAATGTTCACATTGTTAAGAAAAAATACTATCAAGCTATGTTTACTTCGCTTCTAAAACTACACATTTTTCCACAAGCTTCTTGCCTAAATTCAGAATAATTCTCATAGAATCTCATCGATTTTCAGAATTCTAACTTTTCTGCCAAATACTTTAAAACAAATGTATCAAACTTAATGCCCAAATTCCACTGACATTCAGAATGGCAATAAGACATCTGTACTAATTTTTACATTTGCAAAAAGGTACAAATGTAAGAGTACAACAACATCGAGCAGACTAATTTCATCATAGATGATCAGCAGCTTCAAATAAAAAGAATATTTATAATTCAATAGATAAAACAACAAATTCAAAATTAAGAGCAAAATTTCAGGATCTAATGTGATACAAATAACTGGCAGTTTAAATAGGTCACCACTAACATTTATACTACTTGTTGTACTCCACAGAACAACAATACCATTACAAACATTATCTAAACTCATAACTTAATGTCAATAATGTTTGTCTATCAACTCTGGTAGGTAATAATGGCCCTACTTATCATTATTGTTGTGTTCAACATTGACATCCTCATGCTCATTGTACAGAACTTGAAAGTTAAAAATAATTATCTAACACCATTTGCTTAAACATAAGATTATGCAGTAATCCTGAAGGGAAATATATGACTAATGTTAATCACAAAAAACAGTGGATTTTTAAACCTGATCAAGTCATTGTTAGTTGTAACGGTCAATTTTTACTTTAATGTTGTCAACGATTTTCACAATTTTGTTGGCATAGATAGGTAATATAGTCCATTTTAAGACGTTTTACTTGAATGACAATGTGCTCGCAAACGCTTAGTTTTCGAGTTATTCAAGTTTGAAGTTATACGAGCAGCGCTCCTGAATGAACTTTATTGCGCAATTTCAGAGTTGAAACGGAAGCTAACCCCCTATTACAAACGTTAAGTGGTTAAGTCATGAGGGGTAGCCACAGTTCATCTAGTGAAAGTTATAAATGAAGGTTTCTAGTGACGTCCGTTTACATCCGCTCCAAGATGGCGGCCGCCATCTCGGGTACCGGGTGGCCGTCATTGGAGATGATGTAAATGGACGTCACTAGAAACCTTTATTTATAATTTTATAATTTTCACTAATTAGAAGAATTGTGGCTACCCCACACGACCCAACCTCTTTACTTTTGTAATAGGGGGTTAGCTTCCGTTTTAAATTAAATTATGCTTGGCACACTCGCTTCCCTGGCACGCACTAGCCAACTTCAAAGTTGAATAATTCGAAAAATAACGCATCAGTGAGCAGAATGTCATTCATGTAAAACGTTTTTAAATGGGTTCCATTATTGATTATTGGTAACAAAATTATGAAAATCGTTGACAACATTAAAGCAAAAATTGACCGTTATAATTTCCACTTAAAGAAAAAGTGTAACATGAATCAAAAATACTTTAAGATATTTTTTGCTAGCATCCGCATTTTCAATTACATTGTTATCTCATTATCAACCCCTATTTAATTTCAGCCAATGTTTAACCCTGCATTCTCAAAATGACCTATTTCATTGTTGAATGAAATACCTGCTCATTTAGAATATTTACATAATTAACTCACTTTTAACACCTGAAAAAAAAAATGAACTCTTGAGGCATTCTTGCACACCATTCACTTACCTAGAAGTATAAAGCTGATTGGTGGTTCCCAAAAACTTGAATACACTCACAAAGTTTATTAATCACGATTGTTTTTTAAAGGTCTACATAATTAATGCAAGTTTTAAGCTTTATCTACCTTCTGGTTGTCTAGGATCTGTAAATCAAAAGACATTAAAATTAGATGGATCTTTTTTTATAGAACACATTAAATAAATTTAACACTTTAACATGAAATATAATTCTATTCAATTATATTGAAACTTTTATAATTTATGAAACAATAAATAAATTTGGTAAATGTAAAGGACTTGACCATAATCGATTTTCCACTTTTTGATCAACAAATATTGTTGATGAGACCAAAATAAACAAGTTTTCTTCAATGCACTTTCCGTCGGAAATGAGTATTTTAAAAGTTATGGCATTAAATGAGTTACCGGAACTCCATTGTGCATCACCCTATTACAAACGTAAAGAGGTTGGGTCGTGAGGGGTAGGCCTAGCCACAGTTCTTTTAGTTTTATAATTTTCACTAAAAGAACTGTTGCTACCCCTCACGACCCAACCTCTTTACGTTTGTAATAGGGGGTTTGCTCTTCGTCGGCTTGGTTGGCGCGCGGGAACGCCTGTTTACTTTCACGTCGGACCGCGCGGTATATTTTTCCCCGACTCAAAGACTGGAGTTACGGTAACTCATTTAATGCCATAACTTTTAAAATACTCATTTCCGACGGAAAGTGCATTGAAGAAAACTTGCTTATTTTGGTTTAATTAACAGTCTTTGTTGATCAAAAAGTGGGAAATCGATTATGGCCAAGTCCTTTACATTTACCATAAATTTAAATAAACTGGAAGGAACTGCAATAAAAACGCCTGCAAAACAAGTTGTTTGACCCATTTTTCTGTGAATAGCATTTATGAGCAATGCTAAAAAATTACAAAACCAACAGTTTTTCATTTACCACATTATCATCCATGTAAAACATGTCGACATTGTTAGAAATAAATGCTAAATTTGATTGGTAACAGGCTACTTGCTTTTTCACTAAACTGCAAGACCTAGCACTGAATTTCATTGCTTTACATTTTGATACCACCACGAAAACAGCTAAAAACCATATCTTATATATATCTCCTGCCAAAATTGGCCACAATCATCATTTAAAGTCAACATAACAGCTGCGACACTTGTCAACACTGTCCGCCATCTTTGTTCTTCGTAGTTCATTTGGTGACTGAAAACCTCCGACGACCTTTCACGAAATGACGAGCATCCATTCATCAAATGATGAGCGAACGGGGCTTCCAGCGTTCATTTGACATACGGAGTTCATTTGACGAACGGACGTTAGACTAGTGTGGCCCCGGCATTACGGTGTGTTATAAGCCTACAAATGATCCACACAACGTATCACATGCCGAACATTGCGGGTGGCCAAACCAAAACCAAGAACTCCAAATGCTAAATATTCAAAAAAGGTGAAGGGTGGCCATGCTGAACCAAACAGAACACGCCGAAATCTTTTGCGTACCTAAACGTGACTATACCTCGTCCTTGTTGTTGGCTTTCTCCTGGAGATCCGCCTGGATGTTAACATCTTGGGTGTGTCGGATGACATAATCCTGGGCAGCCAACAAGTCCTGTTCCTCTTGGGTGAGGATGTTCAGCTTGGCTGCGATCCTTTGGATGAGGCTGATACTTGCGTCAGCCTGGGCAGTGCGGGTGTTTTGTACGAAATCTCGCAACTTCTGGAGGGATTCCCTGACGGTTGCTAGTTCCTGACGTAGTGCGTTTACTTCGGGACATGACACCAGGTTTCCGGATGAAGTTTCGGCGGCTGGAAAGGAGGGTTTTGAAGTTATTTGACGTAATAGATAGAGGGTTTCTAGACTTAATGGGAAGGATAGAGGGTGGGTTTTTATTAGTTGACAAGAAGAATATAGGGTGGGTTTCTATTAGCTGATGTGAAGGATAGAGGGTTTCTAGATTGAACGGGATGGATACAGGGTAGGTTTCTATCAGTTGAAGAAAAGGACTGATGGATTCCAAATGGTTTGACGTAAAAAATAGAGGGTTTATAGATTTGACGAGATGAGTAGAGGGTAAGTTTTTATTAGTTGACATGAAAGATACAGGGTGGATTTTTATTGGTTGATATGAAGTATAGAGACTTTCAATCATTTGACGTAAAGGATAGAGGTTTTCAAAGATTGGACGGGAAGGATAGAGGATTTCTATGATTTGACGAAAAGGATAGAGGATTTCTATGATTTGACGAAAAGGATAGAGGTTTTCTAAGATTGGACAGGAAGAATAGAGGTTATCTAAGATTTGACGAGAAGGATAGAGGATTTCTATGATTTGACGAGAAGGATAGAGGATTTCTATGATTTGACGAGAAGGATAGAGGTTATCTAAGATTTGACGAGAAGGATAGAGGGTTTTCATCAGTTAAAGAGAAGGATATAAAGTTTTCATCAGTTGAAGAGAAGGACATAAACTTTTCATCAGTTGACGAGACGAAGAGAGGGTTTTCATAAATCGACGTGAAGGATTGAGGGTTCCTATTGGCTTATGAGAAGGAAAAGGTTTAGCGTAAAAAAAAATAATGCTGCTGCAAACATTCTGCCGGCAACAAACACTTCGAACTTCACACGAAAGGGTTTACGTACATCTGAATGAAATCACATCTGAAATCATCACGAAACTTGCATTTAATATGTACACAGTCAAAACCCACTTAATAAAAAAATATTGGATTGAAAGAGAAAAATACTATGACCGAACGGTTGAGGGTGGGCTGGCGAAGAAGGTTAAATTTTTAATAAAGATTGTATCATGCGACCAGGAGAAAGAACCTAGTATCAATTTTCTGCCTATCTTCCACATTCTCTATTTCTTCCAACCTCTCATCCTCATTTTCCATTTCCTACATTATATCCTCGTCCTCAGTTTCCTACATCATATCCTCGTCCTCAGTTGCTTACATCATATCCTCGTCCTCAATTTCTTACATCATATCTTCGTCCTCAATTTCCTACATCATATCCTCGTCCTCAATTTCCTACATCATTTGCTCGTCCTCAATTTCCTACATCATATCCTCGTCCTCAATTTCCTACATCATTTGCTCGTCCTCAATTTCCTACATCATTTGCTCGTCCTCAATTTCTTACATCATATCCTCGTCCTCAATTTCTTACATCATATCTTCGTCCTCAATTTCTTACATCATATCTTCGTCCTCAATTTCCTACATCATATCCTCGTCCTCAATTTCCTACATCATATCTTCGTCCTCAATTTCTTACATCATATCTTCGTCCTCATCCTACTTCATATGCTCGTCCTCAATTTCCTACATCATATCCTCGTCCTCAGTTTCTTTCATCACATCTTCGTCCTCAATTTCTTACATCATATCTTCGTCCTCATCCTACTTCATATCCTCGTCCTCAATTTCCTACATCATATCCTCGTCCTCAGTTTCTTTCATCACATCTTCGTCCTCAATTTCCTACATCATATGCTCGTCCTCAATTTCCTACATCATATGCTCGTCCTCAATTTCCTACATCATATCCTCGTCCTCAGTTTCTTTCATCACATCTTCGTCCTCAATTTCCTACATCATATCTTCGTCCTCAATTTCCTACATCATATCCTCGTCCTCAATTTCCTACATCATGTCCTCGTCCTCAATTTCCTACATCATATCTTCGTCCTCAATTTCCTACATCATATCCTCGTCCTCAATTTCCTACATCATATTCTCGCCCTCAATTTCTTAGATCATATGCTCGTCCTCAATTTCCTACATCATATCCTCGTCCTCCTCATTCCCCTTCTTCTCCTCATCCTCCATTTCTTACATCACCAGAGGTGCTTCTTATTCCAACAAACACACCGCGCAAGTACTGGGACACGAACCCGGGACTTCCTGGGCTAAAGTTCACCACTCAGCATTTGTGCCACGCTGGCACCCGATCTACTCACGGATAACGTTGAGGGTAGCTTGGCCGTAGGCATATCCAGAGATGCTGGTGGCGTTGCAAGCGTAGTTGCCGATATCAGTGGACGCTGCGTTGGTGATGGTCAAATTTTTCCCGACCACGGATCTTTTTGACCCAATTTGTCCTGGTACTATCTCGCGGCCGTTCAGGTACCACGTAAAGGTCAGGACTCCGCTACCTGTAGAAAGGTGAGTGGTAGGTTAAGGTACCTGTGAGCTATAGATGAGAGTAGAGGTATCTGTGAGTGTTAGGTCAAGGTGGAGTTACCTATGAGTGGTAGGTCACGGTAGTACCTTAGCTGAGGGCGGATAAAATTTTAAATGCTCGACAAAAAAGTTAGACTGGGAGTGTGAATTACGATTTAACTTTAATTGTGAGCCGATATTCTAGTTTAACCTAACTTCAAATTATAGAACGTTAGTAATTTCGAATCCATTTTTACTCATTAGCCGATATTTTACATTCAAGACATTAAGGACCGACATTTCAGAAGGAATTAGCTTACCCAATTACGTATTAGCATCTATTCAAAACTCGGTCCCTAATTAGGTATTAGCCTACCCAATTACGAATCAATATCACATTAAGACCCACCATCATTTAACCAGGAATCAATCTACCTAGTTACGAATTAATTTCCAATTAAGAGCCACCTTTTAATCAGGCATCAACTAGCCCAATTACGTATTAATTTCCAATTTAATAAAAAATTAACGTACCCAATTACATTTTAACTTCCAATTAAGAACCGCGATTTAATCAGGCATCACCCTACCATTCAACTACGAATTAACATTCTATCAAGACCCGCCATTTAATAATTAATCAACTTACAAAATAAAAAAATTACCTTCTAATTAATACCTGCTAGCTAATTAGCACTTAACCTACCCAATTTCGAATTAACACCCCATGAAGACCCACCCCCTAATCAGCAATTAACACCCCATTAAGGTCCGCCATTTAATTACTAATTAGCACCCCATTAAAACCCAATCCCTAATCAGCAATTAACACCCCATTAAGGTCCGCCATTTAATTACTAATTAGCACCCCATTAAAACCCAATCCCTAATCAGCAATTAACACCCCATTAAGGCCCACCGTTTAATTAATAATTAGTTCGTCACCTTGCGCGTCGCATACAAAGACGACGGTGCTGCCCTGCTCCACCGTGACGGACTCCATGACCTCCCTGAAGGTGGGGGGCATGTCTACCCTCACCCCCACCTCCTGCGAGAGGGGGGCGCCCATCCCGTTGCTGGCCGTGCATCTGTGGGGGGGGGGGGGGCAGGTGTTAGGACTGAAGGGGGGGGCGGTAGGTTTAGTACTGGGGGGAGGGGGAAGGGGCAGTGGTCCCGGTTATTCCTAATGGCCGCTTCGTGTATATTGTAGCGTTTTGATTCAAATAGTGGCCTTTTTTATTTGTACTAGCCCCCCCTTTATTTGAAATAAGAAAGAATGCAAAATCTGAGAAAGGCCGATAGAAATATGAAAATTCTATCTCTCGAGAGTTGATAAGGCCGAGTGCACACGGTCAGTCAAAAATGTTCAATAATGTTCGACAAATCACATGACACACGTTCCTATTTCCTAACAATTCCCGTGATATTCATTCTTACTCGAATGTGATGGATTAATGTACTGGAAATTTTGTGGAGTTGATGGAGCTTGTATCACAGATACGCTCATCACACACTGCAGGCTGGCTTCGGACAGACGGACGCGGCTCTTGTTATGGTGTAGATTGTAGAAGGCGATTTTGAAAATAGCAAACATTCACTGGATCGTGCCTTCAATTAGCTCTGATTAAATATGTATCTGAAAATTGTAATTTGTGACTGCAGGTCGATCAGCAGCCCCAGCCCCCTGAAAATATTTCCAGTGACCACCGATGGGTCCTTTCGCAGGTAATGTGCCAATCAAAATTGATTAATCAATAATCATTTAGCAATAATCATCAGGTCAGCCAGCAACGCGGTAGAGTCATTTCTGTGGGGAGAAAATCCACATCCTCTTGTTCGGCTAGCCAATAGAACGGCTTCATTTCAAACAAACATTATGACGTCACCATTGCGCCCTGACGTTAGGCCAATAGTGGAGCCAGATTTAGGGCTAGCAGTGTTGCCAGATAGAATATGAGCGCTGCCATCAGTTCGTTGTCATGACGTCTGCAAAACCACACCGTCAACGAAGAATAGACTGATTTGAACCTACCTTGTTTCCTTTACCGTGACCACCGGTGGGTCCCTTGGCAGAAAACGGGTTCACTCACCGGTATTTGCCAGCGTGGGTTAGGTTTGTATTGCGGAACACGAGTGTGCTGTTGAAGTTGTCCAAGGTGTAGTCGGCGGGCGATAGCGGGCTACCGTCAACCCTCTCCCACGTGACTGAGGGCAGGGGTCTGTAAAAGATGATTCGTTTAGGTTATAGGGTAGTTTAGAAACCACAACTATGGTGTTCCCAAGCGAGGAAGGATGGAGGGATTAGCTTTGAATGGAGGTTAAGGAAAAGGAATATCTCCGCCTGCATCATACTTTCAAACCCACTTACTCTCCAATAACTTATGCTAACTCTCCATCCTTATCATTATCTCAAACCCACCTACTCTTCAAACCCACCAACACTCCTCCAAATCACACTTAATATCTACCAACATCACACTTACTCTCCACCCTCATCACACTTACTCTCCACTCTCATCACACTTACTGTCCACCCTCATCACACTTACTCTCCACCCTCATCACACTTAATCTCCACCCTCATCACACTTACTCTCCCCCCTCATCACACTTACTGTCCACCCTCATCACACTTACTCTCCACCCACATCACACTTACTCTCCACCCTCATCACACTTACTGTCCACCCTCATCACACTTACTGTCCATCCTCATCACACTTACTGTCCATCCTCATCACACTTACTGTCCACCCTCATCACACTTACTGTCCACCCTCATCACACTTACTGTCCACCCTCATCACACTTACTGTCCACCCTCATCACACTTACTGTCCACCCTCATCACACTTACTCTTCACCCTGATGACACTTACTGTCCATCCTCATCACGCTTACTCTCCCCCCTCAACACACTCACTCTTCACCCTCATCACACTTACTCTCCACCCTCATCACACTTGCTCTCCACCCTCATCACACTTGCTCTCCACCCTCATCACACTTGCTCTCCACCCTCATCACACTTGCTCTCCACCCTCATCACACTTGCTCTCCACCCTCAACACACTTGCTCTTCACCCTCATCACACTTACTCTTCACCCTCATCACACTTACTCTCCACCCTCATCACACTTGCTCTCCTCCCTCATCACACTTGCTCTCCTCCCTCATCACACTTGCTCTCCTCCCTCATCACACTTGCTCTCCACCCTCATCACACTTGCTCTCCACCCTCATCACACTTGCTCTCCACCCTCATCACACTTGCTCTCCACCCTCATCACACTTGCTCTCCACCCTCATCACACTTGCTCTCCACCCTCATCACACTTGCTCTCCACCCTCATCACACTTGCTCTCCACCCTCATCACACTTGCTCTCCACCCTCATCACACTTGCTCTCCACCCTCATCACACTTGCTCTCCACCCTCATCACACTTGCTCTCCACCCTCATCACACTTACTCTCCACCCACATCACACTTACTCTCCACCCTCATCACACTTACTGTCCACCCTCATCACACTTACTGTCCATCCTCATCACACTTACTGTCCATCCTCATCACACTTACTGTCCACCCTCATCACACTTACTGTCCACCCTCATCACACTTACTGTCCACCCTCATCACACTTACTCTTCACCCTGATCACACTTACTGTCCATCCTCATCACACTTACTCTCCCCCCTCAACACACTTACTCTTCACCCTCATCACACTTACTCTCCACCCTCATCACACTTGCTCTCCACCCTCATCACACTTGCTCTCCACCCTCATCACACTTGCTCTCCACCCTCATCACACTTGCTCTCCACCCTCATCACACTTGCTCTCCACCCTCAACACACTTGCTCTTCACCCTCATCACACTTACTCTTCACCCTCATCACACTTACTCTCCACCCTCATCACACTTGCTCTCCTCCCTCATCACACTTGCTCTCCTCCCTCATCACACTTGCTCTCCTCCCTCATCACACTTGCTCTCCACCCTCATCACACTTGCTCTCCACCCTCATCACACTTGCTCTCCACCCTCATCACACTTGCTCTCCACCCTCATCACACTTGCTCTCCACCCTCATCACACTTGCTCTCCACCCTCATCACACTTGCTCTCCACCCTCATCACACTCTCTCTCCACCCTCATCACACTTGCTCTCCACCCTCATCACACTTGCTCTCCACCCTCATCACACTTGCTCTCCACCCTCATCACACTTGCTCTCCACCCTCATCACACTTGCTCTCCACCCTCATCACACTTGCTCTCCACCCTCATCACACTTGCTCTCCACCCTCATCACACTTGCTCTCCACCCTCATCACACTTGCTCTCCACCCTCATTACACTTGCTCTCCACCCTCATTACACTTGCTCTCCACCCTCATCACACTTGCTCTCCACCCTCATCACACTTGCTCTCCACCCTCATCACACTTGCTCTCCACCCTCATCACACTTACTCTCCACCCTCATCACACTTACTCTCCACCCTCATCACACTTACTCTCCACCAAATCTCACTTACTCTCCCCCAAATCACACTTACTCTCCCCATATCACACTTACTCTAAATCCTTATCACACTTTCAAACCCACTTACTCTCCCTCACAAATCACACTTGCTCTCCACCCTCATCACATTTTCAAACCCACTTATTCTCCGCCAAATCCCGTTTACTCTCCCCAAATCACACTTACTCTCCCCCGAAGATGCACCATAGCTTGTTCTCCTGCGCTCCCCTCATCAAGGTACGAGACGGCGAGCTGTACATCAAGAAAGGCTCTTTGGCCTTCTCGTCCTCCTGATCCACAGGCTTCACCACCTTCAGTCTCACGGTGGTCCCAAGGCTGTAGTCTTGAGGGCTAATTTCGCTCACGCCCAGGCAAATGTAGACTATTTTGCTCGTCGCTGAGTCGTCTGCAAGTGAGACTTGAGTGAAGTAGGCAGTTCCGTCTGGTCCGACAACGGTGCGGTTTGACTTGAAGAACTGGAGGCGAGTCTCGCCGTTGTCGTTTGGTTCCGTCGACTGGATGGCCCATGTCACTTCTGGCTGCGGGTCCCCTGTGTGAGAAAAGAAGATTATATTAGTCGTTAGTTTTAGCCTCCCTACCCGCAGCAACAAATGCGATCCAAAGAGAGAAAAGGAAGTAAGAAAGTACCATTTAGTATGGAGTAAAGGGAACGCGGAATCTATGCAGAAAGGGCATAGAAACAGTAAGATGAGAAAGAAGTTCATGAAACAAGATGAAAGTTGAAGAAAAAAGTAGTAGGTGCTGAAAAACAGGACAGAAGTGAGCCGAAAAAAGATGGTCCGTAACGAAACAAAAACCTGTTCTATTTTAACAAAAAGAAAGCCTACCTAACACCTTTAGCTCGGGCCCTGTGAGAAAAAAAAACGCGAAACTAGTTAAAACGCGAAAAGAAAACTTGAATTAATTTCATAGCTTGTTGAATTCCCTAGACGATTGTAATATAGTGTAAAATGGAAGTTACTCGTTAGACATTTTTTGGCAACACCGCGAGTTGTGAGAAGAACTGAAAATCCGCAGCCAGTTGCTCTCGCGACTCGCGTCTTGGTGGCGTCAACAAGTGCATAACTGATAGACCAAGTGTGTTCCTAGACTAATTGATAGACTACTAAGGTGACGGTTAAGCACTACCCTTTTTTCTAACACTTACTAACTCACTTTATCAAAGGCGATTTTCTCTGTTGGGTATAGGGGAAAAATTCCAAGCACAATACCCCACTCTACCCAGGTGTCTGAAATGGGTACCAGTCTTGGCTGGGGGAAAGCGTCATGACGTCCTGGCGTTAGTTATAAGGCATTTGAAAACCCAATGTACATACAAGGTGATATGTATCAGGCTTGAATTGGAAATAAAGCATCCATAGATGCCGTTGTTTGTTTCGTTTACCTTTGTGTTTTCAGAAATTCCTACTCTGCTCTTTTTTTTCTTGGCCACCACCTAGTTAAAGAGAGTTCCGAGCTGAGAAGATATCTGAGAGGCGAGTGCATTGTTAACGGTTGTGTTGGTGCTATGTTCCATGTGTCATGTTGGCTGGGGTGCTATACTAATTGGATAGGCTACTATTATATTATGTACTAATAATAGACCTGTTATGCTAGAATAGGTATACAATAACGATTTAATTAAAACGCGGAAAGAAAAGAATTTAGTTTTATGAGTGGTTGAATGGATGCGCTTTATGATAGACATTTTTGACAGTTTTGCTTGTTTGCTTTTTTGGTTGGTTGCTTCATTGTTTGCGTGCTTGCTTGCTTGTTGGCTTGCTTTCTTGTTTTCGTGTAAGTTTGCTTGCTTGTTTGTTTGCTTGCTTTTTTTTTTTGCTTACTGGATTGCTTGTTTTCTTTCTTTCATTGCCAGTTTTCACGAGTGAATTAAAACATAAAATTGAAAGGAGTTCATTATAACATTTTACTGCATCAGAGGAATTCATTATAATGCTATCTTTCAGCTTGGGACCTTACATCTTTCCCAATGTAGCGCTAATATCCCTAGAAACAGGGCAACTTCACCTAATTTGAGGTCGTGTTAGATGAATGGCTCAAAGATTGACTGTATTGAGAAAAAAAGAAATTTACCAGTTTTGGGAATGGATATAAAAGAATAAACACCGACCTGTTACGTTGGGGCATGACATGTTGAATGGCCGTCCCTCCTCGGCGGTGAGCTCAACGAACGATTCCGCGTTGTTATCGAAAGAAACTCTGCAAAAATGTAAAAAAAGTTATGAGAATAATGCAAAAAATGAAAAATACTATTTTTGATACCTTTAAAGTTAAGATACCCTCTCGAGATGATACCGATCGAGATTTTTTTGAGGAATGCTTTTCTGTTCGTCATTTCCGGTTTCTTTGATCACTGGAAGAGCTGCACAAATGGATGAAAAACTGCCGTAATTAGGCTGGACTTGAACCGGGAATTTTTCACCTGAAGTGTGACGTCTCTTATGTTTTTTTTTAGCTTTGTTAAGCCTGAATATGTCAGATAATAGGTTTTGTGACGGAATGATTCGGTACAACTTTTTAATTTTCAATTTTAATAACTACTTTTTCATTTTAAAAATCTCTATCTTACAATTGCATTTGTTCGAAATTGCGATGTTTGTGAGTGTTAGCAAATTCGACGAGCAAGAGGGGTTTTAGCTTACCCATTTTTTTGCACCACCAGAGAAGTCGATTGGTCCAGAACATGAACCGAGTAAGTGAGGAGACTCGAACCCGGGACCTCCTAGTAGTTCTGGCAGCATTTATAAGCTTTCAGTCGTCTTGCTTAGAGACTTTCTTGCCCAGTTTAAACAGAAATGCAGGGGCGTTGAACAAAAGACAGGGCCGGACCTGGCCACATGGTTTCTCCCTATAACCTAAGTCCACATCATGCATCCCAACGAGTAGTGTTAAGCGCCAAGACAAAGTAGGACTTGGCCACATAGTTTCCTCTCCCAAAGAAAGTCTATCCCATCCCCCCTGGTCATTCCTGGCCACATGGTTACTCCCTACACCGTGAGTCTATTCCACCCAACGCAGGAATAGGTAGCGTTGAACAGGAAGACCGGGTTGGACTTGGACACATAGTTTCCTCCCTCAAAGAAAGTCCATCCCATCCCACCTGGTCACTCCTGACCATATTGTTACTCCCAATAGCGTAAGCCTATCCCACTCCATCCCACCTGGTAGCGTTGACCAGGAAGACCAAGTCAGACTTGGAAAAATAGTTTTCTGTCAGCAAAGAAAGTCCATCCCATCCAACCTGGTCACTCCTGACCACACGGTTACTCCCTACTCTATTCCACCCAACCCACCTGGTAGCGTTGACCAAGAAGACTAAATCAGACTTGGCCAAATAGTTTTCTGCCTGCAACGAAAGTCCATCCCATCTCACCTGGTCACTCCTAGCCACACGGTTACTCCCAATAACGCAAGCCTATTCCACCCAACCCACCTGGTGGCGTTGACCAGGAAGACAGGGCCAGATTTGGCCACATAGTTAGTTTCCTGCCTATCCGATCCAACCTGGTCACTCCTGACCCCACGGTTACTCTCTACAACGTGAGTCTATTCCACTCCGTCCCACCTGGTAGCGTTGACCAGGAAGACCGGGTCAGACTTGGCCACGCCAAGCTCGTTGAAGGCGATGCACTGGTACCAGCCGTTGTCGGTGATCTCAGGGGACTCTATGAGCAGGGTGCCGGTGGCCGGCTCTAGCGACATGCGCGGGTTGGACTGCCATATCAACACCTCGTCGTTTTTGATCCATCTGGAAGGCAGGGTGTTGAACAGGAAGGCAGGGGTGTTGAAATGGAAGATTGCGGGGTTAAATAGGGGAGTTGAAATGGAAGATTGAGTGGTTAAATAGAGGTGTTGAACAGGAAGGAAGGGGAGTTGAACAAGAAGACAGGGGTGTTGAACAGGAAGGAAGGGGAGTTGAACAAGAAGACAGGAGTGTTAAACAGGAAGGCAGGGGTGTTGAACAGAAAGACAGGGGTGTTGAACAGAAAGACAGGGGTGTTGAACAGAAAGACAGGGGGGTTGAATACAAAGACAGAGTCGGGTTCTGGAATTTTTCAGACAATGTTTAACACTACCAGGACGCGATACTGATTTGTCGGTGATTTCAGAATCTTTCGATTTACCTAATTTGCAGTACTTCACCTAATACGAGAAAAAATGCGTCACAAACTATCAAAAAGCAACCCATCGTGGTCATACCTCATGGTTAGCCACTGTAAATATCCTCTTTCTTGTGTTGGAAATGATTTTGTGGGGTTAAACGTTTATCGGTTAGGTTCAGTGCCTCAGGTCTGGTAGGGTTGAGGGTCAAGGTTAGGTTCAGGGCCTCAGGGGAAGGGTTCAATCTAATGATTCATAGCAGTGATTTTAATGATTTATTGCTCTTGAAATGGAACTATTTACCACAATCTAGTGCGTTAGACACAAACTATTTCTGTAAATTTGGTGAAAGTCTTGAAACACGAACAATATCACCATGATGTGTTTACTCAGAATTTATGAGTTAGCCTCTTAGAAATTTTAGGTGCAGAATCCTGTAATGCTATACAACACATGACGTAACATGACAAAGCGTAACAAAACGAATCTTACCAACTCAATACTGTATGAAACGCACAAAACTTTTTCATTTTTGTGATTTAAAAAAGAAAATTTTTCAACCCAAAAACATAAAACTCAACCCTCCCCCTCCTTAAAAAAGAGGTTTTACAGAGGTACAGTTATGAATTTCATATTTATTTGGGGGACGTTTTTATGTCTTCATTTAGGTTACTCCTGAGTCATTTTTTGTAATAAGCCTTTTTTAGACCTTTTCTGGCTTTTTTCAAACTCAGCTTTTCTTTGTACTGAGTTTTATTTTGTAACAAGCCTTTTTAGTTTTTTTTGCGTTCTTTCAAAACCCCAGCCCAGCCCCAACCGACCACTGCTGAGTCATTTTTTGGTATAGGTATTTTTAACTCATTAAAATAATTTTTCAAATGAAATTTAAAACGCACTTGTACTCCGGCTGGGGTACTCCAGATGCCTCACACTCAATGGAGACCGGGAGGGCGGTCCTGCCAAGGGACTTCTCGTCTTGGTAGAACACTCGACGGCTCGACTGCTTCCGGATGGCTGGGGGACTCTTTACTGCACAGTTATGGTCATGTTAGTACAATTGAATGCAGTTCCCTTCGATTATAAATTAGGTTTATACTAAAGGTTACAGTCACATTTGGTTCCGGATTAGGTTTCTACTAAAGGTTAGTCATATTTGGTTCCAGATTAGGTTGATACTATAGGTTAGTCATATTTGGTTCCGGATTAGGTTTATACTAAAGGTTAGTCATATTTGGTTCCAGATTAGGTTGATACTAAAGGTTAGTCATATTTGGTTCCAGACTAGGTTTATACTAAAGGTTAGTCATATTTGGTTTCAGATTAGGTTGATACTATAGGTTAGTCATATTTGGTTCCAGATTAGGTTGATACTAAAGGTTAGTCATATTTGGTTCCAGATTAGGTTTATACTAAAGGTTAGTCATATTTGGTTCCAAATTAGGTTGATACTATAGGTTAGTCATATTTGGTTCCAGATTAGGTTGATACTAAAGATTAGTCATATTTGGTTCCAGATTAGGTTGATACTAAAGGTTAGTCATATTTGGTTACAGATTAGGTTGATACTATAGGTTAGTCATATTTGGTTCCAGACTAGGTTTATACTAAAGGTTATAGTCATATTTGGTTTCAGATTAGGTTTATACTAAAGGTTACAGTCATACTTGGTTCCATATTAGGTTAGATAAGTTGTGTTGGAGAGTTAAGGTTATATATGGACAATTGATCGGATTAGAATAATAGTGTTGAGTTATGGTAATACTTGAATAAATTATTGGGTTAGAAAAGTTACGCTGTAAAGTTACAGCCCCATTTAATTTAAAGATTAGTTTAAATAATTCATTATGCAAGGTTTACGTCATATCTGAATATAAAATAAGGTTAGGTAGGTTATACTGCTAAGATACACTCACATTTGGTTGCAGATGAGGTTAGGTAAGTTATACTGCAAAGTTAAGGCCACATTGGAATAGAAGTCTAGATGAGAAAAGTTACACTGTAAAGTAACTGTCATATTTTTATAGAAGATTAGGTTAGATAAGGTTGTACCTACTGCAAAGTTACGGTCACATTTGAACAACTGATTAGAGTAGATAAGTTGTACTGCAAAGTTACGGTCACATTTGAACAACTGATTAGAGTAGATAAGTTGTACTGCAAAGTTACGGTCACATTTGAACAACTGATTAGAGTAGATAAGTTGTACTGCAAAGTTACGGTCACATTTAAACAACTGATTAGAGTAGATAAGTTGTACTGCAAAGTTACGGTCACATTTAAACAACTGATTAGAGTAGATAAGTTGTACTGCAAAGTTACGGTCACATTTAAACAACTGATTAGAGTAGATAAGTTGTACTGCAAAGTTACGGTCACATTTAAACAACTGATTAGAGTAGATAAGTTGTACTGCAAAGTTACGGTCACATTTAAACAACTGATTAGAGTAGATAAGTTGTACTGCAAAGTTACGGTCACATTTAAACAACTGATTAGAGTAGATAAGTTTTACTGCAAAGTTACGGTCACATTTAAACAACTGATTAGAGTAGATAAGTTGTACTGCAAAGTTACGGTCACATTTAAACAACTGATTAGAGTAGATAAGTTGTACTGCAAAGTTACGGTCACATTTAAACAACTGATTAGAGTAGATAAGTTGTACTGCAAAGTTACGGTCACATTTAAACAACTGATTAGAGTAGATAAGTTGTACTGCAAAGTTACGGTCACATTTAAACAACTGATTAGAGTAGATAAGTTTTACTGCAAAGTTACGGTCACATTTAAACAACTGATTAGAGTAGATAAGTTGTACTGCAAAGTTACGGTCACATTTGAACAACTGATTAGGTTAGATAAGGTTGTACCTACTGCAAAGTTACGGTCACATTTGAACAATTGATTAGAGTAGATAAGTTGTACTGCAAAGTTACGGTCACATTTGAACAACTGATTAGAGTAGATAAGTTGTACTGCAAAGTTACGGTCACATTTAAACAACTGATTAGAGTACATAAGTTGTACTGCAAAGTCACGGCATTAAAAGAAAATTGCTTCCACAAGGGAACACTCACGTAGTATCTCAACAGGAACTTTGCTCTCGCCCACAGAATTGACAGCCTGGCACTGGTATAGGCCGAGATCATCACCAGTCACACGTTCGATGGTCAGGGTGGTGACCAGAGCTTGAGGTTTGGGCAGGTACGGTTCATCTTTCTGCTGGCGGCGAGTACGGGCGTTTTCTACCGATGTACTTGAAATCCTGTGAGGAGGAGAGAATGTGAGTCGAGCTTTAAGGAATTTTCGATAATTTTAACATGAATTTCTCTGATGTAGACAAATTTAAGAGAATGTGAGTCTAATTTTATGGGATTTTCAATAATTTCAACTTATATTTCTTTGATGTTGACTAATGTGGATGTGAGTACAATTTTATGAAATTTTCGATAATTTCGAATTATATTTCTATGACCTGAGAGAATTCGAGTCTTGTTTTAAGGGATTTTAGATAATTTCTATTTGTATTTCTTCACTAATGTGCCTTCACGTGAGACCACTGATGTGCTAGAAATCCTGTGCAGAGGCGAGAAAGTGAGTCAAATTTTTTGGGAGTTTCGATAATTTCAACCTGGATTTTTTTGATGTTGGCTGATATGAAAGTTGTTAGCCTTATGTTATGGGGGATTAGCAATAATTCAACTAATAATTCTCGGATGTTGACTAATTTGAATAGGAATTGTTGATAACTGCAATTTAGATTTCTGTGATGCTAACCAATTTGCCTTTATATATGTTAGGTCGTACAGCGATATTTCATTGTTCTACCCACGAGTATGGACCATCTGTTATTTAATGTTGAAATTCACGATGTACAATATGGAACTAATACTCCACTGCTGTTACAAAAGGGTGACTCAGGAAAGCTAAAAGGGTGAAGAGACTATATATGTAAACGTTTTACGCACCCGAATGATCAATAAAAGTGCAAGGTAACACGTCATCAATGAGATCTTATCTTATTCGAGAAAGTCTGTGAATAAAGGTTTTTGGAACGCTTAGACGTCCTGGGTCATTATCAACCTGAAAACAAATGGAAGAAAAGCAAGTAAAATGCAAATCAAAACGTATCTTTGATGCGACAGTAAAGTAAAGTAGCATCGAATAAAAACCCCATACTATACAGTTGCAGATATACCACGTCACCAAAACAGTGAAGAGACCCAATAATAACCCGATACCATGCACGCAGGTGCTGATAGATTACTGCTATAAAAGAGTACAGCAAATCAAATAATAACCTGACGCATGACACCTGCAGATAGATCAAATATATCTGAACGGGCCAGTCGTTTGCTACTATAGTAAATTTTGATGAACTTATTATCAAGGAAAATTCCAAGAAAATTGATCAAATTTAATGTAAAACGCTTTTGACTCCAGCTCCGATATTAGTTAAGAGTACAAATCATTATGTCTGAAATAAAAAATAAAAAAGAGAATTGGGTCTCTACAACAAAACAGTGAATAGAATATTAGATCAATATTCCATTAATACAATAATATATCGCTGTACCACCCCGACACTCTAAATACATTTGCAGATAGATCAATTCATCAAAAGAAAGAGCCTAACCTAACCCAATAATAACCCGATACATCCACGCAACAGAGGATAGATTACTTCACCAGAAGAGAAGAGAGAATCTACCCCTTTAACAAACCAACACTATTTAGCTGCACATGGATCACCTCATCAGAAGAGAACCTAACCCAATAATAACCCGACACTATACATTTGCAGAAAGATCATTGCACCTAATGAAAGAAGAGAGAACCTAATCCAAATATACTCTGACATTTTACTTTTGAAGGTAGATCACTTCACCAACAGAGTGAAGGGAACCTAATAATTACCAGATACTATACACACAACAGCAATTAGGTTACTTCACCAAAATAGAGAAGAGAGAACCTAGCCCTGTTTACACGATCCTCGAGTGCGCGCGTGAACAGTGAAGAGAGGCGCATGCCCCGCCCACTTTCTTTCGCTGCAGGCTCATTTACTGCTTAATGACAGTGTGGACTATGCTCGTTTTCATGGCGCTGGCCAGAACTTGTCAGTATCATTACAGCCACACTGTCTTTGAGCAAGTATATGCTCCTGAAACAAGAACAAGTGGTCGGGGCTTGCGCCTCCCTTAACTGCTCACGCGCGCACTCGATGATCGTGCAAATAGGCCTTAATCCAACCCAACAATACTCCGAAACCTCACCTGACGTTTGCGGACCCCAAAACGATGTCCCCCTGCCTGTACCACGCAACCTCAGCCGCGGGGTACGCGTCCACCTCACAGGACACCGACACCTCCTCCCCCATCAGGGTGGGGACCGCGGCCCCTCCAGACACCGTCACCCGCGGTGTGAACTGTGAGGGCGTGATACATTAGAGAAAAATTCAGAGCTATATCGGACATTAGTTTATATCAGTATATTTATTAGTTTATACATCCGTTCAAATCAATATATGTATTAGCCTAATTATTGGTTTATATTAGTATGTTTATTAGTTTATACCTGAGGTCAATGTATTTATGATACTCTCAGACTTCTGGGAACAGAAATGGTTCAGGTTTTATCATATACATTTTGTTGATCGATAGCTTGATGGTTGATTAGTTGGTGTCCGCCACCGCTGCCCCCTCTCGTAAACTGGACACCTAAACACTATATTTTGACGAAAAATTTCAGCTATACAATCGGAGTTTTTCACATTAATTAAAAGTTTTTCCAATGCCATATCACCACAAAAAAATGAAAATAAGATATTTAAAGAAAAATTTAAAATGTAAACAAATTTTCGAATTTGCATTACCAACGTCCAAATTAACACTTACAATAGTCCCTATTATTACTATCAGTTTAACGCAGCTCATTTCTCCTTCCTCTCTCTATCTCAAGGGTTCTGTGATGTATAGTGTATCAATATTCGTCAATTTCAAAAACGAAATAAGAACTTATCCACGTCTTGAAATTTTTCGTTCTAATTTTAGAATAAACGAAGTAAGGAACTACAAATGCAAGACGATTTCCAACGAAATGATACTGATGATAGTGAACATGCATGGGTGACTGTTTGAAATACAGCATGTTGATGTACTCGATACGCTTATAAAAAAAATTTGAACATGATTATCAAAATGAATCATCTAGTCATTTTATATGTTAAAAGAAATACATAGTTTTGACAATATAATAGGTGTCATTGGAAATCTTTGACCGCACATAACAAATGTATAATTGAAATGATCTCATCCAATGTAATTCGGGTGATGTCAAAATGAAACATCGATAAATGGTGGGGGAGAGGAGGGCATGGAACGACCTGAAAACATAAGAATGTAACAACTGGTGGCAGCGGTGGGATAGACATAACGATAGATAAGACCCATAACAAATGTTAGTGGCATTGGGACTGAAATACCATCTAATATCGTAAACATAAGAAATGGAGGCATGGGTGGGGCAGAAAATGTTGGATAAGAACCATAAATAGAGGAAATGTGAAACCTCTGCTGCCAGCACTGACCTGCACTGCCAGCACCACTTCACTTCTGGCAGGATCTCCAAGCCCGTTGTCAGCATGGCACACATACCGCCCGCTGTGGGATGCGTCTACAACCGGAATGTCCAACTGGTTGTCCCTGTAATATAAATATATAATTCTTTTTATTAATATTGATTGATTTCAAGTTAGTTTTAGCCTTCCTCACCAAAACAAAGATGTTCAAAGAGAGGAAGGCTGAAGGTACGATTCAGTATGGAGTTAAAGGAACGCGGAACATTTGCACAAGGTGTGTTCCCACAAAAGACCACATGCGCATAAAAACAGTAAGTTAAGATGAAATATTATGAAACAAGATAAAATTTATAGAAGAAAGTACAAAGTGCTGAAAAGCATGACGGTAGTGAAATAAAAAACATGGTTAGCTACAAAACAAAAATACTATTTAAAATTTCAACGAAAGAGGCCTAACTAACTCTCTGTTCGGGACAACACATTTTCCAATACGAGCGTCAATTTCCACGGGTATAAGGTTCAATTAAGGTTGGGTAAGCAAGGTTTTGAACCGTTTTGATTATAATTATGTTACGTTTGAATTAAAATAACGAACCGTTGAAAACAAAATAATGAAATGTTTAAATTCAAATACTGAACCGTTTTTAACCGTTCTGATTAAAATATTGTACGACTAAAAAGCTGATAAACTAATTTAATAATGAATTGATTTCTCTTGATATATAATACATACGTTTTGCAATAAATAATTCTGTTGACCAACATCGAAACTTATTCCATATTTTCTAATATCTTTATTTATCAATCACTGATTTAAAAAATTGACTTGTTTGATAAACAGTGAGCTTAGTTCAATGAAACAAGAATTATAATACAACAATTTATCACCACTCCACACCAAGCATCTTACAATAAAGCAGTATATCATCACCCCACAACTCACTTGAAGAAGTTACCCCCGTAGAAAGGCAGCTCGCTCTCGACCCTCTCCCAGAACACGGTGGGGGTTGGCGACCCCCCCGGCTGACAGTCAATGGAGATGGCATCTCCTTCAGTGACAGTGAGGGTCTTGGTGCTGGGGTCCACAAAGTAGGGAGCTTTTTGTATGAGCACAGGGACCTCGGCGTTGATTTTTTGGTTGTCGCCAAAATTGACGGTGCAGCGGTACGTGCCTGTGTCTTCTTCCGCGATGTCCAAGATCTGCAATAAAAAATGATGTGTTTTAGGTTTCGTGGGAACCAAGATATGTGAAAAATTAAATGTTTCCCTGGTTAACGTGGAAACCAGGGTCTTTAAATGGATCTCTGGTGAACGTGGAAACCAGAATCTTTAAAATGAATCCCTGGTGAACGTGGAAACCAGGATCTTTAAAATGGATCCCTAGTGAACGTGGAAACCAGGATCTTTAAAATGGATCCCTAGTGAACGTGGAAACCAGGATCTTTAAAATGGATCCCTAGTGAACGTGGAAACCAGGATCTTTAAAATGAATCCCTGGTGAACGTGGAAACCAGGATCTTTAAAATGGATCCCTAGTGAACGTGGAAACCAGGATCTTTAAAATGAATCCCTGGTGAACGTGGAAACCAGGATCTTTAAAATGGATCCTTGGTGAACGTGGAAACCAGGATCTTTAAAATGGATCCCTAGTGAACGTGGAAACCAAGCTATGCTAAAAATAAATGTTTTCATGGTTAACGAAAACAAATGAATTAAATGGAAGTTAAATATGCAACTCCTATGTAAAGTCGATTGCAGTGAGCAACTTTGACAATGGCTAGTATTAATTAAATCGTGCTTTCATTTAGCTTAACGGAAATAACGGTTTCCCTGCTTAACGTGGAAGCCAAGATCTGCTAAAAAAACATCTCCCTTGTCAACGTTGCAAATTTTGTTGTTGCCTTCTTGGTCGGTGTGTCTGTCCCTATAGCCACTTTGGAGGCTGGATTACATCAGATTAGGCGTTAGTTTAAGCTTCCTAACCGCAACAAGAAAGTTCCAAAAACAGGAAATATAAGGACACCATTCAGGATAGCGTTCACACGTTTTCTGAGAAGGTACAGTACGGTGGTCACAGAGGGGATTTCCATAATGCTGCTCACGACCAGCTGTCAAAAACTCAATTTCTATAAATATTTAATGTAAGCTAAATGAAGACACGATCCAATTAATGTTAGACATTTTCAAGGTTAATCACTACAATCGACTTTAAATAGGAGTTGAATATTGAACTTCCATTTAAGCCATCGCAATTAACGTGTTCAGGGAACGCGGAATATGTGCACAAGGTGTGTTCCCACACAAAATCCCTTGCGCATAGAAGCAGCAAGTGGAGAAAGGAGTTATGAAACAACATAGAAGTTGAATAAGAAATTAATAGGTGCTGATAAACAGGACAGTTGTGAACCGCAAAAAACAGTGATCATTAATAAAACTGAAACCAATTTTCTTTAAAAAAAGAAGGCTTACCTAACTCTTATGTCGGAATCTCATGTTTTCCCCTTAGAAGTGCTAATTCCCATATAGACAACAGCTGCCTCCTCTGAAGGGTAGAGACTGGACGCCTGAACACTACATACTGGGCACTACATAATGGGCACTACATACTGGGCACTACATAATGGGCACTACATAATGGGCACTACATAATGGGCACTAAATAATGGACACTATGTAGTAGGCACTATGTAGTGGGCACTATGTAGTGGGCACTATGTAGTGGGCACTATGTAGTGGGCACTATGTAATGGGCACTACATAATGGGCACTACATAATGGGCACTACATAATGGGCACTACATAATGGGCACTACATAATGGGCACTACATAATGGGCACTACATAATGGGCACTACATAATGGGCACTACATAATGGGCACTACATAATGGGCACTACATAATGGGCACTACATAATGAGCACTACATAATGGGCACTACAAAATGGGCACTACATAATGGGCACTAAATAATGGACACTATGTAGTGGGCACTATGTAGTGGGCACTATGTAGTGGGCACTATGTAGTGGGCACTATGTAGTGGGCACTATGTAGAGGGCACTATATAGTGGGCACTATATAATGGGCACTACATAATGGGCACTACATACTGGGCACTACATAATGGGCACTAAATAATGGACACTATGTAGTGGGCACTATGTAGTGGGCACTATGTAGTGGGCACTATGTAGTGGGCACTATGTAGTGGGCACTATGTAGAGGGCACTATGTAGAGGGCACTATGTAGTGGGCACTATATAATGGGCACTACATAATGGGCACTACATACTGGGCACTACATACTGGGCACTACATAATGGGCACTAAATAATGGACATTACATATTGACTGCAAATCTGCGTACGGAATCCAAAGTTCTTAGGATAAAATCGCAAGGTTGGTAATAAAAAAGGACGGAGCATCAGACAAAGAAATCAAAGAAGTTCTGAATTATGTGCAATCAGTTCTATAGATCCGCAAAGTACGAGAAAACACACATATAATACGCATGTAACAAGGTGCAAGAAACTTATCAGTTATGGGTAAAATAGATCTACAAGGTGTCAAATACGTACCTATCATGGCTACACAAGGTACCAGAACACGTACCTATCATGGCTACACAAGGTACCAGAACACGTACCTATCATGGATACACAAGGTACCAGAACACGTATCTATCATGGATACACAAGGTACCAGAACACGTACCTATCATGGATACACAAGGTACCAGAACACGTACCTATCATGGATACACAAGGTACCAGAACACGTACCTACCATGGCTACACAAGGTAACACAACACGCACCTATCATGGCTACACAAGGTACCAGAACACGTACCTATCATAGGTACACATAGGTACCCCAGAACGTACCCACCATAGGTACACAAGGTACCACAACACGTACCTATCACAGGTACACAAGGTACCACAACACGTATCTATCATAAGTACACAAGGTACCACAACACGTATCTATCATAGGTACACAAGGTACTACAACACGAACCTATCATAGGTATACAAGGTACCACAACACGTACCTATCATAGATACACAAGGTACCACAACACGTACCTATCATAGGTACACATAGGTACCACAACACGTACCCACCAAAGGTACACAATGTACCACAACACGTACCTATCACAGGTACACAAGGTACCACAACACGTATCTATCATAAGAACACAAGGTACCACAACACGTATCTATCATAGGTACACAAGGTACTGCAACAAGTACCTATCATAGGTACACAAGGTACCACAACACGTACCTATCATAGGTACACATAGGTATCACAACACGTACGTATCATAGGTACACATAGGTACCACAACACGTACCTATCATAGGTACACAAGGTACCACAACACGTACCTATCATAGGTACACAAGGTACCAAAACACGTACCTATCATAGGTACACATAGGTACCACAACACGTACCCACCATAGGTACACAAGGTACCACAACACGTACCTATCACAGGTACACAAGGTACCACAACACGTATCTATCATTAGTACACAAGGTACCGCAACACGTACCTATCATAGATACACAAGGTACCACAACACGTACCTGTCATAGGTACACATAGGTACCACAACACGTACCTATCATAGGTACACACAGGTATTACAACACGTACCTATCATTGGTACACATAGGTACCACAACACGTACCTATCATAGGTACACATAGGTACCACAACACGTACCTATCATAGGTACACATAGGTACACATAGGTACCACAACACGTACCTATCATAGGTACACATAGGTACCACAACACGTACCTATCATAGGTACACAAAGGTACCACAACACGTACCTATCATAGGTACATAAGGTACCACAATACGTACCTATCATAGGTACATATAGGTACCACAAAACGTACCTATCATAGGTACACAAGGTACCACAACACGTACCTATCTTAGGTACACAAGGTACCACAACACGTACCTATCATAAGTACACAAGGTACCACAACACGTATCTATCATAGGTACACAAGGTACTGCAACAAGTACCTATCATAGGTACACAAGGTACCACAACACGTACCTATCATAGGTACACATAGGTATCACAACACGTACGTATCATAGGTACACATAGGTACCACAACACGTACCTATCATAGGTACACAAGGTACCACAACACGTACCTATCATAGGTACACAAGGTACCAAAACACGTACCTATCATAGGTACACATAGGTACCACAACACGTACCCACCATAGGTACACAAGGTACCACAACACGTACCTATCACAGGTACACAAGGTACCACAACACGTATCTATCATTAGTACACAAGGTACCGCAACACGTACCTATCATAGATACACAAGGTACCACAACACGTACCTGTCATAGGTACACATAGGTACCACAACACGTACCTATCATAGGTACACATAGGTACCACAACACGTACCCATCATAGGTACACATAGGTACACATAGGTACCACAACACATACCTATCATAGGTACACATAGGTACCACAACACGTACCTATCATAGGTACACAAAGGTACCACAACACGTACCTATCATAGGTACATAAGGTACCACAACACGTACCTATCATAGGTACATATAGGTACCACAACACGTACCTATCATAGGTACACAAGGTACCACAACACGTATCTATCTTAGGTACACAAGGTACCACAACACGTACCTATCATAGGTACACAAGGTACCAAAACACGTACCTATCATAGGTACACATAGGTACCACAACACGTACCCACCATAGGTACACAAGGTACCACAACACGTACCTATCACAGGTACACAAGGTACCACAACACGTATCTATCATTAGTACACAAGGTACCGCAACACGTACCTATCATAGATACACAAGGTACCACAACACGTACCTGTCATAGGTACACATAGGTACCACAACACGTACCCATCATAGGTACACATAGGTACACATAGGTACCACAACACGTACCCATCATAGGTACACATAGGTACACATAGGTACCACAACACATACCTATCATAGGTACACATAGGTACCACAACACGTACCTATCATAGGTACACAAAGGTACCACAACACGTACCTATCATAGGTACATAAGGTACCACAACACGTACCTATCATAGGTACATATAGGTACCACAACACGTACCTATCATAGGTACACAAGGTACCACAACACGTATCTATCTTAGGTACACAAGGTACCACAACACGTACCTATCATAGGTACACAAGGTACCACAACACGTACCTATCATAGGTACACATAGGTACCACAACACGTACCTATCATAGGTACACAAGGTACTACAACACGTACCTATCATAGGTACACAAGGTACCACAACACGTACCTATCATAGGTACACAAGGTACCACAACACGTACCTATCATAGGTACACTTAGGTACCACAACACGTACCTTTCATTGGTACATAAGGTACCAGAAAGAACACTTACCTATCATAGTTACATAAGGTACTAGAACAAATACCATAGGTCCACTAGGTATACCAGAACAAGTGCCTTTAATAGGTACCATAACATATACTTATCATAGGTATACTAGGTTAAAACACGTACCAATCATAGGTACCCATGGTATTGCTGCAACTCGTCCCTATTAGGTAGAGAGGTACCACGTACCTGTAGAGAGTACTGGAACGTATTCTCTGGGTGGATGACTTTGTATTTTGAGGAGAAGAGTACCACTTTTTCGCCAGTGCTGATAGGGTAGGAATTGGTCGGCTTCTCTTTGTCGATCTGTGAAGCAAAGGTAAATAGGGAGGATGAATAAGTTTCTTCATTATTCCGTGAAACTTAACACTTTGACTGCGACGTGCGCCACCGGTGGTACACGGAGGTAATTTTCATAATGATACTGACCGACCAGTAGTCGCAAACACAATTTCCATGAATTCTCAATCGAAGCTAAATGAGGCACGATCCAGTTCATATTTGTTATTTTCAAAATACTTTATTACAATTGACTTTAAATTTGAGTTTGGTGTTGAACTTAATATTTAGTTGCCGCAGTCAAAGTGTTAAAAAATGAAGGAGAGAAAATAGATTTTTTGTTGTTCTGTGAAGCAAAGACAAATATGGTGAATGAATATTTTTTTTTATCATTTTGTGAAACAAAAAAAATAGGAAGAATAAATTGGGGTTTTATTGTCATGTGAAACAAAAGAAAAGAGGGTAATAAATTTGTTCATATTATTCTATGAAACATAAGAAAAATATATAGAGAAAAGGTTATGCTCATATCATTGTGTTAAACACAAAAAACCAAGGAAATCAATTAGTTTATATTCTTTAATTTTTGGTTTAAAAATAGGGTGAATAAATAAAGTTTTTATTTTTCTGAGAAGCAAAAGAAAACAGGGAAAATAAAGTAAATTATTATTCGTTGAAACGAAAAACTGAAATAAATGAGGTCGAAATAAATAAGGGTCAAAAATTTTAATTTTTTAGGCCTACGTATATGGGATAAATCATGAAATAGTTTGACGAGTGGGTTATCATAAATGAACTTTTAAACGATAAAAATTAAATAAACGAATTATTAATTTTGATTATTAAGCGCATAAAGACAACACTTACATGCAGTGCGTGGTTAGCAAAATTGAAATCCTTCAAATATGAAAATATTAGGTAACTCTCGCTTACGCGATATTTTAAATATACTATCATGAAGTAAATAGTGTGTAACATCATGTAAATCAATGTGTCCATTAGACACGAGGCAAACAGTATGTAATATATAAATTAATGATTTGTTCATCATGCAATATAATCCAACGGACATTTTATTATTTTATTTCATCACTGGCTTTTATTTTTAATTTTTTATTTCAAAATCGGCTTTTATTTTAATTTTTTTATTTCAAAATCGGCTTTTATTTTCTATAATTTATTTCATCACTGGCTTTTATTTTTAATTTTTTTATTTCAAAATCGGCTTATATTTTTATTTTTTTTATTACAAAATCGACTATTATTTTCTATAATTTATTTCATCACTGGCTTTTATTTTTAATTTTTTTATTTCATCATCGGCTTTTATTTTTAATTATTTTATTTGAAAATCGGCTTTTATTTTCTATAATTTATTTCATCATTGGCTTTTACTTTTAATTATTTTATTTCATCATCGGCTTTTATTTTTAATTATTTTATTTGAAAATCGGCTTTTATTTTCTATAATTTATTTCATCATTGGCTTTTACTTTTAATTATTTTATTTCATCATCGGCTTTTATTTTTAATTATTTTATTTGAAAATCGGCTTTTATTTTCTATAATTTATTTCATCATTGGTTTTTACTTTTAATTATTTTATTTCATCATCGGCTTTCATTCTCTATAATTTATATTTTATTTCTTGATAGGCTCTTATTTTTTATTTTTTATTTCATCATATGCTTTTATTTTTATTTTAATTAATCATATGTTTTTCGAAAACTGAAAATTTTCATACGATCATAAGTGTGTTTAAAGCCAGCCTGACAACAACAGAGGTGTTCCGAATAAGAAGAAAAGCGTCATAGGCATTTCTACGTAGCAGGTTAAAAGGTTAACATCGGCATCTTTGGGATGCTTTATTTCCAATCAAGCCTGATACATATGATCTTAGCATTGGTTTTTTAAATGTCTTATAACTAACCCTATATATAGGACACCATGACGGTTCCCCCGTAAAGCCGGTACCCATTTCCGACACCTGGGTTGAGTGGGGTATTGTGCTTGAGCTTTCCCTTATACCCAACGGGGAAAATCTCCGCGCCAGCGCTGGGAACGAACCCGCGACTTCCAGCATACAAGTCCGATCCCTTAACCGCTGTGCCACGGAGAGCACGGACACGGAGAGCACGGACAGCATGGACATTTTTCAAACACATAGACTATAGCAACCTTTATCCCAATTCTATAGACTATAACCTATACACATGTCCCAATTTTATAGACTATAACCTATACACATGTCCCAATTTTATAGACTATAACCTATGCACATGTCCCAATTCTATAGACTATAACCTATACACATGTCCCAATTTTATAGACTATAACCTATGCACATGTCCCAATTCTATAGACTATAACCTATACACATGTCCCAATTCTATAGACTATAACCTATACACATGTCCCAATTCTATAGACTATAACCTATACACATGTCTCAATTCTATAGACTATAACCTACACACATGTCCCAATTCTATAGACTATACTCTATACACATGTCCCAATTTTATAGACTATAACCTATACACATGTCCCAATTCTATAGACTATAACCTATACACATGTCCCAATTCTATAGACTATAACCTATACACATGTCCCAATTCTATTGACTATAACCTATACACATGTCCCAATTCTTTAGACCACAATAGCCTATATCCCAATTCTATAGACTATATATCATGACTATTTACATAGATTCAAACTATATCATAGTTTATATTATAGTTATATATTATAAATTAAAATCTAGTACAGAACCCAAAAATAGCAAGCATTTCTATTAAGTCTAACTTTTTCGCGGGAGCATGCATGTTTTTCGCTGCCTAAGCGATTTAATTACTTGGGCGGCGAAAAACATGCATGCTCTGGCGAAAAAGTTAGACTGAGACTCCGGTTAGAAAACGTGAGCCATTTGGTATTATAAAGAACATGTTATAATATATTATACACGTATAAAATACATATTTTGAAGCATATTTTATAAAAAAATATTATATACATATATATAATATATGTCATCTATGTATATATAATATATTTATAACATACATATTATCTATATATACAATATATATTTTAAAGCATATATTCATTTATGTGAGATAACTATTTACCATGAGGTCGTAAAGATTCATTTACTGGGAAAAAGTACCTTAAGAGATTATCGTATAAGCCAGAAAGACGTACCGAGAGGGTACATGGACTTACCTAAAGGCTACAAAGACGTACCGAGAGGGTACATGGACTTACCTAAAGGCTACAAAGACGTACCGATAGGGTACATGGACTTACCTAAAGGCTACCAAGACGTACCGATAGGGTACATGGACTTACCTAAAGGCTACAAAGACGTACCGATAGGGTACATGGACTTACTTAAAGGCTACAAAGACGTACCGATAGGGTACATGGACTTACCTAAAGGCTACAAAGACGTACCGATAGGGTACATGGACTTACTTGAAGGCTACAAAGACGTACCGATAGGGTACATGGACTTACTTGAAGGCTACAAAGACGTACCGATAGGGTACATGGACTTACTTGAAGGCTACAAAGACGTACCGATAGGGTACATGGACTTACTTGAAGGCTACAAAGACGTACCGATAGGGTACATGGACTTACTTGAAGGCTACAAAGACGTACCGATAGGGTACATGGACTTACTTGAAGGCTACAAAGACGTACCGATAGGGTACATGGACTTACCTAAAGGCTACAAAGACTTACCGATAGGGTACATGGACACACCTAAAGGCTACAAAGACGTACCGATAGGGTACATGGACTTACCTAAAGGCTACAAAGACCCCCCGTGGCCTAACAAACACCCACCTAGACGCCAAAGACCCCTAAGCCTAACAAAGCCCTACCTTGCTCCAGAGCAAGCAAAAATACTTAAAGACATGTTTAGATCTAAAAAGACCCACCTAGGCCCAACAAAGGCTTACTTAGGCCTAACAAAGGCCTAACAAAGACCCACCTTGGCCTAACAGAGGCTTACCTAGGCCTAACAAAGGCCTAACAAAGACCCACCTAGGCCTAACAGAGGCTTACCTAGGCCTAACAAAGGCCTAACAAAGACCCACCTAGGCCTAACAAAGACCCACCTAAGCCTGACAAAGACCTAACAAAGACACCTAGGCTAACAAGTACCCACTTAGGCCTAAAAAACACAGAAAAGACCCACCTAAGCCTAACAAAGGCCTAACAAACACGCGCCTAGGCCTACCACAGGCTTACCTTGCTCCACGACACGCTGAAGTCGGCCACACCGGACAGGTCGATGCCCTCCACACCGCAGTCGATGGTCACGTCCCGCCCGGGCTTGGCGACCGTCTCGCGGCTGTAGCTGATCTTGGGTTGTGCTGCGCGCCGGGGTCTGGGGGTGGTGGGGGGTAGTCAGGGTGTGTTGGGGGAGTAGGTAGGGTGTGTGGGGGGAATAAGTAGGGTGTGATGGGAGATAGGTAGGGTGTGTAGGGGATAGGTGTTGGGAGATAGGTAGAGGGAGTAGGTAGGGTGTGTTGGGGATAGGTGGTGGGAATAGGTAGTGGGAATAGGTGGTGGGAATAGGTGGTGGGAATAGGTGGGGTAATAGGTGGGGTAATAGGTGGGGGAATAGGTGGGGGAATAGGTGGGGGAATAGGTGGGGGAATAGGTGTGGGAAATAGGTGGTGGGAATAGGTGGTGGGAAATAGGTGGTGGGAAATAGGTGGTGGGAAATAGGTGGTGGGAATAGGTGGTGGGAATAGGTGGTGGGAATAGGTGGTGGGAATAGGTGGTGGGAATAGGTGGTGGGAATAGGTGGTGGGAATAGGTGGTGGGAATAGGTGGGGGGAATAGCTGGTGGGAATAGGTGGTGGGAATAGGTGGTGGGATTAGGTGATGGGAATAGGTGGGGGAATAGCTGGTGGGAATAGGGGGTGGGAATAGGGGGTGGGAATAGGTGGTGGGAATAGGTGGTGGGAATAGGTGGGGGGAATAGCTGGTGGGAATAGGGGGTGGGAATAGGTAGTGGGAATAGGTGGTGGGAAATAGGTGGTGGGAATAGGTGGTGGGAATAGGTGGTGGGAATAGATGGTGGGAATAGGTGGTGGGAATAGGTGGTGGGAATAGGTGACGGGAATATTGGGGGAATAGGTTGGGGAATAGGGGGAAGGAATAGGTAGTGGGTGTGGCGGAATAGGTAGTGGGAATAAGTAGGTCGAGCGTGTGAGGTAGTACGAAGCAGAAACATCGGTACCAGGTAGGTACCAGGCAGTGAAAGCAGGTAGTACTGACAAGCAAATGGTACATGGCAACATAAAATGGAGATACATGGGTAGTAGGGTGTACAACAGTACATGGGTAGTAGGGTGTACAATAGTACTTGGGTAGTAGGGTGTACAATAGTACTTGGGTAGTAGGGTGTACAATAGTACTTGGGTAGTAGGGTGTACAACAGTACATGGGTAGTAGGGTGTACAATAGTACATGGGTAGTAGGGTGTACAATAGTACTTGGGTAGTAGGGTGTACAATAGTACTTGGGTAGTAGGGTGTACAATAGTACATGGGTAGTAGGGTGTACAATAGTACATGGGTAGTAGGGTGTACAATAGTACTTGGGTAGTAGGGTGTACAATAGTACATGGGTAGTAGGGTGTACAATAGTACATGGGTAGTAGGGTGTACAACAGTACATGGGTAGTAGGGTGTACAATAGTACATGGGTAGTAGGGTGTAAAACAGTACATGGGTAGTAGGGTGTACAACTGTACACGAGTAGTAGGATGTACAATAATACACGGGTAGTAGGGTGTACAACAGTACATCGGTAGTAGGGTGTACAACAGTATATCGGTAGTAGGGTGTACAATAGTACATCGGTAGTAGGGTGTACAATAGTACATCGGTAGTAGGGTGTACAATAGTACATGGGTAGTAGGGTGTACAACAGTACATGGGTAGTAGGGTGTACAATAAAACATGGGTAGTAGGGTGTACAATAGTACATGGGTAGTAGGGTGTACAACAGTACATGGGTAGTAGGGTGTACAATATAACATGGGTAGTAGGGTGTACAATAGTACATGGGTAGTAGGGTGTACAACAGTACATGGGTAGTAGGGTGTACAATAGTACATGGGTAGTAGGGTGTACAACAGTACATGGGTAGTAGGGTGTACAACAGTACATGGGTAGTAGGGTGTACAACAGTACATGGGTAGTAGGGTGTACAACAGTACATGGGTAGTAGGGTGTACAATATAACATGGGTAGTAGGGTGTACAACAGTACATGGGTAGAAGGGTGTACAACAGTACATGGGTAGTAGGGTGTACAATATAACATGGGTAGTAGGGTGTACAATATAACATGGGTAGTAGGGTGTACAATATAACATGGGTAGTAGGGTGTACAACACTACATGGGTAATAGGGTGCACAATAGTACATGGGTAGTAGGGTGTACAATAGTACATGGGTAGTAGGGTGTACAATAGTACATGGGTAGTAGGGTGTACAATAGTACATGGGTAGTAGGGTGTACAATAGTACATGGGTAGTAGGGTGTACAATAGTACATGGGTAGTAGGGTGTACAATAGTACATGGGTAGTAGGGTGTACAATAGTACATAGGTAGTAGGGTGTACAACACTACATGGGTAATAGGGTGTACAACACTACATGGGTAATAGGGTGTACAATATAACATGGGTAGTAGGGTGTACAACACTACATGGGTAATAGGGTGTACAATAGTACATGGGTAGTAGGGTGTACAATAGTACATGGGTAGTAGGGTGTACAATAGTACATGGGTAGTAGGGTGTACAACAGTACATGGGTAGTAGGGTGTACAACAGTACATGGGTAGTAGGGTGTACAACAGTACATGGGTAGTAGGGTGTACAATATAACATGGGTAGTAGGGTGTACAACAGTACATGGGTAGTAGGGTGTACAACAGTACATGGGTAGTAGGGTGTACAATATAACATGGGTAGTAGGGTGTACAATATAACATGGGTAGTAGGGTGTACAACACTACATGGGTAATAGGGTGTACAATAGTACATGGGTAGTAGGGTGTACAATAGTACATGGGTAGTAGGGTGTACAATAGTACATAGGTAGTAGGGTGTACAACACTACATGGGTAATAGGGTGTACAATATAACATGGGTAGTAGGGTGTACAATAGTACATGGGTAGTAGGGTGTACAATAGTACATGGGTAGTAGGGTGTACAATATAACATGGGTAGTAGGGTGTACAACACTACATGGGTAATAGGGTGTACAACAGTACATGGGTAGTAGGGTGTACAATAGTACATGGGTAGTAGGGTGTACAATAGTACATGGGTAGTAGGGTGTACAATAGTACATGGGTAGTAGGGTGTACAATATAACATGGGTAGTAGGGTGTACAACAGTACATGGGTAGTAGGGTGTACAATAGTACATGGGTAGTAGGGTGTACAACAGTACATGTGTAATAGGGTGTACAATATAACATGGGTAGTAGGGTGTACAACACTACATGGGTAATAGGGTGTACAATAGTACATGGGTAGTAGGGTGTACAATAGTACATGGGTAGTAGGGTGTACAATAGTACATAGGTAGTAGGGTGTACAACACTACATGGGTAATAGGGTGTACAACACTACATGGGTAATAGGGTGTACAATATAACATGGGTAGTAGGGTGTACAATATAACATGGGTAGTAGGGTGTACAACAGTACATGGGTAGTAGGGTGTACAACAGTACATGGGTAGTAGGGTGTACAATATAACATGGGTAGTAGGGTGTACAATATAACATGGGTAGTAGGGTGTACAACACTACATGGGTAATAGGGTGTACAATAGTACATGGGTAGTAGGGTGTACAATAGTACATGGGTAGTAGGGTGTACAATAGTACATAGGTAGTAGGGTGTACAACACTACATCGGTAATAGGGTGTACAACAGTACATGGGTAGTAGGGTGTACAATAGTACATGGGTAGTAGGGTGTACAATAGTACATGGGTAGTAGGGTGTACAATAGTACATGGGTAGTAGGGTGTACAATAGTACATGGGTAGTAGGGTGTACAATAGTACATGGGTAGTAGGGTGTACAATAGTACATAGGTAGTAGGGTGTACAACACTACATGGGTAATAGGGTGTACAACACTACATGGGTAATAGGGTGTACAATATAACATGGGTAGTAGGGTGTACAATAGTACATGGGTAGTAGGGTGTACAATATAACATGGGTAGTAGGGTGTACAATATAACATGGGTAGTAGGGTGTACAATATAACATGGGTAGTAGGGTGTACAATAGTACATGGGTAGTAGGGTGTACAACAGTACATGGGTAGTAGGGTGTACAATAGTACATGGGTAGTAGGGTGTACAACAGTACATGGGTAGTAGGGTGTACAATATAACATGGGTAGTAGGGTGTACAACAGTACATGGGTAGTAGGGTGTACAACAGTACATGGGTAGTAGGGTGTACAATATAACATGGGTAGTAGGGAGTACAATATAACATGGGTAGTAGGGTGTACAATAGTACATGGGTAGTAGGGTGTACAATATAACATGGGTAGTAGGGTGTACAACAGTACATGGGTAGTAGGGTGTACAATATAACATGGGTAGTAGGGAGTACAATATAACACGGGTAGTAGGGTGTACAATAGTACATGGGTAGTAGGGTGTACAATATAACATGGGTAGTAGGGTGTACAATAGTACATGGGTAGTAGGGTATACAATATAACATGGGTAGTAGGGTATACAATATAACATGGGTAGTAGGGTGTACAATATAACATGGGTAGTAGGGTGTACAATATAACATGGGTAGTAGGGTGTACAATATAACATGGGTAGTAGGGTGTACAATATAACATGGATAGTAGGGTGTACAATATAACATGGGTAGTAGGGTGTACAATATAACATGGGTAGTAGGGTGTACAATATAACATGGGTAGTAGGGTGTACAATATAACATGGGTAGTAGGGTGTACAATATAACATGGGTAGTAGGGTGTACAATATAACATGGGTAGTAGGGTGTACAATATAACATGGGTAGTAGGGTGTACAATATAACATGGGTAGTAGGGTGTACAATAGTACATGGGTAGTAGGGTGTACAATATAACATGGGTAGTAGGGTGTACAATAGTACATGGGTAGTAGGGTGTACAATATAACATGGGTAGTAGGGTGTACAATATAACATGGGTAGTAGGGTGTACAATATAACATGGGTAGTAGGGTGTACAATATAACATGGGTAGTAGGGTGTACAATATAACATGGGTAGTAGGGTGTACAATATAACATGGGTAGTAGGGTGTACAATATAACATGGGTAGTAGGGTGTACAATATAACATGGGTAGTAGGGTATACAATATAACATGGGTAGTAGGGTGTACAATATAACATGGGTAGTAGGGTGTACAATATAACATGGGTAGTAGGGTGTACAATATAACATGGGTAGTAGGGTGTACAATATAACATGGGTAGTAGGGTGTACAATATAACATGGGTAGTAGGGTGTACAATATAACATGGGTAGTAGGGTGTACAATATAACATGGGTAGTAGGGTGTACAATATAACATGGGTAGTAGGGTGTACAATATAATATGGGTAGTAGGGTGTACAATATAACATGGGTAGTAGGGAGTACAATATAACATGGGTAGTAGGGTGTACAATAGTACATGGGTAATAGGGTGTACAACAGTACATGGGTAGTAGGGTGTACAATATAACATGGGTAGTAGGGTGTACAACAGTACATGGGTAGAAGGGTGTACAACAGTACATGGGTAGTAGGGTGTACAATATAACATGGGTAGTAGGGTGTACAATATAACATGGGTAGTAGGGTGTACAATATAACATGGGTAGTAGGGTGTACAACACTACATGGGTAATAGGGTGCACAATAGTACATGGGTAGTAGGGTGTACAATAGTACATGGGTAGTAGGGTGTACAATAGTACATGGGTAGTAGGGTGTACAATAGTACATGGGTAGTAGGGTGTACAATAGTACATGGGTAGTAGGGTGTACAATAGTACATGGGTAGTAGGGTGTACAATAGTACATGGGTAGTAGGGTGTACAATATAACATGGGTAGTAGGGTATACAATATAACATGGGTAGTAGGGTGTACAATATAACATGGGTAGTAGGGTGTACAATATAACATGGGTAGTAGGGTGTACAATATAACATGGGTAGTAGGGTGTACAATATAACATGGGTAGTAGGGTATACAATATAACATGGGTAGTAGGGTGTACAATATAACATGGGTAGTAGGGTGTACAATATAACATGGGTAGTAGGGAGTACAATATAACATGGGTAGTAGGGTGTACAATAGTACATGGGTAGTAGGGTGTACAATATAACATGGGTAGTAGGGTGTACAATAGTACATGGGTAGTAGGGTGTACAATATAACATGGGTAGTAGGGTGTACATGGATGGGTGAATAGCACACGGTAATATACGGTAGCGATGGAAAGTTGTGGTTTATAATTAGACTCAACCATCATACACCAGAAAATATTTTATCCTATAATTCATAGTTTTACGTTAAAACTGCTTAGGTCTATTTAATTTAAAAATCAAAATGATAATAGAATAAATTACGCTGTGGATTAATCCCAACGGCATTTTCTGTAATCGGATTTATGAAATCGAGCTTACAATTTTCGAAAGAAATAATAGCAATCTTTTTTATGCACAACGAATGTTGAAATAAACTTATTATTTTACACAGTTTATCAAATCAGTAGTAATTTTCTCGTATAATTATACAGTAGAATGCATCTAAACAATTATTTAGTACAACATATATGTTGACCACATGTGGAACATTCCCTGTGTACACAAAGTTAAATAAATCAAGTTAACTGCGATGGGCTAAACTGAAGTTCAATATTCAAATTAAATTCAAAGTCAATTGTGGTAACCAACTTTGAAAATAGCAAACATTAACTGGATCGGGCCTTCGTTTAGCTTTAATTAAGTATTAATAATAAATGAGCCAGTGACTGCAGGTGGGTCAGCAGCACTATGAAAATCACCCAAGTGACCACCGGTGGGTCCCTTCGCAGCAAATGAGTTAGAAGTCTACTCAACACAACAAGGCAGCTGAGAGATGCAATCGAACATATTTAAATTTAAATGAATATGTTTTCAGAAACATGTTTTTTCATGCAACTGTATTGATATAAAAAAATTTTGATGAACGTGCTTTGTGCATCGTTCATATCCCGTCAAGAACGGACGTATTAATATGAAAATGGAATTGACGTGATGTTTAGTTGATGAATATAAATTCAAATTTTAGGGTAATCCGAGGGTAATGGGAGAGTAAGAGGGCAGTAATCCGAGGGTAACTCATAGGTAATCCGTGGTTAATGTGAAAGTAACTGGGCAGTAATCCGAGGGTAACTCATGGGTAATCCAAGGGTAATGTGAGAGTAACCGGGCAGTAATCCGAGGGTAACTCATGGGTAATCCAAGGGTAATGTGAGTAACCGGGCAGTAATCCGAGGGTAACTCATGGGTAATCCACGTGTAACGCGAGCGTAACTGGGCAGTAATCCGAGGGTAACCCGAGGGTAACTCATAGGTAATCCGAGGGTAATGTGAGAGTAACTGGGCAGTAATCCGATGGTAATCCGAGGGTAATTCATTGGTACCTCGAGGGTTACACGAGAGAAATCAAAAGTAACCCGAGGGTAATGAGAGGGTAACTCACCTCAGAGGGGAGACGAAAGGCCCCGCCCACGCCGACCCTGAGAAAAAAGATAAATAATTTTTTTATTATAACAAAAAATGCATTATAAACACAAAGTAATTAAATATATCCATTATAAATTTTTGGGTTTTAATACATACGTGTTCAGTTTAAATATATATAACACAATGGTGTTCAATACCATTAAGGTCTATAATACTTTTGTGTGCCTTTTAGGGTGTTTAATATCAAGATATTTAATTTTAGTGTTTTTAATCTTCAGGTGTTCAATTATAGTAATTTTCATATTTAAATTTAAAGTTTACGGGGTATTGAATACCAAGGTCTTCATATTTACGGTATTCAATACCAAGGTGTTTAGTTTTAGGATATTTTGTGCTATGTAGAATATTAGGGTATTTTGTGCTATGTAGAATATTAGGGTATTTTGTGCTATGTAGAATATTAGGGTATTTTGTGCTATGTAGAATATTAGGGTATTTTGTGCTATGTAGAATATTAGGGTATTTTGTGCTATGTAGAATATTAGGGTATTTTGTGCTATGTAGAATATTAGGGTATTTTGTGCTATGTAGAATATTAGGGTATTTTGTGCTATGTAGAATATTAGGGTATTTTGTGCTATGTAGAATATTAGGGTATTTTGTGCTATGTAGAATATTAGGGTATTTTGTGCTATGTAGAATATTAGGGTATTTTGTGCTATGTTGAATATTAGGGTATTTTATACTATGTAGAATATTAGGGTATTTATACTATGTAGAATATTAGGGTATTTTGTGCTATGTAGAATATTAGGGTATTTCGTGCTATGTAGAATATTAGGGTATTTATACTATGTAAAATATTAGGGTATTTTGTACTATGTAGAATATTAGGATATTTTGTGCTATGTAGAATATTAGGGTATTTTATACTATGTAGAATATTAGGATATTTTGTGCTATGTAGAATATTAGGGTATTTTGTGCTATGTAGAATATTAGGGTATTTTGTGCTATGTAGAATATTAGGGTATTTTGTGCTATGTAGAATATTAGGGTATTTTGTGCTATGTAGAATATTAGGGTATTTTATACTATGTAGAATATTAGGATATTTTGTGCTATGTAGAATATTAGGGTATTTTGTGCTATGTAGAATATTAGGGTATTTTATACTATGTAGAATATTAGTGTATTTTGTGCTATGTAGAATATTAGGGTATTTTGTGCTATGTAGAATATTAGGGTATTTTGTGCTATGTAGAATATTAGGGTACTTTGTGCTATGTAGAATATTAGGGTATTTTGTGCTATGTAGAATATTAGGGTATTTTGTGCTATGTAGAATATTAGGGTATTTTATACTATGTAGAATATTAGGGTATTTTGTGCTATGTAGAATATTAGGGTATTTTGTGCTATGTAGAATATTAGGGTATTTTGTGCTATGTATAATATTAGGGTATTTTATACTATGTAGAATATTAGGGTATTTTGTGCTATGTAGAATATTAGGGTATTTTGTGCTATGTAGAATATTAGGGTATTTTGTGCAATGTAGAATATTAGGGTATTTTGTGCTATGTAGAATATTAGGGTATTTTGTGCTATGTAGAATATTAGGGTATTTTGTGCTATGTAGAATATTAGGGTATTTTGTGCTATGTAGAATATTAGGGTATTTTGTGCTATGTAGAATATTAGGGTATTTTGTGCTATGTAGAATATTAGGGTATTTTGTGCAATGTAGAATATTAGGGTATTTTGTGCTATGTAGAATATTAGGGTATTTTGTGCTATGTAGAATATTAGGGTATTTTGTGCTATGTAGAATATTAGGGTATTTCGTGCTATGTAGAATATTAGGGTATTTTGTGCTATGTAGAATATTAGGGTATTTTGTGCTATGTAGAATATTAGGGTATTTTGTGCTATGTAGAATATTAGGGTATTTCGTGCTATGTAGAATATTAGGGTATTCTGTACTATGCAGAATATTGGGGTATGCAAATTTAAGAAGAAATAACAGGAAGGAATTGAGGATCTGTTCCAGACGCGCCTCGCCACTAACGCAACACACAAGTTCACCCACTTGTAACTTTTGAAATGATGCACCTAGTGACTTTAAATTACTCCCAAAGGAAAGATTAAAACATTCTTTCGTTTGAGAGTAACTTGAAGTCGACAGGTGCATTATTTCGAAAACTACATCAGGGTGAACTTATGTGTTGCGTTAGTGGCGGGGCTTGTTTGGAAAAGATCCGGTACTGCACCGCATGGGATTTACCTCCTGCGCCGTATGGGATTTATCTCCTGCAGCGCATGGGATTTATCCCCTGCACCGTATGGGATTTATCCCCTGCACCGTATGGGATTTATCTCCTGCACCGTATGGGATTTATCTCCAGCACCGTTTGGGATTTATCTCCTGCACCGTATGGGATTTATCCCCTGCACCGTATGGGATTTATCCCCTGCACCGTATGGGATTTATCTCCTGCACCGTATGGGATTTATCTCCAGCACCGTTTGGGATTTATCTCCTGCACCGTATGGGATTTATCTCCTGCACCGCATGGGATTTACCTCCTGCGCCGTATGGGATTTATCTCCTGCACCGTATGGGATTTATCTCCTGCACCGCATGGGATTTATCTCCTGCACCGCATGGGATTTACCTCCTGCACCGTATGGGATTTATCTCCAGCACCGTATGGGATTTATCTCCTGCACCGCATGGGATTTATCTCCTGCACCGCATGGGATTTATCTCCTGCGCCGTATGGGATTTATCTCCTGCACCGTATGGGATTTATCTCCAGCACCGTATGGGATTTATCTCCTGCACCGTATGGGATTTATCCCCTGCACCGTATGGGATTTATGACCCCTGCACCGTATGGGATTTATGACCCTTGCACCGTATGGGATTTATTCCCTGCACCGTATGGGATTTATCCCCTGCACCGTATGGGATTTATCTCCAGCACCGTTTGGGATTTATCTCCTGCGCCGTATGGGATTTATCTCCTGCACCGTATGGGATTTATCTCCTGCACAGTATGGGATTTATCTCCTGCAGCGTATGGGATTTATCCCTTGCAGCGCATGGGATTTATCTCCTGCAGCGTATGGGATTTATCTCCTGCACCGTATGGGATTTATCCCCTGCACCGTATGGGATTTATCTCCTGCAGCGTATGGGATTTATCTCCTGCACCGTATGGGATTTATCCCCTGCACCGTATGGGATTTATCTCCTGCAGCGTATGGGATTTATCTCCTGCACCGTATGGGATTCATCCCCTGCACCGTATGGGATTTATCTCCTGCACCGTATGGGATTTATCTCCTGCACCGTATGGGATTTATCTCCTGCAGCGTATGGGATTTATCCCCTGCACCGTATGGGATTTATCTCCTGCAGCGTATGGGATTTATCTCCTGCAGAGTATGGGATTTATCTCCTGCACCGTATGGGATTTATCCCCTGCACCGTATGGGATTTATCCCCTGCACCGTATGGGATTTACCGCCTGCATCGTATGGGATTTATCTCCTGCAGCGTACGGGATTTATCTCCTGCAGCGTATGGGATTCATCCCCTGCACCGTATGGGATTTATCTCCTGCAGCGTATGGGATTTATCTCCTGCACCGTATGGGATTTATCCCCTGCACCGTATGGGATTTATCTCCTGCAGCGTATGGGATTTATCTCCTGCACCGTATGGGATTCATCCCCTGCACCGTATGGGATTCATCTCCTGCACCGTATGGGATTCATCCCCTGCACCGTATGGGATTTATCTCCTGCACCGTATGGGATTTATCTCCTGCACCGTATGGGATTCATCCCCTGCACCGTATGGGATTCATCTCCTGCACCGTATGGGATTCATCCCCTGCACCGTATGGGATTTATCTCCTGCACCGTATGGGATTTATCTCCTGCACCGTATGGGATTTATCCCCTGCACCGTATGGGATTTATGACCCCTGCACCGTATGGGATTTATGACCCTTGCACCGTATGGGATTTATTCCCTGCACCGTATGGGATTTATCCCCTGCACCGTATGGGATTTATCCCCTGCACCGTATGGGATTTCTCCCCTGCACCGTATGGGATTTACCTCCTGCGCCGTATGGGATTCATCTCCTGCACCGTATGGGATTCATCTCCTGCGCCGTATGGGATTTATCCCCTGCACCGTATGGGATTTATCTCCTGCAGCGTATTGGATTTATCTCCTGCACCGTATGGGATTTATCCCCTGCACCGTATGGGATTTACCGCCTGCACCGTATGGGATTTATCTCCTGCACCGTATGGGATTTATCCCCTGCACCGTATGGGATTTATCTCCTGCAGCGTATGGGATTTATCCCCTGCACCGTATGGGATTTATCTCCTGCAGCGTATGGGATTTATCTCCTGCACCGTATGGGATTTATCCCCTGCACCGTATGGGATTTACCGCCTGCACCGTATGGGATTTATATCCTGCACCGTATGGAATTTATCCCCTGCCCCGTATGGGATTTACCGCCTGCACCGTATGGGATTTATCTCCTGCAGCGTATGGGATTTATCCCCTGCACCGTATGGGATTTACTGCCTGCACCGTATGGGATTCACCGCCTGCACCGTATGGGATTTACCGCCTGCACCGTATGGGATTTATCTCCTGCAGCGTATGGGATTTATCCACTGCACCGTATGGGATTTACCGCCTGCACCGTATGGGATTTATCTCCTGCAGCGTATAAGATTTATCCCCTGCACACTATGGGATTTATCTCCTGCAGCGTATGGGATTTATCTCCTGCACCGTATGGAATTTATCCCCTGCACCGTATGGGATTTATCTCCTGCAGCGTATGGGATTTATCTCCTGCACCGTATGGGATTCATCCCCTGCACCGTATGGGATTTATCTCCTGCACCGTATGGGATTTATCTCCTGCACCGTATGGGATTTATCTCCTGCACCGTATGGGATTTATCTCCTGCAGCGTATGGGATTTATCCCCTGCACCGTATGGGATTTATCTCCTGCAGCGTATGGGATTTATCTCCTGCAGCGTATGGGATTTATCTCCTGCACCGTATGGGATTTATCCCCTGCACCGTATGGGATTTATCCCCTGCACCGTATGGGATTTACCGCCTGCACCGTATGGGATTTATTTCCTGCAGCGTACGTGATTTATCTCCTGCAGCGTATGGGATTTATCCCCTGCACCGTATGGGATTTATCTCCTGCAGCGTATGGGATTTATCTCCTGCAGCGTATGGGATTTATCCCCTGCACCGTATGGGATTTATCTCCTGCAGCGTATGGGATTTATCTCCTGCACCGTATGGGATTCATCCCCTGCACCGTATGGGATTTATCTCCTGCACCGTATGGGATTTATCTGCTGCACCGTATGGGATTTATCCCCTGCACCGTATGGGATTTATCCCCTGCACCGTATGGGATTTATGACCCCTGCACCGTATGGGATTTATGACCCCTGCACCGTATGGGATTTATTCCCTGCACCGTATGGGATTTATCCCCTGCACCGTATGGGATTTATCCCCTGCACCGTATGGGATTTATCCCCTGCACCGTATGGGATTTACCTCCTGCGCCGTATGGGATTCATCTCCTGCACCGTATGGGATTTATCTCCTGCGCCGTATGGGATTTATCTCCTGCACCGTATGGGATTTATCTCCTGCACCGTATGGGATTTATCTCCTGCTTCGTATGGGATTCATCTCCTGCACCGCATGGGATTTATTCCCTGCACCGCATGGGATTTATTCCCTGCACCGCATGGGATTTATTCCCTGCACCGCATGGGATTTACCTCCTGCGCCGTATGGGATTCATCTCCTGCACCGCATGGGATTTATCCCTGCACCGCATGGGATTTATTCCCTGCACCGTATGGGATTTACCTCCTGCACCGTATGGGATTTACCTCCTGCACCGTATGGGATTCATCTCCTGCACCGTATGGGATTTATTCCTTGCACCGTATGGGATTTATTCCTTGCACCGTATGGGATTTACCTCCTGCGCCGTATGGGATTCATCTCCTGCACCGCATGGGATTTATTCCCTGCACCGTATGGGATTTACCTCCTGCGCCGTATGGGATTTATCTCCTGCACCGTATGGGATTTATTCCCTGCACCGTATGGGATTTACCTCCTGCACCGTATGGGATTTACCTCCTGCACCGTATGGGATTCATCTCCTGCACCGTATGGGATTTATCTCCTGCACCGTATGGGATTTATTCCTTGCACCGTATGGGATTCACCTCCTGCACCGTATGGGATTCACCTCTTGCGCCGTATGGGATTCATCTCCTGCAACGTATGGGATTTATCTCCTGCACCGTATGGGATTCATCCCCTGCACCGTATGGGATTTATCTCCTGCACCGTATGGAATTTATTCCTTGCACCGTATGGGATTCACCTCCTGCGCCGTATGGGATTTATTCCTTGTACCGTATGGGATTCACCTCCTGCGCCGTATGGGATTTATTCCTTGCACCGTATGGGATTCACCTCCTGCGCCGTATTGGATTCATCTCCCGCACCGTATGCTCCTGCACCGTATGGGATTCATCCCCTGCACCGTATGGGATTTATCTCCTGCACCGTATGGGATTTATTCCTTGCACCGTATGGGATTCACCTCCTGCGCCGTATGGGATTCATCTCCTGCACCGTATGGGATTTATTCCCTGCACCGTATGTGATTTATCCCCTGCGCCGTATGGGATTCATCTCCTGCACCGTATGGGATTTATCTCCTGCACCGTATGGGATTCATCTCCTGCACCGTATGGGATTTATCTCCTGCACCGTATGGGATTTATCTCCTGCACCGTATGGGATTTATCTCCTGCACCGTATGGGATTTATCTCCTGCACCGTATGGGATTCATCTCCTGCACCGTATGGGATTTATCTCCTGCACCGTATGGGATTTATCTCCTGCACCGTATGGGATTTATTCCCTGCACCGCATGGGATTTACCTCCTGCACCGTATGGGATTCATCCCCTGCACCGTATGGGATTCATCCCCTGCACCGTATGGGATTTATCTCCTGCACCGTGTGGGATTTATCCCCTGCACCGCATGGGATTTATCTCCTGCACCGTATGGGATTTATCTCCTGCACCGTATGGGATTCATCCTCTGCACCGTATGGGATTTATCTCCTGCACAGTATGGGATTTATCTTCTGCACCGCATGGGATTCATCCCCTGCACCGTATGGGATTCATCCCCTGCACAGTATGGGATTCATCCCCTGCACCGTATGGGATTCATCCCCTGCACCGTATGGGATTCATCCCCTGCACCGTATGGGATTTATCTCCTGCACAGTATGGGATTCATCTCCTGCACCGTATGGGATTCATCTCCTGCACCGTATGGGATTCATCTCCTGCACCGTATGGGATTCATCCCCTGTACCGTATAGGATTTATCTCCTGCACCGCATGGGATTTATCTCCTGCACCGTATGGGATTTATCTCCTGCATCGTATGGGATTTATCTCCTGCACCGTATGGGTTTTATCTCCGGCACCGTATGGGATTTATCTCCTGCAGCGTATGGGATTTATCTCCTGCACCGTATGGGATTTAATAACTATTAGTTAAAATATCTTTTTGTTCTTTTTTCCGAGGCCTAAATTTTTTCAATTTTTGACTAGTTTACCTGCTTTAACTGAAATGCTGTGTATTTGGTTTAAATTTTGCATGTTCATCTTAAGCGTTTGAGTGAATGTTGTCACTCCACAAACGCACAAATGAATGTTTAATTAAAAAATTTAAACTCACGAATAAAATTGTAAATATTTATGAAATTTTTTTTATTCTTTGCTTTAAAATTTAAAAAAAAAATTGCGTTATCGCCAAGCAAAAGATGTGCTTCATGAAATGTTTAATGCAGCAAACATTTAAATTAACTAACATTGAAATGCATCTCTTTTACATCACAAACATTTCAAGATGATGGATTAGATACCGTTAGACTTCATACGGGATCCATATGAACAGTTTTTTTATTAATACATTTGCATTAAGTTTCAAATCTTTATTATTATCTTCCATGACAAATAGATTTTCATTAAGCTTCAAATCTTCATTATTATCTTCCATGACAAATACATTTTCATTAAGCTTCAAATCTTCATTATTATCTTCCATGACAAATACATTTGCATTAAGTTTCAAATCTTTATTATTATCTTCCATGACAAATACATTTTCATTAAGCTTCAAATCTTCATTATTATCTTCCATGACAAATACAGTTTCATTAAGCTTCAAATCTTTATTATTATCTTCCATGACAAATACATTTTCATTAAGCTTCAAATCTTCATTATTATCTTCCATGACAAATACATTTTCATTAAGCTTCAAATCTTTATTATTATCTTCCATGACAAATACATTTTCATTAGGCTTCAAATCTTTATTATTATCTTCCATGACAAATACATTTTCATTAGGCTTCAAATCTTTATTATTTTCTTCCATGACAAATACATTTTCATTAAGCTTCAAATCTTTATTATTATCTTCCATGACAAATACATTTTCATTAGGCTTCAAATCTTTATTATTATCTTCCATGACAAATAGATTTTCATTAAGCTTCAAATCTTTATTATTATCTTCCATGACAAATACAGTTTCCTTAGGCTTCAAATCTTTATTATTATCTTCCATGACAAATACATTTTCGTTAAGCTTCAAATCTTTATTATTATCTTCCATGACAAATACATTTTCATTAGGCTTCAAATCTTTATTATTATCTTCCATGACAAATACATTTTCATTAAGCTTCAAATCTTTATTATTATCTTCCATGACAAATACAGTTTCATTAGGCTTCAAATCTTTATTATTATCTTCCATGACAAATACATTTTCATTAAGCTTCAAATCTTTATTATTATCTTCCATGACAAATACATTTTCATTAAGCTTCAAATCTTTATTATTATCTTCCATGACAAATACATTTTCATTAGGCTTCAAATCTTTATTATTATCTTCCATGACAAATACATTTTCATTAGGCTTCAAATCTTTATTATTATCTTCCATGACAAATAGATTTTCATTAGGCTTCAAATCTTTATTATTATCTTCCATGACAAATAGATTTTCATTAGGCTTCAAATCTTTATTATTATCTTCCATGACAAATAGATTTTCATTAAGCTTCAAATCTTTATTATTATCTTCCATGACAAATACATTTTCATTAGGCTTCAAATCTTTATTATTATCTTCCATGACAAATAGATTTTCATTAAGCTTCAAATCTTTATTATTATCTTCCATGACAAATACATTTTCATTAAGCTTCAAATCTTTATTATTATCTTCCATGACAAATAGATTTTCATTAAGCTTCAAATCTTTATTATTATCTTCCATGACAAATAAATTTTCATTAGGCTTCAAATTTAAATCTTTATTATTATATCCCTTTAACATGAAGTAAAAACCACATCTTTCTTCGGTTCACTCATTTTGAACCTTGTGCATAAATTACCCGTTCCCTCATCTCCATACAAAATGGTGCCTCTTTTCGTGCTCTCTTTGGAACGCCTTATCGTCAGGAGGTCTAAGTTAACATTTTTAATGAAGTTATAACTAACTTGAATTGTCATTTTTTCAATTTTTTTTTTGTTAAGTAGAATTTGAGTTTTAGTTAACCTAATTTCCATTACTTCTAATTTTAAATAACTTGTTCAATTTAATTTTATATGGCGTCAAAATTTGACTGTTCGCACTATGTGTTCAATTTCGCAATCTAGTTTGTTCCTGAAGTTAAATGGTTCCTTGAATTTTGTGCTTAAAAAATCACTTTTACCACGTCGTTATTTCTGGCCCTTCCAATTTGCATTAAAACATGATCCGTATGACATCATTTGTATGGTTGCATCCGTATATTATTCTAAAGAACGAACAGTTAAATTTGCGTATTGAACTTGCCATGCAAATGTCATAATTACATTTTCATGCTTCAAAAAAGATCAAAAAAACAAAATATGTAGATGCGTGGAATATTCCACTACATAAATTCTTTCAAATACATGCATTATAAAAACACCAACAATACACGGCAACACGCATTACAGTTACAATAAGTATCACCTTGTGCATTAGGTTCCCAATTCGCAATGCCGGTAACCACCAATCACACCGCTACCCATTTCACACAAGGTAATATTGCGGCCAACTGCTTCGTTTTCCAACGTGATAAAAACTACAGGAAATGCGGGGATTCGAACCCACGACGCAACACCAAGGGGAATGCACCTTACCACTAGGGCAAGGGGCCACAAAACACCGAATTCTCCTGGGGCTAAAAAATGAAGATAGGCATCAGCGCGACACCTGGGGGCAATAGAGCCGGTTTGGCTGCAAGCTCAGGAATCTCATGTAGCTGTTAGGTCATGGTGAGGTGGCAGTGCAACAGGAGTGGCAGTGCAACAGGAGTGGCAGTGAAACAGGAGTGGCAGTGAAACAGGAGTGGCAGTGAAACAGGAGTGGCAGTGCAACACGAGTGGCAGTACAACAGGAGTGGCAGTGCAACACGAGTGGCAGTACAACAGGAGTGACAGTGCAACAGGAGTGGCAGTGCAAGAGGAGTGGCAGTACAACAGGAGTGGCAGTTCAACAGGAGCGGCAGTACAACAGGAGCGGCAGTGCAACAGGAGCGGCAGTACAACAGGAGCGGCAGTGCAACACGAGTGGCAGTGCAACACGAGTGGCAGTGCAACACGAGTGGCAGTGCAACAGGAGTGGCAGTACAACAGGAGTGGCAGTGCAACAGGAGTGGCAGTGCAACAGGAGTGGCAGTGCAACGGGAGTGGCAGTACAACAGGAGCGGCAGTGCAACACGAGTGGCAGTGCAACACGAGTGGCAGTGCAACACGAGTGGCAGTGCAACACGAGTGGCAGTGCAACAGGAGTGACAATGCAAGAGGAGTGGCTGTACAACAGGAGTGGCAGTGCAACACGAGTGGCAGTGCAACACGAGTGGCAGTGCAACACGAGTGGCAGTGCAACACGAGTGGCAGTGCAACAGGAGCGGCAGTGCAACAGGAGCGGCAGTACAACAGGAGCGGCAGTACAACAGGAGCGGCAGTGCAACACGAGTGGCAGTGCAACACGAGTGGCAGTGCAACACGAGTGGCAGTGCAACAGGAGTGGCAGTGCAACAGGAGTGTCAGTGCAACAGGAATGGCAATGCAACAGGAGTGGCAGTGCAACAGGAGTGGCAGTGCAACACGAGTGTCAGTGCAACAGGAGTGGCAGTGCAATAGGAGTGTCAGTGCAACAGGAGTGGCAGTGCAACAGGAGTGTCAGTGCAACAGGAGTGGCAGTGCAAAAGGAGTGGCAATGCAACAGGAGTGGCAGTGCAAGAGGAGTGGCAGTGCAAGAGGAGTGGCAATGCAACAGGAGTGGCAGTGCAACAGGAGGGGCAGTGCAACAGGAGTGGCAGTGCAACAGGAGTGGCAGTGCAACAGGAGTGGCAGTGCAACAGGAGTGGCAGTGCAAGAGGAGTGGCAATGCAAGAGGAGTGGCAATGCAACAGGAGTGGCAGTGCAACAGGAGTGGCAGTGCAACAGGAGTGGCAGTGCAACAGGAGTGGCAGTGCAACAGGAGTGGCAGTGCAAGAGGAGTGGCAATGCAACAGGAGTGGCAGTGCAACAGGAGTGGCAGTGCAAGAGGAGTGGCAATGCAACAGGAGTGGCAGTGCAACAGGAGGGGCAGTGCAACAGGAGTGGCAGTGCAACAGGAGTGGCAGTGCAACAGGAGTGGCAGTGCAACAGGAGTGGCAGTGCAAGAGGAGTGGCAATGCAACAGGAGTGGCAGTGCAACAGGAGTGGCAGTGCAACAGGAGTGGCAGTGCAACAGGAGTGGCAGTGCAAGAGGAGTGGCAATGCAACAGGAGTGGCAGTGCAACAGGAGGGGCAATGCAACAGGAGTGGCAGTGCAACAGGAGTGGCAGTGCAACAGGAGGGGCAGTGCAACAGGAGTGGCAGTGCAACACGAGTGGCAGTGCAACAGGAGTGGCAGTGCAACAGGAGCGTCAGTGCAACAGGAGTGGCAGTGCAACAGGAGTGGCAGTGCAACAGGAGTGGCAGTGCAACAGGAGTGGCAGTGCAACAGGAGTGGCAGTGCAACAGGAGTGGCAGTGCAACAATGTTTCAATTCAACTATCGAATAAAAAAGTCAAAGACCTTGTGTAATTACAATTGAAATAAAATAATTTACGCGCCGAAAATAATTAGAAAGCCGGTCGCTGCGTAGTTTGTTTTTACCCATATCTGGGCTCTGCATGTTTGCAGAGAATAATATTGAACCTAGGCCGATATTTGTCTAACATTCACAGCAGAATGCAGAGCCTCGTAATGTTTCCTCGAGGTATAATCGCTATTTTCTGAGAGATATAATCGCTATTTTCTGAGAGATATGATCGCTATTTTCTGAGAGATATAATCGCTATTTTCTGAGAGATATAATAGCTATTTTCTGAGAGATATAATCGCTATTTTCTGAGAGATATAACCGCTATTTTCTGAGAGATATAATCGCTATTTTCTGAGAGATATAACCGCTATTTTCTGAGAGATATAACCGCTATTTTCTGAGAGATATAACCGCTATTTTCTGAGAGATATAACCGTTATTTTCTGAGAGATATAACCGCTATTTTCTGAGAGATATAACCGCTATTTTCTGAGAGATATAACCGCTATTTTCTGAGAGATATAATCGCTATTTTCTGAGAGATATAATCGCTATTTTCTGAGAGATATGATCGCTATTTTCTGAGAGATATAATCGCTATTTTCTGAGAGCTATAATCGCTATTTTCTGAGAGATATAACCGCTATTTTCTGAGAGATATAATTGCTATTTTCTGAGAGATATAATCGCTATTTTTCAAGAGATATAACCGCTATTTTCTGAGAGATATAACCGCTATTTTCTGAGAGATATAATAGCTATTTTCTGAGAGATATAATCGCTATTTTCTGAGAGGTATAATCGCTATTTTCTGAGAGATATAACCGCAATTTTCTGAGAGATATAATCGCTATTTTCTGAGAGATATAATCGCTATTTTTCAAGAGATATAACCGCTATTTTCTTAGAGATATAACCGCTATTTTCTGAGAGATATAATAGCTATTTTCTGAGAGATATAATCGCTATTTTCTGAGAGATATAATCGCTATTTTCTGAGAGATATAACCGCAATTTTCTGAGAGATATAACCGCTATTTTCTGAGAGATATAATAGCTATTTCTGAGAGATATAATCGCTATTTTCTGAGAGATATAATCGCTATTTTCTGAGAGATATAACCGCAATTTTCTGAGAGATATAACCGCTATTTTCTGAGAGCTATAATCGCTATTTTCTGAGAGATATAATCGCTATTTTCTGAGAGATATAATCGCTATTCTCTGAGAGGTATAAGCGCTATTCTCTGAGAGATATAACCGCAATTTTCTGAGAGATATAACCGCTATTTTCTGAGAGATATAATAGCTATTTTCTGAGAGATATAATAGCTATTTCTGAGAGATATAATCGCTATTTTCTGAGAGATATAATCGCTATTTTCTGAGAGATATAACCGCAATTTTCTGAGAGATATAACCGCTATTTTCTGAGAGATATAACCGCTATTTTCTGAGAGATATAATAGCTATTTTCTGAGAGATATAATAGCTATTTTCTGAGAGATATAATAGCTATTTTCTGAGAGATATAATCGCTATTTTCTGAGAGATATAACCGCTATTTTCTGCAAGATATAATAGCTATTTTTTGAGAGATATAATCGCTATTTTCTGAGAGATATAACCACTATTTTCTGAGAGATATAATAGCTATTTTCTGAGCGATATAATAGCTATTTTCTGAGAGATATAATCGCTATTTTCTGAGAGATATAACCGCTATTTTCTGCGAGATATAATAGCTATTTTCTGAGAGATATAATCGCTATTTTCTGAGAGATATAACCGCTATTTTCTGAGAGATATAACCGCTATTTTCTGAGAGATATAATAGCTATTTTCTGAGAGATATAATTGCTATTGTATGAGAGATATAATCGCTATTTTCTGCGAGGTATAACCGCTATTTTCTGAGAGATATAACCGGTATTTTCTGAGAGATATAACCGCTATTTTCTGAGAGATATAACCGCAATTTTCTGAGAGATATAACCGCTATTTTCTGAGAGATATAATCGATATTTTCTGAGAGATATAATCGATATTTTCTGAGAGATATAATCGCTATTTTCCAAGAGATGTAATCGCTATTTTCTGAGAGATATAACCGGTATTTTCTGAGAGATATAACCGCTATTTTCTGAGAGGTATAACCGCTATTTTCTGAGAGATATAATTGCTATTTTATGAGAGATATAATCGCTATTTTCTGCGAGGTATAACCGCTATTTTATGAGAGATATAACCGGTATTTTCTGAGAGATATAACCGCTATTTTCTGAGAGATATAACCGCTATTTTCTGAGAGATATAATTGCTATTTTCTGAGAGATATAACCGCTATTTTCTGAGAGATATAACCCATTATTTTCTGAGAGATATAACCGCTATTTTCTGAGAGATATAACCGCTATTTTCTGAGAGATATAATTGCTATTTTATGACAGATATAATTGCTATTTTATGACAGATATAATCGCTATTTTCTGAGAGATATAATTGCTATTTTATGACAGATATAATCGCTATTTTCTGCGAGGTATAATCGCTATTTTCTGAGAGATATAACCGCTATCTTCTGAGAGATATAACCGCTATTTTCTGAGAGATATAACCGCTATTTTCTGAGAGATATAATCGCTATTTTCTGAGAGATATAATCGCTATTTTCTGAGAGATATAATCGCTATTTTCTGAGAGATATAACCGCTATTTTCTGAGAGGTATAACCGCTATTTTCTGAGAGATATAATCGCTATTTTCTGAGAGATATAACCGCTATTTTCTGAGAGGTATAAGCGCTATTTTCTGAGAGATATAACCGCTATTTTCTGAGAGATATAACCGCTATTTTCTGAGAGAAATAACCGCTATTTTCTGAGAGATATAACCGCTATTTTCTGAGAGATATAATCGCTATTTTCTGAGAGATATAATCGCTATTTTCTGAGAGATATAACCGCTATTTTCTGCGAGATATAATAGCTATTTTTTGAGAGATATAATCGCTATTTTCTGAGAGATATAACCGCTATTTTCTGAGAGATATAATAGCTATTTTCTGAGAGATATAACAGCTATTTTCTGAGAGATATAATCGCTATTTTCTGAGAGATATAACCGCTATTTTCTGCGAGATATAATAGCTATTTTCTGAGAGATATAATCGCTATTTTCTGAGAGATATAACCGCTATTTTCTGAGAGATATAACCGCTATTTTCTGAGAGATATAATAGCTATTTTCTGAGAGATATAATCGCTATTTTCTGAGAGATATAATCGCTATTTTCTGAGAGATATAATAGCTATTTTCCGAGAGATATAACCGCTATTTTCTGAGAGATATAATAGCTATTTCTGAGAGATATAATCGCTATTTTCTGAGAGATATAATCGCTATTTTCTGAGAGATATAATCGCTATTTTCTGAGAGATATAATCGCTATTTTCTGAGAGATATAACCGCTATTTTCTGCGAGATATAACCGATATTTTCCAAGAGATATAATCGCTATTTTCTGAGAGATATAATCGCTATTTTCTGAGAGATATAATCGCTATTTTCTGAGAGATATAATCGCTATTTTCTGAGAGGTATAACCGCTATTTTCTGGGAGATATAATCGCTATTTTCTGAGAGATATAATCGCTATTTTCCAAGAGATATAACCGCTGTTTTCTGAGAGATATAACCGCTATTTTCCAAGAGATATAACCGCTATTTACTGAGAGGTATAACCGCTATTTTCTGGGAGATATAATCGCTATTTTCTGAGAGATATAATCGCTATTTTCTGAGAGATATAACCGCTATTTTCCAAGAGATATAACCGCTATTTACTGAGAGGTATAACCGCTATTTTCTGGGAGATATAATCGCTATTTTCTGAGAGCTATAATCGCTATTTTCTGAGAGATATAACCGGTATTTTCTGAGAGATATAACCGCTATTTTCTGAGAGATATAACCGCTATTTTCTGAGAGATATAATCGCTATTTTCTGCGAGGTATAACCGCTATTTTCTGAGAGATATAACCGGTATTTTCTGAGAGATATAACCGCTATTTTCTGAGAGATATAACCGCTATTTTCTGAGAGATATAATTGCTATTTTATGAGAGATATAATCGCTATTTTCTGAGAGATATAATCGCTATTTTCTGAGAGTTATAACCGCTATTTTCTGAGAGGTATAACCGCTATTTTCTGAGAGATATAATCGCTATTTCTGAGAGATATAACCGCTATTTTCTAAAAGGTATAAGCGCTATTTTCTGAGAGATATAAGCGCTATTTTCTGAGAGATATAACCGCTATTTTCTGAGAGATATAACCGCTATTTTCTGAGAGATATAACCGCTATTTTCTGATATAATAGCCATTTTATGAGAGATATAATTGCTATTTTCTGCGAGATATAATCGCTATTTTCCAAGAGATTTAACCGCTATTTTATGAGAGGTATAACCGCTATTTTCTGAGAGATATAATCGCTATTTTCTGAGAGATATAATCGCTATTTTCCAAGAGATATAACCGCTATTTTCTGAGAGGTATAAGCGCTATTTTCTGAGAGATATAACCGCTATTTTCTGAGAGGTATAAGCGCTTTTTTCTGAGAGGTATAACCGCTATTTTCTGAGAGATTTAACCGCTATTTTCTGAGAGATTACCCGCTATTTTCTGAACCATTGTGACCCTTAAAGTTCCACGATTCTCTCACTATCACAATATCCCTATTTTCACAATTTCTATATTGTCACACACTCTCTGCGTATATATATTCATACATATATATGTATATTCTGCATATATATAGAATTATATATATATAAATTTGGTACATATGCATACAAAAATGGGTATCATTCTGCATATATATATATATATATGAATGAATTTGGTATATATGTACACAAAAATGGGTATCATTCTTCCTATATATAAATGAATATTGTATATATGCATACAAAAATAAGTATCATTCTGAATATATGTAAATGAATTTGGTATACATGTATACAAAAATGGGTATATATTTTTTTTAGGGACACCCCGTTACAACGGTGCTCGTAAAATCGGTGCCCGCTACAACGGAAATCGCTAATGTCCGAAGCCACCGCGAAATAGCGGGCGCAACCGCAAGCTAACGGTAAAAAACGGGTTTAGAGCGGGGATCTCGGAGCTGATTGCAGCGATGGGAGATGTGCGGAGGCTGAATAGAAGCGAACTGTAATAATTAACATTACACTTCTTGCAGTTGTGTACATCTGTGTGCGTGTGCGTGGAAGTGTGTGCGTGTATGCATGTGAGGGTATGCGTGCGTGTGCGTGTGTGTGTGTGTGTGTGTGTATGTGTGCGTGAGTGTGTCGTAGAATTGATGCACAATACGCACACAAACAGCAAGTTAGGTTATGAAACAAGACAAAAATGAAGAAGAAAGTAGAAGGTGCTAAAAAACAGTACAGCAGTGAACCGAAAAAATATATCTTCCTTAACATAACACAAACAATTTATTTCAACAAAAAGAAGGCCTACCTAACTCTCAGCTCGGGTCCCCACATAGTCCCCCTGGGAGCGCTAGTTCCCATAGATACAATAGTTGTGTCCCCCTGAGGGGTAATGGGTAGCTGGTATTGTACCCATTGTGTCGATATTGTACCCATTGTGCTGATATTGTACCCATTGTGCTGGTATTGTACCCATTGTGCTGGTATTGTACCCATTGTGCTGGTATTGTACCCATTATACGCATTGGATCCACTTGTGAAAACGATTTAGTTCCAGATAATTTTGAGGGTATAATTTCGAGGGCATAATTTCGAGGGTAAAATTTCGAGGGTATGATTCCGAGGATATAATTTCGAAGGTACCATTTCGAAGGTATAATTTCGAGGGTATAATTTCGAGGGTAAAATTTCGAGGGTATGATTCCGAGGATATAATTTCGAAGGTACCATTTCGAAGGTATAATTTCGAGGGTACCATTTCGAGGGTATAATTTCGAAGGTACCATTTGGAGGGTAAAATTTCGAGGGTATAATTTCGAAGGTTTACTTTCGAGTGTAAAAAGTAATCTCAGCTGATAGCTACAACGACAACTTTGGAATGCGTATACTTACTCCTACTTACAGTGTCGTAACTTTGGATTTCTTTGGGTTCAACTAATTTTTTTGCACTGTTTTCATTTACACGGATATACGTTTTTTATGTGCGCAAAATGGTCCAACGCTCGGAATTTAATGAAATAATTAGTTCCTAAGGCGTATAAAAAGCATGTTTTATTCCCTTTAGGGAACAAACATAAGGGTATGTTAAAAACACCTTGGGCGTATAAAGAGTTTGTTGTACGCCCCTTAGGCGTGCTAAAAGAAGGTTTATACCTCTCAGTAGCACCAAAATCACATATTTTACCGCAAAAACGTACAAAAATCACTGCACATATTTACTAAAATTGTATTTTATATTCTTTAAACTTACAAAAATCCTATTTTTATCCTATAAGAAAGGGAAAACTTATTTTATAAAAATCTGATTTTATACCCTACATACTTGCATAAACCACATTTTATATTTTAATTCGATTTTATACCCTACATTCTCGCAAAGAACTATTTTACACCCCACATACTTGTACAAATCGTCTTATACCCCATATGTGCGCAAAAACACCATTTTATACCACATATGCGCGAAAAAATGAAACATTTTATACTCTATCTACGAACTGAAATTCGGTTTTACACCATTTGAACATTTAAAACAAAAAACAAATATATTACACCCTTTATGCGACCAAAAATCCGTTTTATTACCCAACATAGTGGCAAAAATCCTACTTTATACCTTACACGCTCGCAAAAATCCTATTTCATACCCTTTCAACGCGCAAAAATCCGTTTTCAATCACGGCAATCCGTTTTCACACCACGGCAATCCGTTTTCACACCACGGCAATCCGTTTTCACAGCACGGCAATCCGTTTTCACAGCACGGCAATCCGTTTTCACACACCAGCACAGCGGCAGCACAGACCCGCATGCTGGCAGTAACATCCCACGACTTCGAAGTGTGACTCCAAATTATAGGCTGGAATTACTGAGCGGTCGGTGACCTCCTCAGTAGCTCTCGCGCCCTGCTGCTGCGAACGGGTCTGTCTTACCCGTTTATTTTTTTGTTTATGTGCATAGGATTCCTTATTATGCGTAGGATACCATAGAGGGTGACTATTATGCAAAGGGCCTAGCATCTTCATCGAGCAAAAGATTCCTTATTATGCATAGGGTACAATAGAGGATGAATATTATGCTTAGATACCATGTAGCATCCTTATAATGGAAGGATACCATGTAGTATCCTTAGTATGATCGGATACCATGCAATAATCCTTAGTATGATCGGATACCATGTAGCATCCCTACTATGATGGGATACCATGTGGCATCCCTACTATGATGGGATACCATGTGGCATCCTTACTATAAAGGGATACCATGTAGCATCCTTACTATGGAAGGATACCATGTAACATCCTTACTATGATGGGATACCATGTGACATCCTTACTATAATGGGATACCATGTAGCATCCTCACTATGGAAGGATACCATGTAACATTCTTACTATGATGGGAGACCATGTGGCATCCTTACTATGATGGGAGGCCATGTGGCATCCTTACTATGATGGGATACCATGTAGCATCCTTACTATGATGGGATACCATGTGGCATCCTTACTATAATGGGATACCATGTAGCATCCTCACTATGGAAGGATACCATGTAACATTCTTACTATGACGGGAGACCATGTGGCATCCTTACTATGATGGGAGACCATGTGGTATCCTTACCATGATGGGATACCATGTAGCATCCTCACTATGATGGGATACCATGTAAAATCCTTACTATGCACAAAATACAATGTAGCATGTTTGCTATGCATGCTACCATACCATAGCGGATGCGTACTATGCAAAGAATGAAAATTGGTTACAAAAACATTATAGAAATTAAATGTTTCATCCAAGACATGGATTGCCGACGCTGATTTTGATCCGGACAAAATATAGATGTAAAAATTCTTTGGAAACCAAGTCGGACACTCTGGAAATTCAAGTCGGACACTCTGGAAATTCAAGTCGGACACTCTGGAACTTCAAGTCGGACACTCTGGAAATTCAAGTCGGACACTCTGGAAATTCAAGTCGGACACTCTGGAAATTCAAGTCGGACACTCTGGAAATTCAAGTCGGACACTCTGGAAATTCAAGTCGGACACTCTGGAAATTCAAGTCGGACACTCTGGAAATTCAAGTCGGACACTCTGGAAATTCAAGTCGGACACTCTGGAAATTCAAGTCGGACACTCTGGAAATTCAAGTCGGACACTCTGGAAATTCAAGTCGGACACTCTGGAAATTCAAGTCGGACACTCTGGAAATTCAAGTCGGACACTCTGGAAATTCAAGTCGGACACTCTGGAAATTCAAGTCGGACACTCTGGAAATTCAAGTCGGACACTCTGGAAATTCAAGTCGGACACTCTGGAAATTCAAGTCGGACACTCTGGAAATTCAAGTCGGACACTTTGGAAATTCAAGTCGGACACTCTGGAAATTCAAGTCGGACACTCTGGAAATTCAAGTCGGACACTCTGGAAATTCAAGTCGGACACTCTGGAAATTCAAGTCGGACACTCTGGAAATTCGAGTCGGACACTCTGGAAATTCGAGTCGGACACTCTGGAAATTCGAGTCGGACACTCTGGAAATTCAAGTCGGACACTCTGGAAATTCAAGTCGGACACTCTGGAAATTCAAGTCGGACACTCTGGAAATTCAAGTCGGACACTCTGGAAATTCAAGTCGGACACTCTGGAAATTCAAGTCGGACACTCTGGAAATTCAAGTCGGACACTCTGGAAATTCAAGTCGGACACTCTGGAAATTCAAGTCGGACACTCTGGAAATTCAAGTCGGACACTCTGGAAATTCAAGTCGGACACTCTGGAAATTCAAGTCGGACACTCTGGAAATTCAAGTCGGACACTCTGGAAATTCAAGTCGGACACTCTGGAAATTCAAGTCGGACACTCTGGAAATTCAAGTCGGACACTCTGGAAATTCAAGTCGGACACTCTGGAAATTCAAGTCGGACACTCTGGAAATCAAGTCGGACACGCTGGAAATCAAGTCGGACAGTCTGGAAATCAAGTCGGACAGTCTGGAAATCAAGTCGGACACTCTGGAAATCAAGTCGGACACTATGAATATCAAGTCGGACATTCTGGAAATCAAGTCGGACACTCTGGAAATCAAGTCGGACACTCTGGAAATCAAGTCGGACACTCTGGAAATCAAGTCGGACACTCTGGAAATCAAGTAGGACACTCTGGAAATCAAGTCGGACACTCTGGAAATCAAGTCGGACACTCTGGAAATCAAGTCAGACACTCAGGAAATCAAGTCGGACACTCTGGAAATCAAGTCGGACACTCTGGAAATCAAGTCGGACACTCTGGAAATCAAGTCGGACACTCTGGAAATCAAGTCGGACACTCTGGAAATCAAGTCGGACACTCTGGAAATCAAGTCGGACACTCTGGAAATCAAGTCGGACACTCTGGAAATCAAGTCGGACACTCTGGAAATCAAGTCGGACACTCTGGAAATCAAGTGAGACATTCTGGAAATCGAGTCGGACACTCTGGAAATCGAGTCGGACACTCTGGAAATCAAGTCGGACATTCTGGAAATCAAGTCGGACACTTGGAAATCAAGTCGGACACTCTGGAAATCAAGTCGGACACTCTGGAAATCAAGTCGGACACTCTGGAAATCAAGTCGGGCACTCTGGATATCAAGTCGGATGCTTTGGAAACCATGCCGGATACTCTGGAAATAAATGCGGACACTCTGGAAATCAGGGCGGATACTCTGGAATTCAAGGCGGATACTCTGGAAATAAGTCGGACACTCGGATATCAAGTCGGATACTCTGGAAATAAGTCGGACACTCTGGATATCAAGTCGGACATTCTGGAAATAAGTCGGACATTCTGGAAATAAGTCGGACATTCTGGAAATAAGTCGGATACTCTGGAAATCAACAATACATAAATTTCTGGAAATTCCCATGCAAAAGTTAAAAAAAACAATTTGTTTTATAGCAATTGCGCAAATAAAAATAATTAAAAAAGACACATGGGCATATAAATACTACATATATCAAACGTAGTTTTTTATTTATTTATACATACATACATACATATACCGGGCTTATCCTCCCTATGGGAGGGTAGCCGACAGCAGGCCACAATCACCGCACTTAGTCACTAGGAGGCGAGAGAGGCAGCACTGGCCGCACCTGAACTGCCAGGATCAGCAGCAGCCCAGCACAACCACCTTCCACAGTCAGGCCCGACAGCCACAGCTGGTTTACCCCGACCGCTTCATTGAGTGCAGCCCCTCCCCCCGCACATGACAGGTCAACCCCATCACACGCGGGCAGCTTCCAGTAACGCGTCAAAAATAAAATTACCTCCTTATACACTGTCCCCACTCACTTCTGTCCGCAGCCATCCCTCTCGCCACGTCCACAGTCAGACCCCTCTCATACAAAGCACGTCGCACCTCATCCATCCAACTCATCCGTGGTCTACCTCGCGCTCGAAGACCACTCACTTCCGACATATTTATTTATTTATACCGAGCCATTTTCTCACAGGTACGCGACTTGAATATTCATATTCGAAGAGTTGTATAACTTTCCGAGTTTTCTAGTTCTGGTGCGACTACGTGGCACACGGACGCTGGGGTAGATCTCTGATGAAGTTGAATCGGATCTTTTTCCAGACCTGCTAGACCACTAACGCAACACATAAGTTCACCCACTTGTAACTTTCGAAATATTGCAGCTATCCACTTCAAATAACTCTCAAAGGAAAGATTAAAACATTATTCCGTTTGAAAGTAACTTGAAGTCACTAGATGCACTATTTCGAAAGTTACAAGTGGGTGAACTTATGTGTTGCGTTAGTGGCAGGGCGCGTCTGGAAAAGGTCCGTAAAACCAGTGTCGCTATCGCTGTACAGAGTAAAATCACCATATAAACAGCGCAGATGCAGTAAAGTCACCATCCAAAATATCTCTGATGAAGTAAAGTCACCATCCAAAATATCTCTGATGCAGTAAAGTCACCATCCAAAATATCTCTGATGCAGTAAAGTCACCATCCAAAATATCTCTGATGCAGTAAAGTCACCATCCAAAATATCTCTGATGCAGTAAAGTCACCATCCAAAATATCTCTGATGCAGTAAAGTCACCATACAATATATCTCTGATGCAGGAAAGTCACCATCCAAAATATCTCTGATGCAGTAAAGTCACCATCCTAAATATCTCTGATGCAGTAAAGTCACCATCCAAAATATCTCTGATGCAGTAAAGTCACCATCCAAAATATCTCTGATGCAGTAAAGTCACCATACAATATATCTCTGATGCAGTAAAGTCACCATCCAAAATATCTCTGATGAAGTAGAGTCACCACCGAAAATATCGCTGATGCAGTAAAGTCACCATCCAAAATATCTCTGATGCAGTAAAGTCACCATCCAAAATATCTCTGATGCAGTAAAGTCACCATCCAAAATATCTCTGATGCAGTAAAGTCACCATCCAAAATATCTCTGATGAAGTAAAGTCACCATCCAAAATATCTCTGATGCAGTAAAGTCACCATCCAGTATATCTCTGATGAAGTAAAGTCACCATCCAAAATATCTCTGATGCAGTAAAGCTACCATCGAAAATATCTCTGATGCAGTAAAGTCACCATCCAAAATATCTCTGATGAACCATCCAAAATATCTCTGATGAAGTAAAGTCACCATCTAAAATATCTCTGATGAAGTAAAGTCACCATCCAAAATATCTCTGATGAAGTAAAGTCACCATCCAAAATATCTCTGATGAAGTAAAGTCACCATCCAAAATATCTCTGATGAAGTAAAGTCACCATCCAAAATATCTCTGATGAAGTGAAGTCACCATCCAAAATATCTCTGATGCAGTAAAGTCACCATCCAAAATATCTCTGATGCAGTAAAGTCACCATCCAAAATATCTCTGATGAAGTAAAGTCACCATCCAAAATATCTCTGATGAAGTAAAGTCACCATCCAAAATATCTCTGATGAAGTAAAGTCACCATCCAAAATATCTCTGATGCAGTAAAGTCACCATCCAAAATATCGCAAATAAAGTAAAACCAAGGTGAAGATTTTTGATGCAGAAAAGCAAGAACTAAATTTTACGAGACCAGTTGTTGTTGTTAAAGAGTTGAGAAAGACGCTAACTTTCGAACAGCTTCTTTATAGGGTAGAAATGTGTTGACTTTGAATAAATTTCACTTGAGAATCAGATTCTACGCTTCCCTGACCACAACAAAGGTGGTTCCAAGAGAGGAAGGGAGCTGGCACCGTTTAATGAGTTGAAGGAATGTGGAATCTATGCATAAGGAGTGTGGGGTCCCCCACACCCTGCGCACAGAAACAGCAAGTTATGAAGGAAGGTTATGAAACAAGATAAAAGTTAAAGAAGAAAGTAGAAGGTGCTGCAAAAACTGGTCAGCAGCCATTTGTACAATGATGGTCCCTTATAAAGCTAAAAGCTATTTTATTTCATCCTAAGGAAGGCGTAACAAACTTTTAGCTCATATATCCTTGCTAAATTCATTTCCGTAAATCTATCGCCCTGAAAACAGTTAAATTATTTTTCAAAACTAAATAAACTGAAAAGTTCAGAGAAGAAAATTTAAAAACTTGTGAAATTTTTTTAAATTTTTTTTTTGAAACCTTTTGAAATTTTTTATTTTATAATATTTTTTTTTTCATTTTTTGAAATTAAATTCTATAAATTGAACTGGAGTCTTGTACGTTTAACGGTTGGTAGGGTTAGGTTGTAAGTTTCAGAATTGGGAAACCGACTTTATTATTCGAATACATTTTTATCGTCCTAAGAAATATGAAAATATCGATTATAACTGGAATTTGATGCTGATTCCGAATCTGCAATTTGTTTTGCCCGCTCTCGATTTTTTCGATTTTTTGTGATTTTTTTTTAATTTTAAATTTTTATACATTTTTAATGTTTTTTTGGCCTGCACCACCTCATGATCCGAACTCTGCCATTCTCGACCCAACATGGTCGGACTTGGCATACTTTGGCTTGCACCACCTCATGATCCGAACTCTGCCATTCTCGACCCAACCTGGTCGGACTTGGCATACTTTGGCTTGCACCACCTCATGATCCGAACTTTGCCATTCTCGACCCAACCTGGTCGGACTTGGCATACTTTGGCTTGCACCACCTCATGATCCGAACTTTGCCATTCTCGACCCAACCTGGTCGGACTTGGCATACTTTGGCTTGCACCACCTCATGATCCGAACTTTGCCATTCTCGACCCAACCTGGTCGGACTTGGCATACTTTGGCTTCCACCACCTCATGATCCGAACTCTGCCATTCTCGACCCAACATGGTCGGACTTGGCATACTTTGGCTTGCACCACCTCATGATCCGAACTCTGCCATTCTCGACCCAACATGGTCAGACCGTGCCTTGAAGACCTGAGTACCGGATAGGGCCGGGTTCCACCCAACCTGTACGGACATGGCATTCTTTGGGCACCACCTCAGTTGTCGCTAGCCGCCTTTCCAAAAAATAAAAAAATCGAAAAAATCGAGAGCGGTCAAAACAAATTGCATATTCGGAATCAGCATCAAATTCCAGTTATAATCGATGTTTTCATTCTCGCTGAGCGGCTTCGCCGCTCATCGAGACTTAAGCCGAAAATGCAATTGTACGCAAACATTTCATCTCGTATGATAACAGTTATTTCTTAAAGAGATCGCAAAACATGAAATACGAAAAACATTAAAAAAGGTCAATGTTGGGTTTAATGCACTCACGGAAATTAATAATTTCATTCCAAACAATCACTAAAGGAACCCATTTAAGAACATTTCACTCGAATGACATTCTGCTCGCTGATGCGTTGTTTTCAAATTATTGAACTTTGAAGTTGGCCTTCGCGCGCCAAAGGAAGCGAGCGCACCAAGCGGAATTTAATTAATAACGAAAGCTAACCCTCTATTACAAACGTAAAGAGGTTGGGTCGTGAGGGAGAGCCACAGTTCTTCTAGTGAAAATTATAAATAAAGGTTTCTAGTGACGTCCGCTTACATCCCGCCATGGCGCCACCCGGTACCCCAAGATAGCGGCAGCCATCTTGGAGTCGATGTAAACAAACGTCACTAGAAACCTTTATTATAATTTTCACTAGAAGAACTGTGGCTTCCCCTCACGACCCAACCTCTTTACGTTTGTAATAGAGGGTTAGCTTCCGTTTCTATTGCAAAAACAATGACTGCTTTTGCGCAAAAAAGGCAATTCAGGAACGCCGTTCGTATAACTTCAAACTTAAATAACTCGAAAACTAAGCATTTTCGAGCACATTGTCATTCGTGTAAAACGTCTTAAAATCGACTATATTACCTATCTATAGCATCTATAGCAACAATATTATGAAAATCGTTGACAACATTAAACTCAACATAGACCAATTTTTGTTGAAAACACTTAAAAATCACAATATTTGGCAGAAGCACGACAAACCTTCGTAGAAAGGCACACGAAAATCACTAATTTTGGTAATAAAGCAACAAATATTCGTAGAAAATCCTCAGAAATCACAAAATTTGGCACAAGCACTACAAACATAGGTAGAAAAACTCTCGCAAACTACTGCATTTGGCACAAACTGAGAAAAAAATCTAAACTAAAAAATTTCATTGGGCACAAAACAACCTACATACTGAAAAACGACCAGTAACATTTTTCTTCTTCTTCTTGATCGGGGTGAGGCCTTGCTGGAACACGTTGACTATGATTGCGGGGTTGCGGGGGTTGTCAATTTGATTTGGTTAGGTTTTAAAAAAAGAGACTGATAAAATCGACTTACTTCCTTGAATAAGGTTCCATCCGTTGTAAGAAATCTAAAAAATGTAAGAGCTCAATAATATTTTCATTGTAAGATAAAATTCGTTCAAAAAGAGGTCGCAAAATGATTTGAAATGTTGTACATTTACATTGGTAATTTTGAGTGGCAGTAATTTTCTCACATACCCCATTTGGTATATCAGAATGGAAACATTTCAGATCTTTACAATGAAAACTCTTGAACACCAATCTACATCTCAACTTAGAGAGTTAATAACTTCTCAAATTCTCAATGTTCACCAGAAGCTGTATTAATAATTTAATCAATTTGAATCTAACCACTCAGATTACATATTTTTGCAATATTCCACAACAGTTTCTAAGGTTAGCAATCGACGACAAGTAACATAGAAAAGGTTCCAGAAGAGCTGCGCACTGAGAAAAAAGTACTTTGGAACCGGCCAGCCGGCAGTGCAATGACCTCGACACTCCGTCCTTTCCGTCAGCGCGGACAAAAAAAAAAATTACGGCCGCCGGCGTCCAGCCTTCCTCGGGCTGTGATTACTGAGGACCTTCCTAGGTTATTTGTTCTGGGGGACACGAGTTATAAACCTCGATCTTGGTTGCTTGTAACTTTAGAGTTACAAGTAGCAAAGATCGAGTTTTGTGACTTGTGTCTCCCAGAATCAACACTTTAGAGTTATAAGTAACAAAGATACAACTTGTGAATCGAAAAAAAACCGCTTTGATACGAAATCTTTTTTTTCGATGCGCAAGTTATATATTTGTTACTTATAACTCTAAAGTTTTTATTCAAGGATACACAGGTTGTAAAATCCGATCTTTGTTGCTTAAAACTCTAAAGTTTTTTTCATACGCAAGTCACAAAACTCGTCCCAAGTTACTTAGAACTGTAACCAAAGCAATTTAATTTACAATAAAGTTACACAACTCGATCGCAGTTACATGTAACTTGAAACTAAACCACCGCAGTTACTGAAAAAATTTGAAACTTCTTTTTTCCGAAAAAAATGCTTGCAGGAGTTTAACCTGCCGTACACTGCATTTTTTAAGAGTTGTTCAAGTTATGGGATTAGTGTTGATTTTTTCCATTGTTCTTGAAAAATATGAGTATTTGCTGTTGATGTTGAGTGATGTTGGTGTTGAGTGATTGTTGTTGGTGTTGAGTGGTTGTTGTTGGTGTTTAGTGGTTGTTATTGGTGTTGAGTGGTTGTTGTTGGTGTTGAGTGGTTGTTGTTGGTGTTGAGTGATTGTTGTTGGTGTTGAGTGGTTTTTGTTGGTGTTGAGTGATTGTTGTTGGTGTTGAGTGGTTGTTGTTGGTGTTTAGTGGTTGTTGTTGGTGTTGAGTGGTTGTTGTTGGTGTTGAGTGGTTGTTGTTGGTGTTGAGTGATTGTTGTTGGTGTTGAGTGGTTTTTGTTGGTGTTGAGTGATTGTTGTTGGTGTTGAGTGTTTGTTGTTGGTGTTTAGTGGTTGTTGTTGGTGTTGAGTGGTTGTTGTTGGTGTTGAGTGGTTGTTGTTGGTGTTGAGTGATTGTTGTTGGTGTTGAGTGGTTTTTGTTGGTGTTGAGTGATTGTTGTTGGTGTTGAGTGGTTGTTGTTGGTGTTGAGTGGTTGTTGTTGTTGGTGTTGAGTGGTTGTTGTTGGTGTTGAGTGGTTGTTGTTGGTGTTGAGTGGTTGTTGTTGGAGTTGAGTGATGTTGGTGTTGAGTGTTGTTGTTGGTGTTGAGTGGTTGTTGTTGGTGTTGAGTGGTTGTTGTTGGTGTTGAGTGGTTGTTGTTGGTGTTGAGTGATTGTTGTTGGTGTTGAGTGGTTGTTGTTGGTGTTGAGTGGTTGTTGTTGTCATGAATGAACAAAATTGAAATCATGAATGCGTCGTTTAGAATTTGACTGAAATCATGAACGTGTTGTTGACTACCATGGATGAATTAGATGCACATGTTATGAACACCACGGGTCTCCACATGGTGGAAAGTGTCGAATTTGACGGAAAATGTCGAATTGTAATGGAAAATGTTGAACTGTAATAGAAAATGTCGAATTTTAATGGAAAATGTTGAATTTTAATCGAAAATGATGAATTTTAATGGAAAGTGTTGAATTTTAATGGAAAATGTTGGATTTTTAATGGAAAATGATGAATTTTAGTGGAAAATGTTGAATTTTAATGGAAAATGATGAATTTTAGTAGAATATGTTTCTACACCCAATTTATTTTAAACTGAAACCTAAACCTTATTGGGTATTGTGCTTACTTATTGCTAGGCAGATAAAATATATAATCGAAATCATAGATTATGAACAGGACGTCATTTTAATGAGAAAAAACCTCTTTTTTACAGAAAAATTGCAAAAAATTGAGAACCAAAACTTTAATTTACAGTTAAAACAATTTTGAACTCGTTAGTACTGTGTAATATAATTATTTTACAATCATAAGATTATTTAACTGTTCCAAAATCATTTTACTGTAATATAATCATTTAATTATACTATAATTATTTTACAATGCTATAAATATTTTACTGTGCTAGAATTATTTAACTGTACTATAATCATTTTACTGTACTATATTTTAGTGTAATATAATTATTTCATTGTATTTTAATCATTAATCATTTAACTTTATTACTCTTCTAAAATTTGCTTTATTATAACTTTAAATTTACTTTAAAAATTTACTTAAAAAAATTACTTTAAAATTTACTTTATTTACTTTAAATATTTTACTCTACTAAAATTTACTTTATTATAACTTTAAAATTACTTTAAAAATTTACTTATAAAATTTACTTTAAAATTTACTTTACTTACTTTAACTATTTTACTCTACTAAAATTTACTTTATTATAACTTTAAAATTCTTTTGCATTATTTCTCTGATTCGAACACGGAACCATATCGGTAATTTCGGGATTTGGTCGAGCCAATTTTGAATTAATTAGAAAAATTTTTTTTACCCAATATCAAAATATCGCAGGAATTTTCTTTATAAAGTTGACATAAAGTTTGGCAAAGAAAGCCTTTCTTTTTTGCTTCCCTTAACGAAAATTGCAAGCTTCTTCATTTAAATTTAACTAGAAAATGAAAACTTATTTGCATATCTAATTCAAACTTATTAACTCAAGGTGCTGGACTTATATTTTTGCAATAATTAAAAATTCAAAGACAAAGAAATTTACCGAAGAAGTGTGGTTAAAATTGTTGATCATCATTTATATGTTTGGAATACTTCATTTGCACATAAAAAATCTTTTAATTTCCAACAAAATCTAATGAAAATTTAAAGACTTTAATATAAATGCTACAAAGTTCTAAGCCCAACTTTAGCAACCCATGCATTTTTCTAGCCACCGGTTAGACAATATTCTTTTACTAACTACTTCTACGTAACTTTCCTGAACATGACCTCCGAAAAGCTGCACTGGAATGGCCGTAAAAAATTTTTCCGTTATTTCACCGATTGTTTCTCTCTTACAAAATTGGACAGGAATTGCGTGTTGGAACACGAACGAACGCGTTAGAACACGAACAAACGCATCGGTGCTCGAAAGCGACAAGTCGCGAACATGTTCGGACAGAAATCAGCGAAAAAATGATCTCTGTAACGTTCTTTTTATTGCCGTTTATAGTTAAAAAAAATTTGATGTAAAATGAACAAATAAAAAAAATAAATTGAAAAATGAAAGAATAACAAGCAGACAACACTCGCTGCTAAACGGATCATGTAAAGTAATGCAAAATGAAGACAATTTAAAAGTTAAAACTCTGGTAAAAATAAAAATACTCTTAAGTTGATGGGGGAATTGAATATAATGAAAAAAAAACAATTCATTAAGAAATATTTTGTAACGACCATCAAGTTCAATATTCAACTTAACACATTTCCTTCGAAGTGACCCACCGGTGGTCACTTTGGTGATTTCCGAAGTGCTGCTGACCGAACCGCAATCACTAACTCATTTTTTGTGAATACATAATGAAAGCTCAGTGAAGGCCCGATCCAGGTAATGTTAGTTATTTTCAAAGTTGATTTCCACAATTGACTTTAAGTTTGAATTGAATATTGAACTTCAGTTTAACCCGTCGCAGTCAACGTGTGAAGAGATCAACTTTGAAAATAATGAACATTGAGCAGTTCGTGCTTACAGTTAGTTTTAATTACTCATTTATGAAAAGCTCCGCAGTGACCACCGGTGGGCCCCTTCGCAGGAAATGTGTTAAGGAAGTTTACGTGAATGAGGTCTTACACACACGTCTTCAAATGTTTTGGCTTTCAAAGAGCAAAATTTTAAAGCACAAACTTATGCTGAAATCGAACACGAAGTTCATCTATTCATTACTTATGTGAGACTTCATGGTTCAAGTATTAAGAAAACTTCCTCAGCTCCTTAAGTCCTACGGGAACTTTGCAGGAATCTTAAGTTCTACGAAAACCTCGCAAGAAACACAAGTCCTAAGAAAACTTCGCAAGAAACTCAAGTCCTCAGAAAATTTCGCAAGAAACTCAAGTCCTAAGAAAACTTCGCAAGAAACTCAAGTCCTCAGAAAACCTCGCAAGAAACACAAGTCCTAAGAAAACTTCGCAAGAAACTCAAGTCCTCAGAAAATTTCGCAAGAAACTCAAGTCCTAAGAAAACTTCGCAAGAAACTCAAGTCCTCAGAAAACCTCGCAAGAAACACAAGTCCTAAGAAAACTTCGCAAGAAACTCAAGTCCTAAGAAAACTTCGCAAGAAACTCAAGTTATAAGAAAACTTATCCCTAAGTATCATGGTCACATTTCATGTAACAATTTTTTTTAAATAAAACTTTTTTTTTCTCTCTCGAATACAGGTTTTACTCAGGGACAGTTCATTAACCTCCTGAAGTCAAAGAATGTTTCTAACAGTTCGGACCCGGTTTAAAAGAGCCTGATCCATGCGAAAAAACAGCGTTCATTATCTCATTCTTTGATGTAGAGTAAATAACCAGGACTGGACTGCATTTCTTTTACGAACTGCTCCGGTGTCGAAACGTAGTATATAATAATTATATTTTTTTAAAATTAATCACTTACCTAACATGAGCAAGCAGAAAATGATGATTGCGTGCATGTTTTCTTGGATTATGACACTTTGAGGGTGCCAAAAGAACCGCCCTTCAAAAAAACCTGCCCTATCTATAAATTATGTCGTAAAACTAACGGGCCGAGCTTCGTGTTTTAAAATTGTGGGCTAGGGACAAAGCGAACGGGAGCGACGAGTACAACAACCTTCCTCCACGACGCCGGGACGTCGACTTGCGGTTGTGAACTCGGTAGAAGAAACAAGGTAGCGCCCAACCAGTCTTTTTTCGTCGACCGTGTAACTATGGTGACGTTGTGATATCGAACCAATAGCAGCACTCAGATTGCATCTGGCAACACTTCCAGCCCCAAATAAGGCACCGCTATTGGCCTAACGACATGTCGCAATGGTGACGTCATCTAGTGTGATTGGAATGAAGCCTTTCTATTGGCTAACAGAACAAGAGCACTTGTATTTTTACTCGAGAGAAATGATTTCACCTTGTTTACCTTGAGAACTTGCGATACAGGGTTGCCAGATGGCCTTTTTCATGACAAAATGAGCAAATTTGGCCTGTTGCCAGTCTCCTGTGCTTTTCCGCTGCCACTGGGAAGGGAGGGATGTATTTTTATTTTTTTTACTGGAATAAGGGGCGTTAGAGAACGATGGGGGAACAGGGGTCTCTGGAGCAAAAAAAGTGTCTTCTCAGAAGCTAGAGTGCCACTCTGCAGAATTAACTAAGAACTTAGAGCCGATTGCTTTGAAAAATACTGGTTCAAAGCTAAGATTAGATGCTAGTTTGAGCCGCCCTATCCGGAATAAAGGCATTCCCAAGATTGGAAGGAGAAGGGCACAATTTAGTATGGAGTTGAGGGAACGCGGAATCTATGCACAAGGTGTACATAAACAGGGAGTTGAGAAAGAAGAAGTGAAAGTTTTAAGAACAAAGTAGTTGGTACTGAAAAAAAGACAGCAGTTAACCGAAACATAGGTTAAAAAAAGTTAAAAAAAAGGATTTTACAAAGGTATGCACATTGTTACACTTTCGATGCAATGATGAATTTGGAATTCAACATTTATTAATAGCAGCATTTTAGGTTCTAAAAACTTTCATTGCAACCTTTTAGGAGACGAAAAAATTTTGAAGAAATGCTTAGAGTATTTATGCTTCCTAAAACATGCAAAACGAATACACTAATATCATATCAGTTGTTCTATTTATTTTTCTTGTATATTCTGGAGTTTATTACCGATCCTGCTTACATGCTTACATTAGAGTGATTATACTTTGTATTTTACAGAACTGATGATGGAGCTGGTCCCCGAAACGTTTTTATTTTTTGTTCTTTTTTGAAAAAAATGACTACTTCTACTAGCATTTTCTTCGCTTTTAAGTTTTTAGTGAATTTGCGATTTGAGTAAAGTGACCATCTGTTTAGACACTAATATCAATTGACACAAACACATAAGGGGCATTGTCAATGTTTTCCGTCAAGTTTCATAGTGACATTTCTCCAGGTTTTCATAATTCATATTAATTCATTTCATTGTAATTTAGTTTGTCAGGTGCTTTCATCAACCGACTAAACACTGAAATAAATTCATCACGCCCTGCAAATCAAGCAAAAGAACTTCATATGAATTGTGTAAAACATTGATAATTAATGTTAATAGTTAATATAAATAAATAATTAACACAAAACCCTGCAAACTAGAATCAGAATCTCAACACGCAAATTACTCAAAAAAGAACAGGAAAACAAATGGGGACGAGTTTTCAATTGATTTTCTGCCTACACCAGGATGAACTGAGACCACTGGTCGCAATATCTAATGAAGAAACATCACTTTGTTATCCGAGAAATATGATGTAATAGTGACAGAATTTACCTCAATGGTAGGATTATAGGGTAACGTTGAATAAGGTAAAGATAAAATAGGGTGACTTTGAATAGGGTAAAAACAGACTAGAGTAATTTTCAATAGGGTAAAGATAGCATAGGGTAACTTCGAATTTGGTTAAAATAGAAAAGAATAACTTCGAATCGGGTTAAAATAGAATAGAGTAACGTCGAATAGGATAAAGATAGCATAGGATAACTACTTACCTCGCTTGCCGGTTCTTAACTCATTAATTCTGTCACAAAAATATTTATGTGACTTATTGGGCAAAATCTTCTTTAAGAATCGTGTAAAATTTCATGCAGTATTGCATTAAAACTGTTGGTAAATTCCATGTAAAAGTATGTAATAAGACCTAAATCCTTCACATTTTGTTTTTATTTGCAATGTTTTCCTTTCACGCTCTTAATTCTCTCTTGTTAACTTAAACCTTAAGTTATTGGCTCGTGAATTCATTTGTTTCATGTCAAAGACGGAAATTCGTGCTAAATCCTTCACATTATGATTTTTATTTGTTCTATTTTTCCTTTCAGGCTTTTCATTCTCTTACGTTGACTCTAAATTAACGTCATTTCTTTGTAAATCCATTTATTTATCATTTGTATTTTCCTCTTCAATTCATTAAATAGTCTACGACTTGACAGAAGTCACGGAGGACCTGCGGTGTTCTCACGGACAGCTCTCTGCCTATTCACAATCTCTTCTCCCAAAATAAATAGATAAATAAATAAAAAAGGCTGAGCCTCAACAACAAAACACAAGCAACACACGTACTGAGCGGCGTTCCCGTCAACTTCTGAAAGAAGAAAAGACTCGAAAGTTGAACAACCGCCGGCGCCGATCTAATGTCACAGTGCCAAATTCGGTGTCACAGGCAAACGTTTTTCGCAAAGTTGGTTGTCATTTCTAGCCGCTTTGTTTAGAAACACGTAGCTAGCACGTGGAAAGATTGTTAATTAATGTCACATCAAAAGAATATTAATTAATAATAACAGGGGAACAATATGCGCAAAATTGATGCGCTGTTAAAAGCATTCCTTGTTTCGCAAATCAAGACAAGTCACTGGTTTTGGCAACTCAGAGGTGCTGGAACGTTATATTCTTGGCGCGTCACAGATGTTGGTAAAAAGCGTGTGTGATGCGTCACCTATATTGGCAATATTGGCAGGATGGGAGTCAGGCACGTCACATATATTGGCTCGACGGGAGACAAATGCGTCACAAACATTGGCGAGATGAGAGTCAGAACTCAGGAGCGTCACAAATATTGGACAAATGACTGTCAGGACGGCCACTAAATGTTGGCAAAACCACTGTTGGGCGCGTCACACGTGTTGGCAATAAAACTGTGTGGAGTGTCACAAATATTGGCACGATGAGCGCCAGGCGCATCACAAATGTTGGCTCGACGGGAGGCGCGTCACAAATGTTGGCTCGATGAGAGGCGCGTCACAAATGTTGGCAAGACGCCTGTGTGGAGCGTCACAGATCTTGGCTCGTCTAAACGGGAGGCCGTCGATCTCGCGGTGACCGCAGGCCGACCGCAGGCGCCGCACAGGAACTGTTCTCGCTGAGCACTTGAGGCTGCTGGATTGCGAGCCGTTTTACGCTCCCGGACCGTTTTACCAAATGAAATGTTTCTTTCGCAGATGTTTAAAATTTGTCACGTACCGTTTTACGCTTGAAATGCATGTTTTGCAGTTGTTTAAAGTTTGCTACATACCGTTTTACGCTTGAAATGTTTCTTTCGCAGATGTTTAAGGTTTACCACATACCGTTTTACGCTTGAAATACTTGTTTTGCAGATGTTTAAAGTTTACCACATACCGTTTTACGCTTGAAATGCATGTTTTGCAGTTGTTTAAAGTTTGCTACATACCGTTTTACGCTTGAAATGTTTCTTTCGCAGATGTTTAAGGTTTACCACATAGCGTTTTACCCTTGAAATACTTGTTTTGCAAATGTTTGAAGTTTAAAACATACCGTTTTATGCTTGAAATGCAGGTTTTGCTACACGTTTTACACTTTCAGACCTTTTTATCAAATGAAATACTTGTTTCGCAGGTGTTTTAAGTTTGCTACATACCGTTTAGAACTTAAAATGTTTATTTTAGGGTTGTTTGAATTTTGTGAACCTTTTTTGTGCTTGAAATGTTTGTTTCACAGTTGTTTATAGTTTGCTACTTACCGTTTTATGGTTGAAATGTTGCTCTTCTGATGATTGAAGTTTGCTGATGCCGTTTTACTAAATGAAATGTTTGTTTCGCAGGTGTTTTAAAGTTTCCTGGATAGCGTTTTACGCTTGAAATGTTTGTTTTTGAAGGTGTTTAAATTTTTAGAACAATGTTGCACACATGAAGCGTTTATTTCACAGGTGTTTTAACTTTTCTTCACACCGTTTCACGCTTGGAATATTGGCTAAGTAGTTGTTTGAAGCTTGCTACATACCGTTTTAAGCATAAAATGATTGTTTTGCAATTACCGCAAGTTTGCTCATACCGTTTCACACTAGAAAAAAATGGTTTCAAAGTCGTTTAAAGTATGTTGAATACCATTTAAGGCGATTCTGCAATACTGAAAGTTTCGATGAACTTTTTATTCGTGTGGAATGCCTTCAATTCGTGTTGAATGCCTTCAATTCGTGTTGAATGCCTTCAATTCGTGTTGAATGCTTTCAATTCGTGTTGAATGCCTTCAATTCGTGTGGAATGCCTTCAATTTGTGTTGAATGCCTTCAATTCGTGTTGAATGCCTTCAATTCGTGTTGAATGCATTCAATTCGTGTGGAATGCCTTCAATTCGTGTTGAATGCCTTCAATTCGTGTTGAATGCCTTCAATTCGTGTTGAATGCCTTCAATTTGTGTGGAATGCTTTAAATTCGTGTTGAATGCCTTTAATTCGTGTGGAATGCCTTCAATTCGTGTGGAATGCTTTCAATTCGTGTTGAATGCCTTCAATTCGTGTTGAATGCCTTCAATTCGTGTTGAATGCCTTTAATTCGTGTGGAATGCCTTCAATTCGTGTGGAATGCCTTCAATTCGTGTTGAATGCCTTCAATTCGTGTTGAATGCCTTCAATTCGTGTGGAATGCCTTCAATTCGTGTTGAATGCCTTCAATTCGTGTTGAATGCTTTCAATTCGAGTTGAATGCCTTCAATTCGAGTTGAATGCTTTCAATTCGTGTTGAATGCTTTCAATTTGTGTTGAATGCCTTCAATTCGTGTTGAATGCCTTCAATTCATGTAGAATGCCTTCAATTCATGTTGAATGCCTTTAATTCGTGTTGAATGCCTTCAATTCGTGTTGAATGCCTTCAATTCGTGTTGAATGCCTTCAATTCGAGTTGAATGCCTTCAATTCGTGTTGAATGCTTTCAATTCGTGTTGAATGCCTTCAATTCGTGTTGAAAGCCTTCAATTCGAGTTGAATGCCTTCAATTCGCGTTGAATGCCTTCAATTCGTGTTGAATGCCTTCAATTCATGTAGAATGCCTTCAATTCATGTTGAATGCCTTTTATTCGTGTTGAATGCCTTCAATTCGTGTTGAATGCCTTCAATTCGTGTTGAATGCCTTCAATTCGTGTTGAATGCCTTCAATTCGTGTTGAATGCCTTCAATTCATGTAGAATGCCTTCAATTCGTGTTGAATGCCTTCAATTCGTGTTGAATGCCTTCAATTCGTGTTGAATGCATTCAATTCGTGTGGAATGCCTTCAATTCGTGTTGAATGCCTTCAATTCGTGTTGAATGCCTTCAATTCGTGTTGAATGCCTTCAATTCGTGTTGAATGCATTCAATTCGTGTTGAATGCCTTCATTTTGTGTGGAATGCTTTCAATTCGTGTTGAATGCCTTTAATTCGTGTGGAATGCCTTCAATTCGTGTTGAATGCTTTCAATTCGTGTTGAATGCCTTCAATTCGTGTTGAATGCCTTCAATTCGTGTTGAATGCCTTTAATTCGTGTGGAATGCCTTCAATTCGTGTGGAATGCCTTCAATTCGTGTTGAATGCCTTCAATTCGTGTTGAATGCCTTCAATTCGTGTTGAATGCCTTCAATTCGTGTTGAATGCCTTCAATTCGTGTTGAATGCTTTCAATTCGAGTTGAATGCCTTCAATTCGAGTTGAATGCTTTCAATTCGTGTTGAATGCTTTCAATTTGTGTGTAATGCCTTCAATTCGTCTTGAATGCTTTCAATTCGTGTTGAATGCCTTCAATTCGTGTTGAATGCCTTCAATTCGAGTTGAATGCCTTCAATTCGTGTTGAATGCTTTCAATTCGTGTTGAATGCCTTCAATTCGTGTTGAATGCCTTCAATTCGCGTTGAATGCCTTCAATTCGTGTTGAATGCCTTCAATTAGTGTTGAATGCTTTCAATTCGTGTTGAATGCTTTCAATTCGTGTTGAATGCCTTCAATTCGTGTTGAATGCCTTCAATTCGTGTTGAATGCTTTCAATTCGTGTTGAATGCTTTCAATTCGTGTTGAATGCTTTCAATTCGTCTTGAATGCCTTCAATTCGTGTTGAATGCCTTCAATTCGTGTTGAATGCTTTCAATTCGTGTGGAATGCTCTCAATTCGAGTTGAATGCCTTCAATTCGTGTTGAATGCTTTCAATTCGCGTTGAATGCCTTCAATTCGTGTGGAATGCCTTCAATTTGTGTTGAATGCCTTCAATTCGTGTTGAATGCCTTAAATTCGTGTTGAATGCCTTCAATTCGTGTTGAATGCCTTCAATTCGTGTGGAATGCCTTCAATTCGTGTTGAATGAATTCAATTCGTGTTGAATGCATTAAATTCGTGTGGAATGCCTTCAATTCGTGTTGAATGCCTTCAATTCGTGTTGAATGCCTTCAATTCGTGTTGAATGCCTTCAATTCGTGTTGAATGCCTTCAATTCGTGTGGAATGCTTTCAATTCGTGTGGAATGCCTTCAATTCGTGTTGAATGCCTTCAATTCGTGTATAATGCCTTCAATTCGTGTTGAATGCCTTCAATTCGTGTTGAATGCCTTCAATTCGTGTTGAATGCCTTCAATTCGTGTGGAAGGCTTTCAATTCGTGTTGAATGCCTTTAATTCGTGTGGAATGCCTTCAATTCGTGTGGAATGCTTTCAATTCGTGTTGAATGCCTTCAATTCGAGTTGAATGCTTTCAATTCGTGTTGAATGCTTTCAATTCGTGTTGAATGCCTTCAATTCGTGTTGAATGCCTTCAATTCGAGTTGAATGCCTTCAATTCGTGTGGAATGCTCTCAATTCGAGTTGAATGCCTTCAATTCGTGTTGAATGCTTTCAATTCGCGTTGAATGCCTTCAATTCGTGTGGAATGCCTTCAATTTGTGTTGAATGCCTTCAATTCGTGTTGAATGCCTTAAATTCGTGTTGAATGCCTTCAATTCGTGTTGAATGCCTTCAATTCGTGTGGAATGCCTTCAATTCGTGTGGAATGCCTTCAATTCGTGTTGTATGCCTTCAATTCGTGTATAATGCCTTCAATTAGTGTTGAATGCCTTCAATTCGTGTTGAATGCCTTCAATTCGTGTTGAATGCCTTCAATTCGTGTGGAAGGCTTTCAATTCGTGTTGAATGCCTTTAATTCGCGTGGAATGCCTTCAATTCGTGTGGAATGCTTTCAATTCGTATTGAATGCCTTCAATGCGAGTTGAATGCTTTCAATTCATGTTGAATGCTTTCAATTCGTGTTGAATGCCTTCAATTCGTGTTGAATGCCTTCAATTCGAGTTGAATGCCTTCAATTCGTGTTGAATGCTTTCAATTCGTGTTGAATGCCATCAATTCGTGTTGAATGCCTTCAATTCGAGTTGTATGCCTTCAATTCGTGTTGAATGCCCTCAATTCGTGTTGAATGCCTTCAATTCATGTAGAATGCCTTCAATTCATGTTGAATGCCTTCAATTCGTGTTGAATGCCTTCAATTCGTGTTGAATGCCTTCAATTCGTGTGGAATGCTTTCAATTCGTGTGGAATGCCTTCAATTCGTGTTGAATGCCTTCAATTCGTGTATAATGCCTTCAATTCGTGTTGAATGCCTTCAATTCGTGTTGAATGCCTTTAATTCGTGTTGAATGCCTTCAATTCGTGTGGAAGGCTTTCAATTCGTGTTGAATGCCTTTAATTCGTGTGGAATGCCTTCAATTCGTGTGGAATGCTTTCAATTCGTGTTGAATGCCTTCAATTCGAGTTGAATGCTTTCAATTCGTGTTGAATGCTTTCAATTCGTGTTGAATGCCTTCAATTCGTGTTGAATGCCTTCAATTCGAGTTGAATGCCTTCAATTCGTGTGGAATGCTCTCAATTCGAGTTGAATGCCTTCAATTCGTGTTGAATGCTTTCAATTCGCGTTGAATGCCTTCAATTCGTGTGGAATGCCTTCAATTTGTGTTGAATGCCTTCAATTCGTGTTGAATGCCTTAAATTCGTGTTGAATGCCTTCAATTCGTGTTGAATGCCTTCAATTCGTGTGGAATGCCTTCAATTCGTGTTGAATGAATTCAATTCGTGTTGAATGCATTAAATTCGTGTGGAATGCCTTCAATTCGTGTTGAATGCCTTCAATTCGTGTTGAATGCCTTCAATTCGTGTTGAATGCCTTCAATTCGTGTTGAATGCCTTCAATTCGTGTGGAATGCTTTCAATTCGTGTGGAATGCCTTCAATTCGTGTTGAATGCCTTCAATTCGTGTATAATGCCTTCAATTAGTGTTGAATGCCTTCAATTCGTGTTGAATGCCTTCAATTCGTGTTGAATGCCTTCAATTCGTGTGGAAGGCTTTCAATTCGTGTTGAATGCCTTTAATTCGTGTGGAATGCCTTCAATTCGTGTGGAATGCTTTCAATTCGTATTGAATGCCTTCAATTCGAGTTGAATGCTTTCAATTCATGTTGAATGCTTTCAATTCGTGTTGAATGCCTTCAATTCGTGTTGAATGCCTTCAATTCGAGTTGAATGCCTTCAATTCGTGTTGAATGTTTTCAATTCGTGTTGAATGCCATCAATTCGTGTTGAATGCCTTCAATTCGAGTTGAATGCCTTCAATTCGTGTTGAATGCCCTCAATTCGTGTTGAATGCCTTCAATTCATGTAGAATGCCTTCAATTCATGTTGAATGCCTTTAATTCGTGTTGAATGCCTTCAATTCGTGTTGAATGCCTTCAATTCGTGTTGAATGCCTTCAATTCGTCTTGAATGCCTTCAATTCGTGTTGATTGCCTTCAATTCATGTAGAATGCCTTCAATTCGTGTTGAATGCCTTCAATTCGGTTTGAATGCCTTCAATTCGTGTTGAATGCCTTCAATTCGTGTTGAATGCCTTCAATTCGAGTTGAATGCCTTCAATTCGTGTTGAATGCCTTCAATTCGTGTTGAATGCCTTCAATTCATGTAGAATGCCTTCAATTCATGTTGAATGCCTTTAATTCGTGTTGAATGCCTTCAATTCGTGTAGAATGCCTTCAATTCGTGTTGAATGCCTTAAGTCGAGTTGATTGCCTTCAATTCGTGTAAAATGCCTTCAATTCGTGTAGAATGTCTTCAATTCGTGTAGAATGCCTTTAATTCGAGTTGAACGCCTTCAATTCGTGTTAGATGCCTTCAATCCGTGTTGAATGCCTTCATTTTGTGTTGAATACCTTCATTTTGTGTTGAATGTAATTCATGTTATTCAGTTCGTGTTTCTACCATGACTTTTCAGAAAAATATAGTTACAGCGTTGTATTTTCCTTCACAACTTCATGAATTTTCCACAGGGAAGCTATTTAAAACCAATGTATCAACATTTCAAGTTTATACTGTATTGGAAATAAACTGTTTTTCTTTTCTTTTTCCTTAATCTGATGTTTCATTCCTCCAACGCAGGTTTCTTACATTTGACATTCAGGGAACGCAGAAATTAAAGTTTTTTATCTCTGGCACCACGACGGACGGAGGTGGAATTTCAACAAGCGGTGGAGAGGTCACACGGTCCTGCGTTGCGATGATCATTATTTTGATTTCTTTGCCGTTTTTCAAACGTTCATTCGTCGTAATGATCAATATTTTGATTTTTTCGCCGTTTTTCAAACGTTCATTCGTCGTAATAATCAATATTTCGATTTTTTCACCATTTCTCAAGCGGTCCTTCGTCATAATGGCCATTATTTTGATTTCTGTGCCGTTTTTCAAACGGTACTTCGTCGTATCGATCATTAATTAAATTTCTCTGGTCCTTCGACCGTTGTGATCATTGTTTTGATTTCTTAGCCATTTTTCACACGGTCCTTTGTCGTCATGATCATAATTTTCATTTCTACGTAAGCATATTGTAACCTTTTATTCAGTTAATGATGTAATTTAATATTGAAGTAATCCTGTTGTACGGATGTAATGTTGGTGCATTGATGAAATGTTGGTGCATTGATGTAATATTTTTTGTATTGGAGTGATGTTGGTGTACTGATGTTATGTTGGTGTGTTGAAGCAATGTTGGTGCATTGAAGCGATGTCGTAGTATTGATGTAATCTTGTTTTGATGTTCTGTTCTTGCATTGATGTAATGTTGTATCATGTTTTTTACTACATGGTAGCCGAATTTCATCACACTGCGGAAGAAAAAACTGCCGACGAAAACCAGACTGTTGGTCTGTCATAAATCACTGAAGCCATAACAGTGCCGCTTGATCACTTTGCCGAGTCTTATTGACATAGAAATTCTTCCAAGTACAACCCAGTCGGGCTACCGAAGAATAACAAACTACCCTCACGGTCCTGAGAAAGAAGTCACGGTCATACCAGAAGTGGATGACAGAACGATGTGCACTTGAAATGAGCTGTTAATTATGATAAATTATGCCTGAATAGGGCGCAAGACAATGAAAATGTTTTAAATCAATTCTTTTATAGATCTAGATGCACTGTACAGTGCGTTGCAAATTTACGTAATTACGGCAAGAATTGGCTGTTTCCGTTTTAAATCATTGGTTTGTCATTTAGTATCGGTCAACAAAGGCGATGTTGCCCTCGATTGCCAATGTAAAGCCTTAGTAGAAATTTTTTTTTGTCATTTAGTATCGGTCAACAGCGGCGATGTTGTTCTCGATTGCCGATGTAAAGCCCCAGTAGAATTTTTTTTGTCATTTAGTATCGGTCAACAGCGGCGATGTTGCCCTCGATTGCCAATGTAAAGCCTTAGTAGAAATTTTTTTTTGTCATTTAGTATCGGTCAACAGCGGCGATGTTGTTCTCGATTGCCGATGTAAAGCCCCAGTAGAATTTTTTTTGTCATTTAGTATCGGTCAACAGCGGCGATGTTGCCCTCGATTGCCAATGTAAAGCCTTAGTAGAAATTTTTTTTGTCATTTAGTATCGGTCAACAGCGGCGGTGTTGCCCTCGATTGCCAATGTAAAGCCTCAGTATAATTTTTTTGTCATTTAGTATCGGTCAACAGCGGCGATGTTGCCCTCGATTGCCAATGTAAAGCCTCAGTAGAATTTTTTTTGTCATTTAGTATCGGTCAACAGCGGCGATGTTGCCCTCGATTGCCAATGTAAAGCCTCAGTGTAATTTTTTTGTCATTTAGTATCGGTCAACAGCGGCGATGTTGCCCTCGATTGCCAATGTAAAGCCTCAGTGTAATTTTTTTGTCATTTAGTATCGGTCAACAGCGGCGATGTTGCCCTCGATTGCCAATGTAAAGCCTTATAGTAGCGGTCGAGGATATTCTTTCTGAGACGAGACTTAATCTCGAGAGGGTCTCTGCTAGATGCCAGTATTTGACTTGGAAATATATTGGACTCAGTCAGCATCTTGAGTTTATTATACGGTTTTTAAACCAACTTCTGTATCTGTATTGTAAAAAAACAGAATGACTCGTGGAAATTCCTCGGACAATGTCATCGTTAAGTGGACTTGTGAATAACTTAGGTCAACCTTACCGAACAAATTTCAACATAACCTATCCCATTAATATTTACGTAAATACTGAGACCCTTTATTATTATCGTCATCGCTGGATTTCCTTTGAAAGTTGAGTGCATTTGTATTGTCCTCTTGTCCCTCGATTGCGTGTCATTCTCCCCTCAGGGGGATACAACTATTGTGTCTATGGGAATTAGCGCTCCCAAGGGGACTATGTAAGGGCCTGAGCTAAAGGTTAGGTAGGCTTCCTTTTTGTTAAAATAACATAGGTTTTTATTTTGTTACGGGCCATCTTTTTTCGGTTCACTGCTGTCCTGTTTTTCAGCACCTGCTACTTTCTATTCAACTTTTTCTTGTTTCATGAACTTCTTTCTTAGATTTCTGTTTCTGTGCCCTTTGTGCATAGATTACGCGTTGCCTTAACTCCACACTAAATGGTGCCTTCTTCCTTCCTCTCTTTGGATAGCCTTTGTTGCGGATAGGGAGGCTTAAACAAACTAATTATCTAATCTAATAAAATATGCGTGTCAATCTAATCCTACATCACCAAAATGTGTAGTCATCGATTGATAGTTAAGTATTGGCTACATTCTTCGAGTATTTAACCCTCCAAATTCGCCGAAGAATTATGGGTTAAAAAATATGAAAGTCCAAATTGAAAATAATCATTAATTGTATAATGATTTGTTCAAAAAAGATGATAGACATGAGAGTGAAGGATCACGCTTAAATAGAAGGATATAGTAAAACCAAAAGAATATCAAGACGTACGTGAAGCTATAACAGTTTTATTGATGTAATGTTGTAGTGATGTACTGTTGTATTGAGATAATGTTGAATTGAAATAATGTTGAATTGAAATAATTTTGAATCGATGCAATGTTTTATTGATGTAATGTTGAATCAAGATAATGTTGAATTGATGCAATGTTTTATTGATGTAATGTTTTATTGAGATAATGTTGTACTGATGCAATGTTTTATTGATGTAATGTTTCATTGATGTAATGTTGAGGTAAGTGTTGCGAATTGTTGTGCAAACTAGGGCCGTCAAAGTGGTTTCACATATTATTGAGTTTAAATTGCATTCATTAGACGCAGATTTGATAAGATTAAAATACGTGTACTTGGCGTAAAAAAAATGGTCGGATACAATGCAAAGAAATAAAATTCGACCAAATACAAATACAGTACCGAAGTACAAATAAAACTGTAACCAAATTTAAATGCAATGATAAAAATTTAAACGCAAATGCAACCAAATGTAAATACAATACAAAAACAATTCAATGGCAACCAAATGCGATACAAAAAATTACATATACAATGATTTACAAATATTGAACCATTGAAAAACACACAAATACAAACTCAACCAAATACATGTACAATAAAAAATACAAATACGAATAGAACCAAATTAAAATTATACATATGCAAATACTCTACGAGATAAAATGCAAGTAAATAGTAATACAATACAAAAAAAACACGTACAAAAACCACCAAATAGAAATACTGTACAAAAAAATATAAATGAAACTAGAGATACATACAGTATACTGTATAAGAAAAATGTATGTAAATATAATCAACAATAATAGAAAAAATAAAAACACTGTAAATACAAAAACGGCCATCGCCGACAAAATGCTGTCACTAACACGGGGCTATAGAACAAGTAAACTTATCACATTTCCAATAAATTTTATTATATGAAAAATAAATCAAATTGCTTGAGCTCTTTCCATAAAACGCAAGTGGAAGAATGGGAAGTTCTATTCTTTCTTCGAAAAATTAATTTATATTTTCGTGATTAAATATTGATGAAAAATTGCTCACAAAACGAAGAAATAATAAGAAAACCTAAGCCTTTCTGTAAAAGGTGTTTGAAACAATACCAGAGAATTGAACTGAAGAAATATTTTAGTTAGTGAAAAATTTTGAAATTAAAAATTAAAAAATGAGGAAAATAAAAACTAAGATTTTGAGTCGGAAAAAAATCCTCAATCTCCAGAATTCCGAAGACGATTTTAAAAAGAAACACTCGATTTCGAAAAAATGGTCACAATTTCGAAGATACGTCAAAAATTTTGGAAAAACGTCCACAATTTCGATAATACGCGTACGATTTAAAAAATCTGCGAATACCGCTTGGTTATTTACGCAGTTCAGTTCTAAGTTTTTCTTCATTAAATATTCGTTAAGTTCGAAGGTGTAATTTCTTATTACTTGTTAACTAATTGATTTTAATGTTTTCACCAAAATGATTGCTTATTTTACACATGAAAGATAACATTCGAAAAGCATCTGTTTTTTGCAAGGAAGGTAGTATTTATCGTACTTCAAAGGGCACCCCTAAATATACTGATATTAAAATTGCAAGACGAAGATTTAAATTAATCTCACATTAATTCGCCCCAGGAAAGCCTAAAATTCAACTTACAGTCAATTTTTCCAAACTCTTAATTTAAATTTTTTAAGCTAATTACCTCCCCCACTTGCCCGCAAGGGCAAGAATGGGGGATCACACGTCTTGCTCTATTGACGGCTCCGTCTCTAATGCCGCTTGTCACTCTTCACCAGCCAAGAGCTGCCCGCACGACGCCGTCACGAGTACGAACAAACACGTTCCCTATCTCAAAGCTTTAAGTTAATATATCATAGGAAATAACAAGTGCTATGAGATAATTAAAATGGATTAAGCTTTATAATTAATAAACAAGTAATTTATGTAGAATTAATAAGATTTTAGGTCTCTAAGGAATGAGTTGAAATATACGAAGAGAAATGAAAGTATTTGGAAATGATCCCCGGTACACGCGTCGGCCGCAGAGCAGAAGGCACGAAGTACGATGGTGGTGTTCGTAGAGGGGACGAGGTTCGCTGGTTGATTTCAAATGATGCTTCGATGTAACGGTTGGTGATTCCTGGCTCGAAGCGTAGATCGTTGAGTTCAGAAATGCGGCGCCTATTGATGAGAACATATTATTCGAAAACGGATCTTTTAGAAGATGGTTGTTTGGCCGGACAATTCCTCTCTTTAGCGTTTACTTGAACACGGCGTAGGTCAGTTACAGTGAAACTATAACATAGGAAAAACTCATTTTAAAACCCTCCTTGAACTTTCCGAGTTGAATTCTGTGTTCATTTTTGCAGCAAAGATGTGTAAGTAAGTTGAGGGTCTCGGTTTGGGTTTTCATTTGGGGCTAACGTTTGCCAATATTTTCATGTGCCATTAGGAAGAAAAATGGTTGACAGATTGTCCCACAGAGTTTAAACCTGAATTCTACCGTAGGTATATTGATGATACGTTTTTATTGCTTAGAGACCCTAGCCATGCTCCTTTGTTCAGAGATTACTTAAACTCTAAGCCCCCTTCAATAAAATTCACAATTGAAATTGAGACTAATAATTGTTTATCTTTTTTGGATTCTAAAATTACCAGAAGCGGTCGTACGTTCAGTTCATCTGTCTTTCGAAAAACTACATTCACTAGTGTGGGCTTAAGTTTTTTTAGTTTCTGTAATTATAGATTCAAAATTATTACTATAAAGACCTTATTAAATCGTGCTTTCAATATTTGTCCTAATTACATCGATCTTCATGTGGAGTTTTCTTTCTTACAAAATTTTTTACGAAAAAATGATTGTCAATATTCATAATAAAAAAATTTTGGCTAAGAAATACTCTGTAATCAATGCTGTGATAGAACCACTGCAACGTCTCTATTGCGTTTTCATTTACTTTGGAGATTACACCGATAAAATGTCGTGAGATTTGGAAATTCTTTTTAACCTTCATTTTCCTGCTGTTAAACTATGTATCGTCTAAGTTAATTCACTTAAAGTTGGCTCTTTCTTTCGCTACAAGGACGTGATTCCTAAACGGATACGGGCATCCATTGTGTATAAGTTTAGTTGTGTACAATGTGCATCTGGCTATGCCGGCATGACGACTTTGCCATTCTATATTAGGATTGCCCAACACCGTGGAGTCAGCTGCCGTAGCGGAAGACCTCTGCCCCAACCGCCTCATTCATCTATCCGCCTTCTCAGTGAGCAGTGCTGTGACCGCATAGAAGAGGAAAACTTTTCTATTTTACGCACAGCACCTAATAATTTAGATTTACGCATTTTAGAATCTCTTTTTATCTCCAAAGAAAAACCAGATCTCAATAGCACCAATAGTTCTTATCCATTACAAATTACATATAGAATTTTTTTTATGCCCATGTATTTTATATAGAAGAGACTGATTTTGTTCTTTATTTTCAACTTTGCAGACCGGTTACTGAAGATGGAGCTCGTCTCCGAAACGTTTTATAGAATTGACTTAGTTTTTATATTATAGTTCGTGAGATATATTAATTAAATATGATTTCAATAGGGGTTGCGTTCTTCGTTTTTAAATTCCTGATGATTATTTGCCTCAAGAAAAGTAACTTCCCTGATAACACAATAGAAATTATCACTCAAAAACAACGCATTATAGCGGTATGTTCATTTTCGTCTTAGATGGCGGGAATGGTCAAGCGCGTTGGAAGGGAGAGTCCATTGTAGTGTTGCCATCCGACGCGCGATTATGGTCCTCTCCTCCACATTTACCCTTTTTCCACCAAATTTTCCCTAAATTTCATTTTGTCTATTGTATATTTTGTGCATGTGTTCCTAAATTTCTCTCAAAAATTTCTATTTTTAAACTCAATTTTTTCGTTTTGTTATGCTTCTCCGCATAACTGTGTACGGAACATCGCTAAGAATCTGGAGAAGCGTTGTCTGGCCTGCAACGTAATCCTTAATGATTCTAAAAGACCAAATATTAAGTCTGATTTCTGCGAGAAAGCATTGCAATGTTAAATTCAAGAATAATCGACTCTTCAGGAACGATCGGACGCCGCCGAAGCACTTAACGAACGAACGTGCCAACGGAAGATGCCAAGAATCTCAACGAGCGTCTTCTTTGCTTTAATTCATAATGTTTTACATTGTTTTATGGGGACTTTTATATAGTAATAAGTGTAAGATTAATGATGTATATTTTCTATTCGATAACAGGGATATATTACGGTCATATTTGTAACCTTGTGAGGTCGTTATTCAAAGTTGGCATCTTAAAGCGATGCCGAACGCGGGTTGCCTGAGGGAGAGAGCGGCAGTCTGGGCGAAGTCACCACCGAGAGCAGTCACGCACGAGATTATACTCATCTTCCTTGGCCCAGTTGGGCCGGGGGCCTTGCCTCTCATAATAATACGATCTATTTAAAAGCTATTTAAACGACTCCAGTGACATTCATCTGTGAATAAATTGTACTTTGAGTTTGTGGCATCATAGCCCCAGCTGTCAACTTTGTCTGTCAACTCCCGACCAAATATGGCGGTTGCCGCTCCAGTGTGCCGGCAAGACGACGCTCGGTCTGCCAACCCTGACCTCCGAACCTCAGTTAAGTCTCTTTCTGATATTATATCGATCTGAGTTCCCTCTCACGCTTCTAAGTATATTAGGTTTCGAATGCGTAAATCACGTACGTTCATTTAGTTTGCGTATTTTCGATGATTAATGTCTTAATAATTTCTTTTGTTCAATAGCGAATTTCTTTAATGTCCTTGTGTTCTTCATATCCTTCAGATAGGTAGGAAGAGATGATATGATTTAGAAAGAAAAGATAATGTTTGGAGCCATGAAACACGGCTAAAATGCACGATCAATTTATGGCCTTATGCCGCTCTTTGCGCTTACCGAAAATTGAATTAAATGTTTATTCAGAAGAATCTGAATTGGTGGCAGCTACCTTGAAATTTATAACTAGAAAATAGAAGAATTGTGACGAATAATGCATTCGTAGGTGTCACGGAACTAAGATCACAAAACATCGACAGTAATTATAAGATGAAAAAAAGATGACCTGAAACGGAGAAATGATGCGATCACCACAAGAAGTCGTAACAATAATGTGACAACGGCGGGATAAATAAGAGAAATCGTAACAATGGCGGCTGAGCGGAGGGATTTGAGTTTTGCTTTAAATGTAAATGTTACTGTAGAATCTCATGCCTAACTCACACCTCCGAAATAAAAATATATGTGCATTCAAACATTCAAATTTAAAAATTGATATTTGGCCGACTAAAAATAATTTCTTTATCTGAATCATCTCATCTCTCTCTTCCTAATGAATAATTATTTGCAGGATGTCATCAGGAACGATAAAGTGATGTTGTATTAATGTTTCGTATTTCAATGTTGACGATAGACTCATAATATGTACGAATGTTCAACGTATCCCTTCATCAATTAATTTCAATTACCGTATGATGTAACATTTTCTGCACTACCCAACGTTAAAACTGTAATGTAAAAACCCGCTATGTTGTGGAGATGTTGAAGTCGATCATTCTAAGTCCTTAGGGGTGGCGGCTTGGCGCCAGTCGCAGACGCCCACGTCGCAGGCTAAAGGAATGTCAGACATAAACAAAGCCTCGTATCCTCTTAGGAACAGCCTCGATACCACACACTCAACAGCCTTGCGTGGTCCTGAACTTCAATAACACGGACAATAAATGTCGTGAACCACGAATTTCTTAATTTAAGCATGTGATAGGTTACGTTTTTCAAATGAAAAATGAATTTAATTACATGTGAGAACGTAAAACTGTAATTATTTCATCATAGCTGCGTGTAAAATTTCTTATTCGACGTTCATCAAACAAATTCCTGCGGATACCATGGCATAATTATGTCAATATCATGTGAATTTTATATTCAAAATTTAAATAATGATGACCAAAACCAATTTATGGATAATTATGTTCCAAGTTTTGGAGGATGCATTCTTTAAAAATTTAATTTTGATATTTGAATACAATAGATTCAATTTAAACACCAAATGACACTGTTTCAACTAGAATGAATGTAAACTGGGGGCGTTTCTCTGCTATTAGAATTACTAGTGAGTTAAGGTTTCCCAAAATTTAATAACGGTTCCACGGATCGATTTAATTTTGGCGAATAATCTAATGAATTAGATTTACTATTGCTTTTAAAATAATTAGTTACCTGCGAGATACGTCACATAATGATTCTAGTTATGAGTGACATGGATTAATAACATGGAAACAGCTGTGAAGTCACGATAATCCATAATCCATCTGAATAATACAGTGAATTGGTAATTCAGAAATTTAAAGCTTCATAAGGGTGATGATTTGTTTCAGACGGGTTTATTCAATCTTGACGATCTCACATTAATGTTTGCGCATACGTGTTCTACTGATCTTGAACAGGACTATGAACTTCATTGCGTCGAGTTGATCGAATTTAAATACTATGTATAATTTTTGTAATTAATATTTCTGTGTGGGGAAAATAGTTCAATTTATTTTACTTTCATGTATTTCGATAATTTCATAAATGTGTGTGTACTCGTAGGATGTAATTAATTTTAAACTTTGCGATCTATACTTAAAGAAAATTTTGAACCTTATGTTCGATTCGTAACTTGCTAATGATAACGTAAATTCAAACATACGATGCTCAAGTCCTTGTGTGAATACTTGGGAGTTTGAGAGGGGAGACTTGATTGATGTGATGTGGAGGGAGACTTGAAAAATTTAATGAAGGATGTTAGAACAAACACTTAATGGGATTGACCTTCCAGGAGTGGTGGATGGCGTCGGGTGAGCGCGACTGAACGCACGCGCCGGCACTCAATCGCACACCACTCACCATGGTTGGCGAGCGGCGCCTCCACGGACGTATCACCATCGCCCTGCTCGGACGGCATCGCCACTACGGGTTGGCCACACATGTGCTGCGCCCCTGCTCCCTACTCCACCATCTGCCAGACGCTTGAAGCACAGCACGAGACGACGACCACCTGAGCTCGCACACCGACTAACAGAAAACGGCGAGGCGTAGAAAACTTCGCCAGACGGCAACTGGCTATCTCGGCACGCAGCGGCAGACCTGAGCTCGCGCACCGACTCGTAGAAAACGATTACGCGAAGAAAATTTCTTATCAGCTGGCTGAGTCGACGACGGCGGCTAATTTTCTACTGCGGCACGGTGAATAGAAAACGACTGGCATTTAAAAAATTTAAAGGACAGCTCAACATTGGGATTTCAATCACGACTTCGGACTTCGGATGGATTCGGCGACGACGGCTTCACATGTAGTCAACGACGATGAAAATAATACGGAGGCCCGGATGAAAATCAACGTATCAACTCAACGATCTCAGCATAAAGGCAGCGACTCCTACACAATCTCCATCAAAAGATGACGAATTCCACGAGATAGTAGTCCTCTTCGATTGATGACACACGGAATATTTATTCGGAGATCTCTATAAGACTTCTGCAAAGTGGTAGAGCGAGTTATGCAGCCCAGGACTATACGACTTGGGTGTTATGGAAGCTTTAGCTACGCTTCCGAGGGTTCTTACTCTCAAGGATTACTGCAGTGATCCATATGACGGAGGGAGAAGTCGGTATCATCCATAGGACGCGGTTCTGCCCAAGGACAACTATAATGGTACCTTTATGCGACGACTCTGAATCAGCGCTCGCCAGAAGAGCAAACTCCAGTTGTAAGCATATGGACTCTTTTCCACGATCCACACATTTAAGGTGTCGGCTGCACGTGATGAACACAATCGGAGATAAGCCTTTCGAGTACAAGCGGGAGCTTGTAATTTGTTCGGCCATCGGGGATATGTTATGCTTCTCCGCATAACTGTGTACGGAACATCGCTAAGAATCTGGAGAAGCGTTGTCTGGCCTACAACGTAATCCTTAATGATTCTAAAAGACCAAATATTAAGTCTGATTTCTGCGAGAAAGCATTGCAATGTTAAATTCAAGAATAATCGACTCTTCAGGAACGATCGGACGCCGCCGAAGCACGTAACGAACGAACATGCCAACGGAAGATGCCAAGAATCTCAACGAGCGTCTTCTTTGCTTTAATTCATAAAGTTTTACATTGTTTTATGGGGACTTTTATATAGTAATAAGTGTAAGATTAATGATGTATATTTTCTATTCGATAACAGGGATATATTACGGTCATATTTGTAACCTTGTGAGGTCGTTATTCAAAGTTGGCATCTTAAAGCGATGCCGAACGCGGGTTGCCTGAGGGAGAGAGCGGCAGTCTGGGCGAAGTCACCACCGAGAGCAGTCACGCACGAGATTATACTCATCTTCCTTGGCCCAGTTGGGCCGGGGGCCTTGCCTCTCATAATAATACGATCTATTTAAAAGCTATTTAAACGACTCCAGTGACATTCATCTGTGAATAAATTGTACTTTGAGTTTGTGGCAACATAGCACCAGCTGTCAACTTTGTCTGTCAACTCCCGACCAAATATGGCGGTTGCCGCTCCAGTGTGCCGGCAAGACGACGCTCGGTCTGCCAACCCTGACCTCCGAACCTCAGTTAAGTAGAGCGTCCCCCATACGGACTTTTTTCTTTATTATTGAACCTAGAACAATGAAATTTGATACACTGATAGGAAATTGAATTTTGAATCGTTTTTGCTTAGAGCAAAAGTTCAATTTTCTTGAAAAGAAAATGGGAAATCGAAGAAAACGAAGTTTGAAGGGGGGGGGGGGTTCAAAAATCTTCTCCTACAGTTTTTGAGCTACAGTGATGATTTTGGTATCAATGAATGCGGAAAGACACGGGCTTTTATGGATGCTAAAATTCATTCCAAAATTATTCATTGCTCATGAGTTATGACGTCATAAATTTTGACATTTCCGAAAAAAGGCATTTTTTTCCTATTTTTACACTTTTTCATATTGAAAATGTATATTTGAGGAAACAAATTTTAGCACCCCTAAAAGCCCGCGTCTTCCCGCATTTAATGATACCAAAACCATCACTGTAGCTCAAAAAGTGTAGGAGGAGAAGCATTTTGAAACCCCAAAAACCATTGTTTACATTATAAGCAAAACAAAGAAACATAAACAATACAAATAAAAATTTTTTTAAAATTTTTGGTTCAAGTTAGACCCCTAAAATCATTGTAGAGTAATCCAGAGATATAGGAGATGAAATAGCAACGTCAAGTCGTGAAGAAAGTGGCAAGGGGGAGGTGTAACATGATAAAATACCACTTCCCCCTCCCCTTCCCCCCATTCTTTAAATCCCCGTAGCGGGCGAACGAGCGAACGTACGAGTCTCATTTTTTCACAGGATGTACCTGACCTCTTACACTTCTTATAACAGCAAAAATCCAAGTTTCTCAAGACATCCCAGAAGCAAGGATTCATAAGGGGGACGCTCTCCTTAAGTCTCTTTCTGATATTATATCGATCTGAGTTACCTCTCACGCTTCTAAGTATATTAGGTTTCGAATGCGTAAATCACGTACGTTCATTTAGTTTGCGTATTTTCGATGATTAATGTCTTAATAATTTCTTTTGTTCAATAGCGAATTTCTTTAATGTCCTTGTGTTCTTCATATCCTTCAGATAGGTAGGAAGAGATGATATGATTTAGAAAGAAAAGATAATGTTTGGAGCCATGAAACACGGCTAAAATGCACGATCAATTTATGGCCTTATGCCGCTCTTTGCGCTTACCGAAAATTGAATTAAATGTTTATTCAGAAGAATCTGAATTGGTGGCGAATAATGCATTGTGACGAATAATGCATTCGTAGGTGTCACAGAACTAAGATCACAAAACATCGACAGTAATTATAAGATGAAAAAAAGATGACCTGAAACGGAGAAATGATGCGATCACCACAAGAAGTCGTAACAATGATGTGACAACGGCGGGATAAATAAGAGAAACCGTAACATTTAACCTGAGTTTTAGGCTGTACTCAAATTACTTATTAGAAGTAGCTTTTTATTTCATGAGTGTAAAATCTTTCTAGAGCATTGTTGTATAGTGACGTACTGGTATTTATTGGGGGTTCCGGCTGCGGAGATTTATGAGTCTCGCTCGGCACGGTCACATGTATAGATAGGGCATCCGCCGGAAACAGCCGATGAGCCCCTGGCGTTTACGAGCGCCGGATAGGTCGGAAGCGACCCTATTGCCCAGCGCCGGAAATATCCATTGTTGCGAACTAGACTTAAGAGCAAGCTGTGTGAACTACAGGGTCAGTACAATATTAGTAGTCCTGCTGTTCGTTTTGCTATCCTCCTGCCTGGTTTACGGCTAGGCAAACCGATCTACTAGTTCAGTTCAGTAAACCTTATATCTTGCTGAAATTCCAAGATATTACAATTGACGACGAGGCTTCGAACTTGCGAAGTGAATTTGAACTTTAAAAGTGCTCTGAAATTAAGATGGTGTATTCTACAGTCAGCTGTCCTCCTTTCGACGTTGAAGTGGAAACAGTGAGTGAATTCTTAGAGCGCTGGAAAGTCCAATGTGCAGGTGCTCTTCAGAAAGCAGGAAATAATGGCGGTAAAAAAGCTAGCATCCTAATTAAAGCATTGCCCGTAAACATAATTACTGATCTACAACGAAGAATTAAACCTACGTTACTCACTGAGGCTACATATGAGGAACTTGAAGAAAAATCAACACAGCAATTTGAAATAAAAAAATCCATCGTCGGTGCATCGGTTACATTTCTAAATAGGAAACAAGGTGCTAATGAATCCATAGAAAGTTATGCTAAAACGTTAAATGACTCAGCATCTGCATGCAATTATGGTAATTGCTGTCGTGATCGTTTATTAAGAGATGCCTTCGTGGCTGGGCTTTACTCAGCGCAAATTCTCAGCGCGGTTCTACAGAAGTGCGATAGCAAGTCCTTCAACGAATGCGTTGAACACGCAAAACTTATCGAACAATTAAGCTCCGACGCTCAAGATATTATTCGGGAGGATTCATCTTCATCGTATTTCACTACAGAAAAACTCCCGCCGAACTACATATGCATTCGCTGCGGAACTAAGCAAAAGCATCTTGCAAAGAATTGCTATGCTTTGAAATTGAAATGTCACACATGTGGAAAATTAGGCCACATTTCTAAGGTTTGCAAATCTACAACTGCAGCTCGGCCTCCTCCTGCTAAGCCTACACGAAGGGGACCTACACCAGGAGAATTTGACGCAGCTCGCACTTACACAGTGCAGTCGGGAAGAAGCGGTTGCTGTGGCAACGTAGGAAGAGAAGACGTGTTAATGAAGAATTCACGGATGCCTCTACAGAAGAAGAACGAAGCTGTTTTGCAAAAACCTGGGAATGAAAGTGGTGACGGTAATCATCTACATGAATGTTCTGATTATTCCCCAAATGACTCTAATTTTTTAGAGTAAACACCACTGTAATTCCCGTCACTAAAGAGCCCACCATGATTGCATGCAACTTAAATAGTAAACCTGTTGAATTCCTGTTGGATAACGGCAGTGCCGTGTCAACTATACGTAAAAGAGATGCAATCAAAGTTGGTGCTGTGGTAAATCCTACATGCAGCAAAATTCTCGGGTACAGTGGTGTCTCGGTAAACCTCCTTGGTCAAGCTGCAGTAACTGTCATGTACAAAGATGTGAGTTTTAATCATAAGTTTCTCATTGTGGAAGATGATAGAATCAATTTACTGGGCCGAGATATTTGTTCTAAACTAAACGTAAACATTGTCATTCCTGATCAATACGACTCCATAAATAAAACGGATTGTCATAGTTTGCCGAAAAGTTGGTCGTTAAAATATGACGAATATTTATCATCTGATTCACAGTCTAACGTTAAAGAAACAGTTCATCTTGATGTGTTGCCTAATGCAGTTCCTGTATTTTGTAAAGCACGCCCGTTTCCTGTAAGACTAAGAGACTCTGTCAAAACCGAACTGGAACGCTTGCAGAGTATGGGCAAAATCACCAAAGTGTATGATAGCCAATGGGCATCTCCTACCGGTAATGTTCTAAAGTCGGACGGCAGTGTGAGAATCTGTGGAGATTTTTCAGCCTCCATTAATAATTTTCTGAATCCAGTTCAGTCTGTACTACCTGTTATTGATGATGTCATTTCTCAAGTCGGAGACGCTAAGTTTTTCTCAAAAATTGATTTGTCTAACGCGTTTTTGCAAATTCCGTTGGACGAAGAATCAAAGAAAGTTACGACCATTAACACCTCTGAAGGTCTATTTATGTACAATTACTTACCCTATGGTCTACGTGCAAGCCCCGGCATTTTTCAAGCATTCATGAATAGGACTCTTTCGGGCATCGATAACATCATTGTGTACCAGGATGACCTCCTCATTTTGACCTCTTCATATGATGCTCATTTGGAAGTTCTTGACAAGGTCCTGTCTGTCCTAAAAAACGCTGGAATTCGCTTAAATCTGTCTAAATGTGCCTTTCTAACCGATCGTGTGTCTTATCTAGGGTACGTTTTCGATAACAAGGGTGTTCACCCTAACTCTGATAAAGTAGAAGCTATTCTCAATGCTCCCGTTCCTAAAAACCTCAAACAGTTGCAAGCGTTCATCGGATTGTGTAACTTCTATAGTCGTTTTGTACCCAACTTCTCTAATGTCATGCATCCTCTGTATTCGCTGCTTAAGAAAAATGTACAGTTCCGGTGGACTCCAGAACAGGATGAAAGTGTCCAGAAAATCAAGGACATCTTTCGTTCGCATTAACCTCTAAAGTTGTTTGATCCCAACCATGAAACTCTTCTTGAAACGGATAGTTCGGGCTATGGAGTTGCTGCCATACTCATGCAACGCGTTAGTTCTTCTCATGATTGGTGTCCGGTTCAATTTGCTTCGAGATCTCTAAGTAATGCAGAACAAAACTACTCTAACATTGAAAGAGAGAGCCTTAGTGTGGTTTTTGGCGTGGAGAAATTCAAAAAATTTCTACTTGGTGCTAAGTTCATTATCCATAATGATCACAAACCTCTTTGTAAGCTTTTTGCACATAACAAGGGTGTACCTCTCAACTGTTCCGCTCGAATTCAAAGATGGGCTCTCAGACTTTCATAGTTTGACTATGTTTTCAGATATTCGAAAGGTAAATGTAACGTAAATAGCGATTGTCTCAGTAGACTGCCACTACCTACGACTGTAAGGGAGCTAGAACCGTACGAAATGATTTTTGCTGTGAACACTCTTGATAAAACTCCTGTCACGTGTAAAAATATAAAAACTCATACTGATATGGATAGCGAACTATACCAACTTAAACAATACATAAAGTTTGGCATGCCTCCTAAACCTGATCCCAATTTGTCTAAATTTAAGAACCTGCTACCTCAGATGACCATCATGAAAGGTTGCATACTTTATAAAGAACGGGTTTTTATTCCCAAGTCACTGCGTAGTTTAGTACTTGAAACATTTCATGATGGACATCCTGGCATTTGTGGCATGAAATCGTTGGCCAGATCTGTTATTTGGTTTCCCGGAATGGACAAAACTATTGAAGACATCGTAAAATGTTGTCCCCAATGTCAATTAAATCGAGCAAAACCTAAGTCTAGAAATGTAGAATGGCCCACTCCTTCTCGTCCTTTTGAACGCATTCATGTCGATCACTTTTTCTACGAGAATAAAATTGTTTTCATTGCTGTAGATGCATTATCTAAATATATTGAATGTGAAGTGGTACCATCCACGAGTGTGTCAGATACTGTCGATGCGTTGAGAATGATTTTCAGCAGAAACGGGTTGTGTGATGTGCTCGTAAGTGACAATGCTTCTAACTTTTCATCTCAAGACTTTAAAGATTTTCTTATTTCCAACGGCATTGAGCACCTCACACCTCCGCCCTACTCTCCAGCCAGCAATGGTCAAGCTGAGAGGGCGGTGAGAGTCATTAAAGACTTGTTGAAAAAACTCTCTTCTTCCGAATCGTTTAAATCCCGTCTATCAAAAGCATTATTTCAATCGCATTGTATTCCGCATAGTGTTACAAAAACTGCTCCCTCTGTAGCGCTGAACAATCGTAAATTTGTTACTTCGAAAGATAGAGTTCATCCTAAATTTTCTGTGTCCAGGTCTAAGCCTATGTATGTAACTCAATTTGATGTCGGTGATCATGTTCTCGCTCTGAATTTAAGAAATGGTCCCAAGTGGTTGACGGGAATTATTGTCAGTAAAGTTGCTGTTAATATCTTTCATGTTCAAATACTAGCATTAAATGTAATCTGGAAGAGACATTCAAATCAGCTGTTGCACAGTAGTTTGGAATCTACTGGGAGTGGGACAGCAGAGACTCCTGCCTTTCAGCCTGTTAGCTGCTCACCAGGGCAAAATGAACCTCGTAGATCAGTTAGAATAACTAAACCTGTAATACGAATAGGTTGTTGAGTTTCTTCTTCCCTTTGTCATATATTCATCTAAAGGGAGGGAAGTTGTTGTATAGTGACGTACTGGTATTTATGGGGGGTTCCGGCTGCGGAGATTTATGAGTCTCGCTCGGCACGGTCACATGTATAGATAGGGCATCCGCCGGAAACAGCGGATGAGCCCCTGGCGTTTACGAGCGCCGGATAGGTCGGAAGCGACCCTATTGCCCAGCGCCGGAAATATCCATTGTTGCGAACTAAACTTAAGAGCAAGCTGTGTGAACTACAGGGTCAGTACAATATTAGTAGTCCTGCTGTTCGTTTTGCTATCCTCCTGCCTGGTTTACGGCTAGGCAAACCGATCTACTAGTTCAGTTCAGTAAACCTTATATCTTGCTGAAATTCCAAGATATTATAAGCATCTTCATATTATTCTTTTCTTTGTTGATAGACCCCGCTTGACTCCAAGCGTAAATTTATCTCTATATATATTACACGGACCTAGTAAAAGCTCACGTACGGAGCAATGCAGTTGAGTTATTATTCAGACCATTTTAAATTTTACCATCGTAGACAGCTTTGGTGGATCTCCTCTACTTTACGTTTATTTTTATTTTCATTACAGCATCACCGACAACCCCTAACAACTGACTTGAACGTTGTTGAGCTCTCCCTGTACTTTTTGCATGCCTTCTATACGCCTTGATGGTCTTCTATATTATTATTTATGTTTCGTAATCGTTTGGAAAGTATCAAATTTAATTTTTTACATTCACTATTTAATTCAATAATCTTATGCTCTCCATTAATGATTATATTTTCTTTTACAAGCATTGGCCGATGTTAATTCTCTTCGAACGCATCCACGTGTTTTTCTGTTACCTACACCAAAAACCTAGCTGTAACAGGCCGTATTGTTCTGTCTTTGGCTCTCCGGACGTCAGGCCAGACTCGAGTCAGAGCTAGGCATTTGTCTCGAGCTCGAGTAGACTGACGAGTACGGTTCGTCTCTAAATTTTTTCAGCGACCTTGCCACCTAAGAAGGAGGAGTTCATTACAAAGTCGACCTGTGCGGCTGCTTATGCACAGAACCGCTAATTTGAATGCGTCACTCGCATGTAAGCTGGTAGGGATACTTTGAATAGTGGTTAGCAACGCTGCAAATACAATTAGCGAGAATAAACGCATAGAGTAGGGCATGAATACTTCTTAATTGCGAGAGGACATGAATATGTAAAATAAATTAAAAAGATATATTTCATTGGCAACGAAGAGGGGCGTGTTACAGATTGAAATCTGCTATGACAAATAGCAAGGACAAACGCCACCCATCGTGGATATTAAAAATCATAAGAGATACTGCCATGCCAGAGAGAAGGAAAATACTCGCTCAATTTGGGTATTTGCAGAGCTTCTATCTATTTAACTGGAATCATTCAACGCCGGAGTAAAGTTATTGTATAATTTTGATGAATGTCTTAATTATACGATATATAGTATCGCCCGATATACATTTCTGTAAGGTCTTCTGAGAGGAAAGAAATATATTCTCAAAACGAGGGGGACATTTCATGCGGATAAAAGAAGTTAGATTAATTCGGATCTCATTCAAACTCAGTATCAGGAGTCTCACGATAAAGAATGTTCAACATTTTATTTTTGTTCTTAAAAATAGGCCAGACGAATTGCCAATAAACTCAAATTTCTTATATTACTGTACGAAGAGAAAAAACTTAAAGCAAGACCCTAGTTGTCGGACTTGAAGTCCGGACTGCATAATTTTGAGACACCTCAGTCAAGCTATATGCGGACTGCATTAGCTTTTGTTAAAACTTTGTTTACGTTGCATTCCACTGTATCATTACGGTATCATTCAGTGGAACATCATTTTGATTTTCACTGCCACTCATACTCCTAGGCTGCACTATTAATAATTGCATTAGAATTTGACCGCTATCGTGTGCGCCCCTTTACTCCGCTTCTTCGCTCATGGCATTAATTTCACCACTTAACGGTATGAGCTGAAATCAGAGGCCCATTGGAATCTACGGTACCAGCTTATCTTAAAGCTTGTTCACTGTCTTTCTCATTTATAACTTCTTGAAAGCTTCTCTTGCAGCTTCTCTTATCAACGTAACTGGAGATTCTGCAAAATGAATTCCATTACTCAATATTTCATAGCCAATACTACATAGTATTGTTCAATGTCGCTAGTAATTTACCTGGTAATTTTATTTACTAAGTACCTTTCCGGTTTACTATGTACTTTCTTATAAAACCCTTTATTACTGTAACCCTTTACCAGGTATCTCTACTGCAATGCACTACCAGGGGTCTTTCTCTCCCCCTTTCTATTTTCACTTGCTCTCAGGCTTGCTCAAAGACAGTGTCTTCTTTTTCAACTCTCTTGAGTTCACTCACTCCGACGCTTCGCTCTCGGACATTTTTTCACGTATTACTTCTTTGACTCTGAGCAATGACATATATCATCAGAATAGCGCCCACTGTTATTTACGATATTCATTGTAACTAATTTCACTCACTTGTTTACTTCGTTACTACTTATCCTTATTTATCTTTTATTTATCCATACTTATCCTTATTACTCTGGGAACCATCCTTCTGATGGAAAGGTACCTTTACTCCTTTCAACTGATATCCCCTTTATTGAAGTCACATTAACTGCATCCCTCAGTACATTAATTGCCACAGTATATTTCATCATAATTTCCTCATTTCACTGCATATTCCATCATTATTATTTTAGCTAGGCTCAGTCCTCAGTTGCACAGCAGTAATCGTTATCTCTCTTTCAATTCCTTTTCTCTCAATACAGCGAATTATTCTCTCAATAATGGATTCCTTGATCTGTACTCTATCGACACCACTAATGCCGCAACGATTTTCTACTTATTCTCTAAAACCACAACGTTAAGTTTTATAAAGGTGTTCGGCGCACCTTTGGGCAAATTAGAACGCACTTCCTACCAGCAACAGTCACACCATGCCCTCCTTGCCCGCAGAAAAAATCAGAGCCCACTTGTATGGCGTGGTTTGCACTGATCGTGTTGCCGAAAATTTCCAGTGGCATTTACATATCCTGCATTATAGCACAGGCTGCAAAAGGCAGGCCCTTCTGTTTTGTTTCCAAAATTATTAGAAAATTATCTCGATTCTTCTGCTCGAGCTGCATGGCCTTCAAGGTTTTCTAGCGCTCTAAGACGAAATAATCTACTCTTACAGGTTTTAGGGTTCCTCGATTCGCTTACGGTCTCTGAAAAACGGTAATTCGTAGTTTAACAAAATACGAGTATTACTTGACCTTGTCATTGCCGCAGCTAATTCTCTCGCTCTTTCGCTGCTTACAATAGTTGAGATACTCGGGATACTATTTGTTGTCTCATCAACACAATTACGTCAACACAAGCGCAAACTTATACAACAGTGAATGAAACAATTAAAAAAATCAAAATCACCTTTAGTAACACTCCTATAGATATACAAAAAATAGCGCCGCTCACTCACTTTAATTAGACTTTAACAAAACTCAAGTGCCACTGCAATTGTGTGCGCTCAATGCGACATTGCAAAAAACAAAATCAAAACGCAAACGGCTTGGAGTTACTGCGAACAGAGTCAAGGTCAAGCTGACGGTACGCACTAGCAAATGATAGCAAGAATAAAACTACTGATGCAAGCTACCCGGCAGCGAGCCGCGATACAACGGTACTGTAACAATTGTGACAATTAATTGTTGCTGCCTAACTTATTTTAAATTGAGTTTTTAGGTCTATAGTCGCCCGAAGTAGATTCACTGTAGTTGCCTGATGCACGGCGTAGATTCACAGTTATCGCCCGAAGCATGACGTAGATGCTGCAACGTCTCTGTAGCCGCCCGATGCACGATGTGACGACGCCCGATGCACGATCCGAAAGCACTGCGCGATCCAAAATCGCCAGTTGAGATGAATGTCACATTGCACTATTGTAGATGGACACTACTGTTTACATTGATGCTGCTTCTTTCCGTAGGTGCTTAATTAATTGTTCAAGAGTTGAGGCTTAATATTTGAATAGCTGATGCTTAATCTTCTCTCGTGATCTCTTCAACGTGATCATCTCAGCCGTCGTAATATATTGTAGAGACGTCTTAAATTATGTGTTCACCTTTTCACAATCTTCTGTAGGTTACTTCGAACACTAACTGGCCATCAATGAGGCTCCCGCTGGTGGAGCCTCCAGTTGTCTGCTGGTGGGATAGGTAAAAGCTTCTCACGTCGATCAGTTTACTGGTACTCGAACGCTAGGTGGCGGATGAAACTGTTAGCTGTAGTGGAAGCGCGGGCCAAATGCGAGTCTATAAGCGCTTTGGGGGCTTTGAAATACACGGGGTAAAGCGCGATAAAGGGGCGTACACTCGATACCCATCAACAAAGAATAGAAATGAAGCCAAGCCAGCCATTTTATTTTCTTATAAAGAGCGTTTCCTGCAATGATTCTATATTGACGCTGTTTGAGATTCTATTTTTAATTTCTATTCAAGGATTTTGTTTGTGTAATACTTCATCTACATCTACCCAAAGTTAGTCTTTTTGACTCGCCCTAACAGTGAGGTCGATTTTACAAGTGATAGTCAAGTAATCCAACGTACTGTTTCTATACGCAGAGTATCTTGAGTGACAACACATCGATATGTATAGTGCATTGAACAGCGTTCTCTCTTACGCGTTTCCTGCGAAGAACCCATCGGTGGTCACTGAATGAATTTTCATAATGCTGCTGACCGACCTGTGGCCACTTATTAAATTTTTATAGATAGTTAATAAGAGCTAAATAATGGAAAGATAAAGTTAATGTTTGCTTTTTTCAACGTTTGTTACTGCAATTGACTTTAAATTTGAATCGAATACTGAACTTCAGTTAAACCCATAGCAGAAAACGTACTGAACGAATTTATCTTTTTTCAATACAAGCCGAAAATATGAGGTGTGATTGTCTATGGGGATTGCTGTATTCATGTCAATGAAAATGGAATTATTCCTGCAAAAGAGTGGGTAATTTAATGAGGTTTTGATTTGGGCGTATGGATAGGTATGGCAATCTTTTTTCAGTTTCAAGGCGAATGAAAATATTTACTATTGTGGTAGACTTGTTTATCTATGCAGAGTTTCAGTTTCCTTTTTTTGCTCAAATTTGTGAAACCAAATTTTTGCGTTTGTTTGCACGTTTCTGGATTTAAACAGAGACGTCCAAACTGTTGCTGAATATCTTTATTCTTCACCATAATCGTTTCTTTGGTACCTTCTGAGACCCCTCAGGGGGATACAATTATTGTATCTATGGGAATTAGCGCTCCCAGGGGGACAATGTGGGAGCCCGAGCTGAAGGTTAGGTAGGCTTTCTTTTTTGTTAAAGTAGAATAGGTTCTTGTTTTGTTACGGACCATCTTTCTTCGGTTCACTGCTGTCCTGTTTTTCAGCACCTACTACTTCTTTCAACTTTGATCTTGTTTCATGAACTTCTTTCTCATCTTACTGTTTCTATGACCTTTCTGCATAGATTCCCCATTTTCTCATCTTCATTCTAAATGGTACCTTCCTCCTTCCTCTCTTCGATACGCTCTTTTTTTGTAGCGGTTTGGGAGGCTTAAACTAACTTATAATCTAATCTAATCTGGGACCTTCTGAGAATATAAGTTTTAACTATAACAATTTATTCTAAGTTTTAAACGTAAATCAAGTTTTATTTGTATACTGACAGCGGAAATTAAGTCTGAGCATAAAGAATTAGATTTCGGATTTTTTTCCATTTTCTAAATGTAATTGATTATTCTTTTTGAAGAAGATATCATAAATACTGTGTTATTTCCATACGGAATAAAAGTGATACTTTGACAGCTAATGTAATTATTTCAGACCTTGATGGACGTGGTTATGCATGAGCTTTTTTATTAGCTTTTCAAATAGCTTTTTATGAGCTATTTAAAAATTCAATATTTTCTGCGTAAACTAGAACGAAATTTAAGGTGTCATGCCCTATTTTGTTTGATAAATGCTTTGACAATCTAATTTTCACAACTATTGTATATGGATACGCTAATTAGATTTAATGAACTATTTGAAATGTTTTTCAATTTAATTGACTAATTTAAATTTCGTGGATTGAATTAAGTATGAAATTTTGATTAGTTTCTTTCCAAGAATATCAGACGTTTTAAAACCGTTGTGCTAGAGTTGTTATAAACTGAACTTTTATAGTGCTGAGTTTTGTTTTGTGGGTTTCACATTCAATTTATTAACATAACAGAGCTTTCTAAAGAGACTTAAATTGATTCATTAGATCCTCGTAAATTCGTTATGGTTGCAAGTTTACATGGAAGTCTGAGGAACTTCTCCAAACGGCCTCGGTATCGCTACCAGTGGCAGCCAACACATCAAGAGTGATGGCCATTTGATTTATAAGCGAAACCATGGAAAACATCTTAGTTTGATGCTACGTTATGGAATATCAGTTTTGTGTGGAAATTTTTATTTTTGTATGGTTCAAAAGAACACGGTCACTTTCATTTTATTTTTTATATACAAAAAGAATTTGAGATTCCAAGATCTAATACAAGTTTCAAAGATTGCACTGTATCGAAGCAGAACTTTTTACTTGAGAAATTGTTACCTTAGCAAGAATTTGAGCTCATTATGAGACTAAATGTGCTATTAAAATTGATTTCAACTGTTTCTACGTTCTTGATTTGTATTATAATAATATGTCTCCAAATGATAAATGATTTTATGTTACACGTCTGAGAAGTGTTCGCACATTTTTTGGGGCTGCGTTTAAACATAAATTATTTTTATACTATAGTGTAAGACAGCCTTCACTTTTCGAGTTCTCGAAGTAAATACAAGACAAAAATGTAAAATAAAATTGTTTTCGTTTATTTGAACATTTCTGACTTTATAAAGAAATGACGATATAAACGTTAAATTCTTTTTTTCCATTTTAATTTTTATATATCATAGTAGCAGTTAACTTGAGCTGTGATCTGAGTCACAAACGTCCAGTCTTTTCATTTCACTAAAGTAATGCTAGTCTATAACTTAAACGGTGTGTGCGAATAAACATTGTCTGATCATTCCACGAGTGAAAATGGAACTCTTGCATTGTAATGGTGAAGTAGTAAATGAAAATTTCATTTTTCATATAATAACTGTTAGGAAATTATTCCACGGTTTCAGAATAAAGAAAATGTTTCCTTGTGTTGTATAAGACCTTCACTTTTCGTGAACTTGAAGTAAATAAGATACCATTTCATCTGATCCAATATTCTCTGATTTATGTAGGAATGTGCGTACAATTGTAAAAAAATTAATGGTCACTAGAATTATTTGACTTTATAGCGTTCATTGCCTTGAACTGAGATAAGTATTATGTAATGTTCTATTTTGTCATGCATGAAAATAGTACTATTAAATAAAAATTCTTATGTGTGATAATTATGGTAGAATTCTTGTGGCTGTTATAACTTCATAAAATATTTTCTTTACTGTAGTGTAAGCCTTTCTCTAACTTTGCGAAAACTCCTGTTATTTGTGGACCCCAAAGTGAAGAAAAAAGTATTTTCCGGTAGTTCAAAAGGTCCTTGATTTATTCGGGAACGTTCAATCAATCCTTTAAATATTTTATTCATCACTTTCATTTCGTTATTTGTGTAAAAGGGAATAACCTGACCAGCACAAATCAGTACTTTTAGATTACTCTTGAATCAAAATGAAACCATCCTGTATGGAGATGAATCAGGATTTATTTGAGCAAGATAAGTGTTTGGAAATTTATTCTCTTATTCAAAATGATTTTTTTTTGTCATTGTGCAAGACATGCTTAATTTTACCAGAACTTATGAAACTAGAAGCAGAACTTTATTATTTTTGTCTATTTGAATAGATATATATATCTATCTAGATTTACTTGAAAATGAACACTCAGATGTAGATATTTTTTTTTTTTCATTTAGAGTTCTTTGATATAATACCATTCATAAATTTGATCTGCGATTGAGAGAGGAATTTTTCATTTTACTCGTATGTAAAATGAGATTTAAAATTTCTGAAGGTATTGTGATACATTAGAATTTTATTTGTGCGTAATAACGTTGTGGAGTTTTGGTTCCAAAATGGAGAATTCTTGCACCGAAAAAAAAAATTTTCATTTCGAATAAAGTAGAAACATGAAATGTCGATACATTGTTTTCTAACGAAGCGTGAGACTTTTACTTCTCAAGTTAAATATGCAACTGACAGACAGTGGAAAATAAAATTGTTTTTGATTGTTTTCACTTCCAGTTCCAAGCAGTTAAACAATTAGTGCTGAATTTATTTTCCCCCTTTTTTTTGATTAGAATTCAGCTATTAATTTACCGAGAATTAAAACAGAGAAAATGTTACTTTAGTGTTGAATAAAATTGGTAAAATTAACTAATGATGGTTTCATTTTAATGGATGAATGTAAGATGCTGCCATGCTGAAGCCTATTTTTAATGTTTGAAATATTTTATGGTTATCTAGAATGTAATTTAACACGAAATCAGGGCGTTTTTCATTTTATAAGCGTACGTATAGGCATTGAAACTGTCATAATTATTCGAACTCAAATATCGTGTTAAAAAACATTTAACACCGTTGTAAAGAAGATCTTGAAGACGCTCTCAATATATTTGCAGATGTCATTTATTCTTTTCAACTCTGAATAAATTCATGAAGTTTCTCTTCACAACGGTAAAAAATGTTTTAATGCTTTCTGTAAAATTGCAGATTACGCTGACTTTATAAATATTGAATTTTTTTCTTTGGAAATATTGTGATAATTTAAAATTTAATAATCAAGGGATGTACAACATAAGCCTCGAATAATAATTCATTGATTTTATATATACTCATTTTTCCTAATCCACAGGCAAGACAGAGGGGTATGGTAGGAGTAAGGTAAATCCATGTTTTAGGTTCGTAGATTTCCGCGAGACGTGTCACGACTGCTCTAAATGTGTCATGTGACGCACTTGAGTGTGTCATGTCGCCTCCATGACACACAATTGGAGGGCAAATATGCAGGGTGCCCTAACCCACACAACACAGAATTTTAGGACACTCAAGTTAGAGGCGTGGCGTTCATCCTAGGGTTGCCAAACTGGCTTTTCCTTGCCAAGTTACTAACTAGGAACTGAACTAGGAACTAGGCCACTCTGCCTTTTCCTAGCCAAGTTACTAACTAGGAACTAGGCCACTCTTCCTGAAAGACATCTACGCCGCAATGAGGTGAAATTGGCTGGAATGTATAAAAATAGAATATTTTATTGTCTACTCTTTTTGAGAAGAAAATTCTTTATTGGTATGCATAAAAGTAGAAATTCGTCCGACGAATATTCTCCAAAGAAAATTCTCTACACGCTTAGTAATTTTAGCGTATGCATGCATAATAATAGAATATTCTTAAAAACTCAAGAATATGCTTCACATTTGAAAGGCAGGCCATCAGGTGTCTTCGAGCAGGTGCCGGTGGTGGTCGTCGTGCATTATGGCTGCGTTCATAAATATTAGAAAACCTAAAATATATAAAGTCCGTCGCTCAAGCCGTCATGTCCATGTCTACAAACGTCTTTTCCGATTTGACGAGGATAACGTACATTGGATTGTACAAAACGTACTACTGGACAATAATGGTGTTGAGACCAGAGGAGGAGCATTAACTACAAAACAGCAGCTTGAAGTATTTCTATAGGTATGTGGCCGATCCAGGTTTTCAAGTCGGAGTTGGTGAAGACTTAGGAATAGACCAATCTTTAGTTTGCCGTTTGGTTCACTACATCTGAGAGAGACTTTTACAAATAGCTGACAACTGGATCAAATTTCCTCGAACACGGCAAGAGAAAGAAAACGCTTCCTCGATGTGGACTGCAAAATATTCATTTCCGCTGGCTATCGGGGCGATTGATTACACTCATATAAAGATAAAGAAGCCTGTGTGTCGCTTAAACCCTGACGAATTTGTTAACAGAAAGGGAGTGCATTCAATTAATGTGCAGGCCACTTGTGACTCTAAAGAGTGTTTTATAAGTGTTAGCGCTAGTTGGGCTGGCAGTGTTCATGATTCGAGGATACTACGATGTTCGGACATTCCACATATCATGCAATCAACAGGAGGTGACTTTCTGCTATTAGGTGACAGTGGATATTCTATAAAACCTTGGCTTATGGTACCCTTCAAAAACCCTGAAACTCCCGCGCAGCAACATTTCAACCAAGTTTTCACGAAAGAACGAGTAATTATTGAGCGATGTTTTGGGCAACTTAATAAACGTTTTCCTATGCTGGAAGGTGTTGTTCGTGTTGCAAGAAAACAAGTTTCAAAAATTATTGTAGCATGTGTTGTTTTACACAATATTTCAAAGTATTTACATGATAACCTGCCAGAAGAAAAAAATCCTGAGCCTATTGTCAATGAAGAAATTGAAGAACATCGTGCGGAAACAGATGCTGTGCAACTACAATTTGGTCGTACCTAGAAGTTAGTCAATTGCATTTAGACACCTGAAACATTCAGAGAACTTTAATAAAAAGAATGGTGTGTTCAGTTATAGATCTTTATGTTTCTACGAATACAAGCTAGTGCTTATGACGAAGAATGAAGCTTATGACGCTCACTTTTTCCCGAAGAATATTCTACTTTGCTCTCTTTTATCACGAAGCAAATAGCATATTGTTATGCATACCAGATTTAATGAATATTCTATTTTTTACTAAGGATTTGCTTTTTCTTATTTTTGGAAGAAGATAGAATATTCTATTTTTATACATTCCAGCCAATGTGTCGAAATTGGAAAGTTACATAAAACCAGACCTTCGCTTCTGACAGTGGCATCGGTCAAAGAGGCGTGAACCGGTTGGACACCTAGGGATCGTCATTTCATTTTTAAAATTTTCACGATAGGTGTAATGATGCTACAATATTTTTGTACTCGTGTTTTTTCATCATTACATTAGAACGTTGATTTAAAAAAGCATTTTGGAAATCGTACCTGATCTTTCCCTTAAATTTCAAAGTTACAGAACCGGCAGCATGTTTTTTAGTTAGCTAAATATTTTATCTTAAGAAACATTGATGTGGAATTTTAATGTTTTGATTCGTTTAATTTTGGATTTTTTTTTCATAAATAGCCATTTTGTAATTTTGATACCTTGTTTCTGTTTTAATTTTCAAATTAAACAGTTTGCCACAAAATATTTTACATAATTTTTTAGATTTCATTAAAGCACTATCGGTTGATGTAATTGTCATTCCTGTACCCCCAAAATTGTGGGAGAAGAATCATTTCAAACGTCAACAATTTCATGTGGTAAGGAGATCCTGACAAACTCGTCACCTGGCCGTGTAATGAAGTAAGTGACTGGCCTTGCGCAAGCTGTGGCAGACGAATGGACACACTTAAAAGCAGTGAAGTATATAGTTAGATTGAGACAACATTCTCTTAACGTGAGCTCAAAAAACAAAATTTATCATTTATAGATTTTGTGGTAAACCGGTCCCCTCCTAATTTGCTAGCCTTTTGTAAGCTGTAGCAGACGAACGAACACACTTAAAAGCAGTGAAGTTTATCGTTAAATTCAGAAAAAATTTCTATAACGTGAGCTAAAAAAACAGAAAATTGATCATTTTTAAATTTTGGGGTAAACCGATCTCGTCTAATTCGCTAGCCTTTCGTAAGCTGTAGCAAAAGAACGAACACACTTACAAGATACAAGGAATAAAAGTATATCGTTAGATTCGTACGGAAATACTCTATAACACGAGTTAAAAAACAGTAATTCAATGATATTTTGGATTTTGACCTAGACGAACCGTGCCTTAGGAGTCCAAATCCGAAAATTCTCAATTTTCTGTTTATTAGCTCATGTTATCGAGAATTTTCTCACGAATTTAACGATGTGCTTCAATTTAATGTATGTTCGTTCGTCTTCTACAGCTTGCGATTGGCCAGTCACTTACGTCACTACACGGCCATGAGATGAGTTTGTCAGGCTCTCCTAAAAACTCGAAATTATTGATGTTCGAAATGCTACTTCTCCCACAGCTTTGAAGGTGCAGGAATGGCAAATATATCAATCGATAGAACTTTGAAAGAGCTAAAAATTAGTGCATGAGATTTATGAAAAACGGTTTGGTTGGAAAATATTAACAGAAATAGGATGTCAAAAGTAGAAAAAACATTATTTGGAACAAATCCTAAATGTCAGGGAATTAAGATATTGAAATTTTGCTGTATTTTTCTACTTCCATGTTTCTCTGGATATTATACATATAGTTATCTAAACAACATGTTGCCCGTTCTGTAACTTGAAAATTGAAGGAGATACAATTTTCAAAATACTTTTTCAGTTATTTCGATAAAAGAAAATTCTATAAACATAACGAAAACCACACGAGGTAAATAAAGTCGTATCATTTTACACCTATGGTAAAATATTCAGAAAACCATCGGAAAATGACGGACTTGATATTTTACTTAGACGGTCCCTCTAGGTCGTCAAGCACCCTTCGCACGAAAAAAGTAGATTTTTGGAGGAAAATTTCTAAAATTCTGCGAATCAAAACATCAAGAAACCAATTCCGATCAACTTTAGATAATAGATTTAGCGACCTAAAAAACATGATGCCGGTTCTATAACTTCAAAATTGTAGACATACTTTCTGAAATGCCCATTTTTCATTTCTTCCTTGAAAAAACTATTTCCCAATAAAATCACAAAAACACACGAGTCAAGAAAAATCTTTACATCATTCTATTCAATGGTGAAAATTTCTCACAAAATCCGGCAAAGAATGTCGGACTTGTTTCCGACCGAACGGTTTTTGTAACGTCAACTGCGGCGGGTTTGAGTGAAGTTGAGTTGAAGTTGAAAGTTCAACTTCACTGAAACCCGCCGCAGTTGACGTTACTAAAACCGTTCGGCCGGAAAAAATTCCGACAATTTTCGACGGCTTTTTCGAAAATTTTCACCATCGAATAGAATGATGCAAAGATTTTTTGGACTCCTATGTCCAAAATGGTGTTTTTGTACTCATTAAAATTAAATTAAATTTTTTTGATCCACTTTAAAAAGTAATCATGAAATAGATCTTGCCTTCATTTAGGTTTGTTTGAGTATTTACAAAAATTGAGTTTTGTGTACTGGTCGGTTAACAGCATCATTAAAATCCCCTCCGTTACCACTGCTGGGTCACGTTGCAGTTAACGTGTTAAATTACATTTCAGACAAACGTTTTGCAAGTCTTTGCTCAAGTTCGAGCTTTTATTTCAGAGGCACTGCATATTCACACGTTGAGTTGTGTGGACCTAAATGATTTCTATTTGTATGTTCTCGCCATTGAAAAGAACGTGGATCTTCAGATAGAAAAACTGTGACTCCCGTACGGAGTCAGCGGTAGGATAGTAATAGATGGGTCCAGGTGCTACAATTTGCTAGTGCGCAGAGGGTAGAATGAAGGCGGACAGGAGCAGGTTACGGAGTGGGAAGCGCGGACCAAATGCGCCGATGCCTGAGTGACCAGCGCTTGTATTTGTAAAGGCGGCACATAGGTTAAAAGAGGCACATATATTTTGAGAAAATTCATATAGGCCTGTTTACACGATCATTGAGTGCGCGCGTGAGCAGTGAAGAAAGGCGCAAGCCCCGCCCACTTGATCTCGCTTCAGGCTCATTTACTAGCTCAATGACAGTGCGTCTGTAATGACTGACAAGCTCTGGCCAGCGCCATGAACCGCATTGTCATTGAGCAATAAATGCGCCTGAAGCGAGAACAAGTGGGCGGGGCTTGAGCCTCTCTTCACTGCTCACGCGCGCACTCAATGACCGTGTAAAAAGGCCTTGATGCGTAGCTTGCGCGGTGGCGAACAGGTACTAGCGAAAATGAAAGCCTAGACAAAATCGAACTTGGAATACGCGATGAGCGCTTTCAAATACTTACCGGGGAACGGGTTAACAGGGGCGCACATACCTTCCCCCCCCCCCCCCAAAAAAAAAATCTACCGGCTCAAATCCATAAATAATCGATTTTGAAAACAAAGTGTCCAATCAAAAACGCACATATGGCAACAGCACGTACCGCAAGCTTCTAATTCCTTGACACGCTCAAAATTGACAATTTGTGACACGAAAATCGACGATGGTAGCACAGTCCGCCGTTTCAAAACCTTCAAACAACAATACTATAGATTAGGCTGGTTAAATACAAAAGTTTGAATAAACGTAGCGAAGCCACGGAAAATGGGCAGCGTAAGCGAAAGAAATAAAAACGCCATTTGCTTCAAAATTAAAATTAAAAATACTAGCGTGTTACACAATACATGATTTTTACAAGACAATCAACTCAAGTAAACACACGGTAGGAAGGAATCTCAATGAATACAAATAAATGACAATTGTTAAACAAATGATTGCAGTTGATATGTAAGTTCAGGTGACCAGTTTACGAGGAGGAGTTGGAGGGGGGGGGGGGGGGCGACACACACACTGACCAAGCAACAAACTACATCAAATGGCATAAGTAAAGTCAGATGGTATAGAAACTTATTAGGAAGCGATTTGGCTGTCTCCAGGTTAAATTACTGCATTGTTTTTTTCTGGCATAGATTCTGATAGGCTCTGGATCTTCTACAGCCCTATTTTTGTCAATTATTGAATTAACATGTGCTTTGAACCAGTCAGTGTTGAAGCAAGAGATAATTCACGCAGGTTCCTCTTAAGCTCGTCCTATTAATTTTCAATGCGGTTTAAGTCCGGAGAGTGTGGTGGCCAGTCTATGGCTCAAACGTTCCTTGACCCGAAGTGAGTCATTCTTGAATATTTCTAGCTCTGCGAATGCGTGCATTATCATCCTAAAAGATACCGTTTCCAAAATGAAAATAGATGCAGAGACGAACAAGATCTTAAGTATTTCGACTGACTATCGTTAATGTGGTCATTCGGGTATTGAACTCCATAAAGGGATGAATATGGTCAAAAGTACTTATTAAAGGGCCTGGGAGTTCATTTGTTCCTGCAAAAAGAGGGTAGATTCATGACCATTCTAGTAAAAACAGTCTCAAACATAACATTCCCCTTAGGCCTGAACGGTTGGGATGATATGCATGATGAATCCATATCTTCACATGGCTGTTGCTTTACCCTAACATGCTCATCAATCCGAAGGAGTATTAAAATATTTCAAAATCGGTGGAAAAAATTGAAATCCTTGATTTTAATCTTGAGCGTTGGAGGTATAGATATTGTCTCGCTGGTATACCGAAATTCTCCATTAAAATTTCGTGTGTTTATAAAAGTCGGGAATAAATTCCACGCAGAATAAGAAGGTACGCTGTCATATGGATTCAATACACCTATTATAAGAATTGATCATAGCGACCTACGCCTCAATTTTTCTTTATAGTTAATTAGGCCTTCGTTTTGTTGAGATAAAATGTTTTTTGTTATGTTAAGGACCGTCTTTTCTCGGTTCACTGCTGTCCTGTTTTTCAGCACCTACTACTTTTTCCTTCAACTTTTATCTAGTTCTATAAACTTCTTTCTCAACTTACTGTTTCTATGTACCTTGTGCATAGATTTTGCGTTTCCTTAACTCCAAACTAAATGGTGCCTTTCACTTTTGGAACTCCTCTGTTGTAGTTAAGGAGACGTAAATTAACGTCTAATCGGTTCCCAGTGACATTTCTGTTTGCTCTATTTAATTGCTTTTTTTGTTTCAGATTCGAGTAGGAGTTTCTCTTCGAAAAAGACACATCACGCGTCTTCATCATCGGGGTTAGCACTTGACGACCCCGACCAGTTCCCACCAGTTTAGTGGATTTTTCATACCTGCCTTACAGCGCACCACCACACCTGATACCCTCTTCCCCGCACCGTCGTGGGGTAACTGAGCGGCCTACGGCCTATTCGCAGCTTCTCATTGGCTAAGGCTGAAAACTAAACCCTCTTCTTTTTGGTCGATGTTCGTGGGTGCTCTGTTTTATACGATACCCCTCAGAAAATGGTCCATTAGGTCTCACTCTCGTGAGTTAAATGGTAGTTTCTCACTCTAGTGACGTTTAGTTTCCACTTTATATAGTATAGGTTAAGGTAAGTTCTATACAACCTGATAATTCTAGTAGGAATTTACTTTAAGCCTGTTGACACGATCATTGATGGCGCGCGTGAGCAGTAAAGAGAGGCGCAAGCCCCGCTCACTTGCTCTCGCTTCAGGCGCATTTACTGCTCAATGACAGTGCGGACTGTGCTCGTTTTCATGGCGCTGGCCATAACTATAACGACGAGCATTGAGGAAATAAAAGCCCCTTTCATTGAGGAAGTAAAAGAGCTTGTCATTGAGGAAGTAAATGCGCCTGAAGCGAGAAGAAGTGGGCGGGGCTTGCGCATCTCTTCACTGCTCACGCGCTCACTCAATGATTGTGTCAACATAGATTTACGTGAGCAAATCTTTATACGTACTTCAAGCGAAATTTGTAATTTTGTCTAGTGGTAGCTTCCATTTTTAAATAAAGCAAAGCCTGACTTTAAAAATTTAAGTTTTCATAGTTTCTCTTTAAAAAAACGTGTGGGAAATCAGGTTTTATTAAAATATATTCTTTGGCGATTGAACTCAGTCATCAAAGACTAAAGCACGCTCTTGGTTAAAATTGGATTTTTTACGTATGTTCGAAACTGGGTTTATTGAGGCACAGAACTATGGTACACTGAAAAAAGTGAATGCATTCAGAGATTAGTTTTGGCTGATGAAAGCATTGTCTCTAATTTAGACTTATCAGTCACTTCATCAATACCCCTCAGGGGGATACAATTATTTTATCTATGGGAATTAGCGCTCCCAGGGGGACATTGTGAGGGCCCGAGCTGAGAGTTAGGTAGGCCTTCTTTTTTGTTGAAATAAAATGTTTTTGTTATGTTAAGGACCACTTTTTTTCTGTTCATTGCTGTCCTGTTATTCAGCACCTACTACTGTCTTCTTCAACTTTGGTCTTGTTTCATGATGTTCTTCCACAACTTACTGTTTCTATTCCCTTTCTGCGTAGATTCCGCGTTCCCTTAACTCCATGCTAAATGGTGCCCCCCTCCTTCCGCTCATTGGATCGCATTGGTTGCTGGGCACGGAGGCTAGAACTAATGACTAATCGAATCTAACTTCATCAATAAATTTCCAGTTGTGTTTACATTGTGTGAACAGACACACTTGCGCGGCTAAAAGAAAAAATATGTGCGCTCTGAAAGATGTGTATTTCTGGACAGGTTTGGGAACTCCTCATCTAATTTCAATGACCATCTTTCCTTCCATGCTTGTTTACCGCGTTGACTACGTTTGCGCAGTTGGTTCGGTTTGGCAGGTTGCAAGCTGCTGAATTGAAATACTTATTTTATTTTTATTTTTTTGAATTGAAATACTTATTAATACTTATTTATTTTTTTACTTTTATTTTTTATTATTTTATTATTTTTTTTTTATTACATTTCTGTCCTTTCTAAGAAACGTAAAAATATAATTGCACGATAAAATTTTGCACTCTTCGGGTAAATTCATTTTATAAAGTTACTAAGCAATTGAAATGCTCTCTATATTGCTATAATTTATCTTACTAAACTTATAAATTAATTAGAATATTATTCATTCATACTGGTACGTAGAAGAGGAATATATCAGCGACACCCATGTGTCCCAACACTAATATTTAATTGAAATAGAGGTTTTTCTCACCGTGGATAACTAGTAAAAAAAACATTTTTGTGATTTATTGGAGGTATTTATCACCGAGGATAACTAGCAAAAAAACATCTATGTGATTTATTGGAGGTATTTACCACCGAGGATAACTGGTAAAAACAATTTTTGTGATTTATTGGAGGTATTTATCACCGAGGACAACTAGTAAAAACCATTTTTATGATTTATTGGAGGTATTTATCACCGAGGATAACTAGTAAAAAACCATTTTTGTGATTTATTGGAGGTATTTATCACCGAGGATAACTAGCAAACCATTTAAGAGATTCTAATACCCGTTTTTTCATCCGAACGTACCAGTTCAATAAAGCCACGCGATTTATCGTAAAACTATTCTTCGTGTGACCAAATGAGAAGTAATTTGCTATGATTGTTGTATGTGAGTGTGAGATACTTCTACACGTTAACTGCGGTGGTTACACTGGAGTTCAATATTCAACTCAAATGAAAGTTACTTTTAGAGATCAATTTTGAAAACACCGAACATTAAATAGATCGTGTCTTCATTTGGCTTTCATAACGTTTTTATGCAAATTGAGTTTGTGACTGTTGGTTTGTATGAAAATTCGCTCAGTGACCACCGGTAGGTCGTATCACAGTCTAAGTGTTGAATTTATCTGCCATGAGTCACTTGTTCAACAATTTATTCAATTATCATTTTCGTTATCACTTTACCGACCGAGAGGATTATAAAGGTTTTCCTTCAAATATTAGTTTGATGCGCTATTGTATTTTAGGTAAATTTGTCCCTGAGTTTGCTCCTATAAGTCCACTGCCGATCCATCCCATCCTGACGGTCTTGTAACGTCAATAAAAAGGTAAACTTTGTTCAACTGCCCACATATTTGAAGAAGTAACAGTGCTGTTTAGTTTCATATCCATCTTTTCCCAGAAGTATTCAAAATGTAATTCGCGTAACACTCTAAGGCAGCCCGCCCACTGATGCGATGCGATTCGCCTCAGTCGGCAGTGAGCTAGCCTACACAATGCTATTCCTACGGTGCTACAAATGAACCGTGCGACTTCGCAAGGCGTCGTACCAATCGCATCGTATCAGTGACCGGGCTGCCTTTCATGTACGCTTAAGTCGACGTTTAAAATGTTGGGCAAGGAATTGAAATAGACCACATATACAGGGTGTTGTGTTATTCGATGCACACATTTTACCCATGTACTGAAAAACGTAAAATGAAACGATTTTCAGGTGGGACAAAAACCTCTAAACTCCTTCGTTTTCGAGAAATATGACTTGAAATAATTTAGATTCCCGTAGAAATAGGCTTACAATGCAGCCAACGAGTGAAATCTAAATTCTTGGGCAGGCTGTTGGCTCGCGCTTTAGGCTATTCCTACGGAAACTTGAAATCACAGGCCATCATTTCTCGAAAACGAAGGAGTTACATATAAGGTTTCTGTCACTTCTGTAAATCGTTTTTATTTCGAATTTTTCTGTAAATGGGTAAAATATGTGCATCGACGTGTATACCGGACGCAAATGACCAACGTACCTGGTGGTACATATAGTATCTCTACATAGCCAACATGTTTAGTAAACCTACGCAATGTGGTTGTTCACTTACTGTTTATCTTCTATTTACGTGCGTTTTTAATTAGGTTGAACAATTGTTGGAATTTTGTATACCGTACGAGGGTTAAATATGTTTCACAAAATAATTAAATTTATTGTATTTGATACAAAAAAACAGCCCAAACGCACTGGTTCTGATGCGTATTGTGGACGACGTCGGTAGTCGAATATGTTTCAGGTTTTATACGTCACCTTATTGTCAGCATCAAAAACTAGTTTTTTAAGCCGAGAACTTGTTGAGGGTAGATTATAGACACGGTCGAAGAAACAAGGTAGGGTCATTTCTATGGGAGAAAATACACCTCCTCTTGTTCGGCTAGCCAATAGAAAGGCTTTATTTCAAACAAACTTTATGACGTCACCAAAACGCTATGTCGTTAGGCCAATAGTGGTGCCAGACTTGGGGGTAGCAGTGCTACCAGATGCAATATGAGCGCTGCTATTGGTTCGTTGCGTGACGTCAGTAAATCCACATCGTCAACGAAAAAAAGACTGGTTTAACCTACCTTGTTTCCTCTACCGTGATTATAGAAGAGAATATGGAAAATTTATTCATAACTGTGCTTAAAGGTATATGTAAAAATTTAGGTATATGTGAACTCTACATATGTGAAATGTACCGTTACATGCTGCCTTCTATGCAAAATTTAACGAATTAGAAATCTTTGTATTTTTTTAATTCATTGAAACTATACAGATTTACTCATTCCTATTAAGCGTAGGTGTGTTTCACGGAATTTTTTTACAAAGTGATATAATTTTTGAAGCCTAAAATATCGTTACTCACATCCTTCCCGGAGGAGAGGAATTCTCTGCTACCTCGCTTCTGGCAACAGAAACAAATTCATGTCACACGAAATTAAAGCTGACCTTCATAGGCAATGTGCTTTCGGATTTATGACAGAAAACGTGTAATATGTCAGTACTGATAATAAGAGGCCAAAATTAGTTTTTGGTATGCTGTTTGGTATGTTACCGTTTATCCAGTTTTCTTAGGAATATTAATTGTTCCAGATAAAAATCTTGGCAGTTCAGGACAGTTCAACGCAGTAAAATTCGTGGGGGGCAAGTCGCCGCAGCATTTTAGAAGGCCAAATTTGCCATGCGGCTGCGCAAAGCTACGCAGCACTGGCGCTGCCAGCCATGTGGCCTTGATTACAGTGACGTTTTTTTTACACGTTGACCGCGGTTGTTAATGAGAGTTTTGGTTAGATTGTAATTAATAGAATTGGGCAATCGACTTCACTGCTCGAATACATGCTGATCCTTTTTAAGAAATATGAAAATTACTATTGCGCGATAACACTTCACCTCGTATGATAACAATTACGTTTATAAAGAGTCGCGAAACAGATGAAGTGTCATCCATTTATCCGGTACGTGAAAGAGCAATTTACCGAATGGTACGCATGTGGGCCAATACGTGCGGAACGTGTTGAAGGGTACGCTGCAATTTTCCTTAAGGCCTGTTTACACGATCATTGAAGGCGCTCGTGAACAGTGGAGAGAGGCGCAAGCCCCGACCACTTACTCTCACTTCAGGCGCTTTTGCTCGTTTTCATTGCGCTGGCCAGAGCTTGTCAGTGCCATTACAGCCACACTGTCTTTGAGAAAGTAAATGCTCCTGAAGCGGGAGCAAGTGGGCGGGGCTCGCGCCTCTCTTCACTGCTCACGCGCGCACTCAATGATCGTGTAAACAGGCCTTAACATGTATATCCTAGACCAGATACTAACTCATCACAACCTTTTGATATGTTATGTTTAGTGAACATTTTGTACACGTACTGATTTTTTTCTGTGAACTAACATTTTGCTTACTCGAAACAACTTCACAACAGTAATAATAAAAATAACGAAATATAAATGAACAAAAGCGTATGTATTTAGAAAAGATGTTCAGTTTAGCTAAGCAGTTTCTCACCCTCCTGTTTGTGTCGATGCGGGCTTTGTAAAAAAAACGTTTATTGAAAATGTGTTCCTGGTAATGCGGTATAGGCTTTTTTAATTATTAAATGTATGTATTAATAATAGGTTAATAGGTCTTTACTTTATGTCTTTAATTTTTCAAATGATTTTTCCGTCTGCGTGCTTTTGAGTGGATGGTTTTGCCGAATAGCCAATATCTTTCAAATTTGGTGAATTTTGCCAATATAGTATCCTTATTTTATTTTGATGTATTTTTGGATCACATTTAGTTGGTTTCAAAGTAGTCCTAATGGGTTATTTTTCGATTGAATAGCCTGTTTTTTGTTTCGAGCTACTCCTAATGAGTTATTTTCCGTTAAACAACCCATTTTCCATTTCAGTGTGTCTTAGGTTAATTTAATGCTAAATATCCAATTTTTTCAAAGTACTTCTAATGAGTTATGTTTCCAGTTAAACAACCCATTTTTCGTTTCAAAGTACTCCTAATGGGTTGTGTTTCTAGTAAACAGCCCTTTTTTTCATTTTAAAGTATTTTTAATGGGTTATCTTTGTATTATCGAATAACCAATTAACACTACTAAACTTGAGGCCCTGAACCTAACCGTCAAACAACACAAAGGTAATTTCAACACACAGGAGCAGACATTTGTAATGGCTAACCATGAGGTTTGACCACGGTGGGTTACTTATTTTATAGTTTCCAGCGCATTTTTTCGCGTATTAAGGCCTGTTTACACGATCATTGAGTGCGCACGTGAGCAGTGAAGAGAGGCTCAAGCCCCACCCACTTGCTCTCGCTTTAGGCGCATTTACTGCTCAATGACAGTGCATCTGTAATGACACTGACAAGCTCTGGTCAGCGCCATGAAAATGAGCATAGTCTGCATTGTCATTGAGCAGTAAATGCGCCTGAAGCGAGAGCAAGTGGGCGGGGCTTGAGCCTCTCTTCACTGCTCACGCGCGCACTCAATGATCGTGTAAACAGGCCTTTAGGCATATCGAAAAAATAAAATTTCAAGCCCCACGGTAGATTTGGAAATTACCCAAATATTGGTTGCTTGGCAGGGTTTGTTATTTTTACTTATCCATTAAAACGTCAGCGAAACCCCCCTTTTGTCTGTCATTCAGTGTTTTCTATACTCCTACCATTAATTTATACTTTTTTCTGTGTTTACTCTCGTGTGTACTTTCCTGTGTTCCGTGTGGCAAGTTAGAAGGAACTATCATATACATTTATAATTAATCAAATTTGGGTAATTTTGTTTTATATGAGTTGTGTTTGGGAGCATGAAGTTTTGCCTTATCGGACCATTTCTAAATAATCGGTAAAATTCTGCATTACGTGCGTATGTTGACTCGAATCGCTTTCTAGAGAAGGTTTTAGACCGTAAAATCGTATGGTGTCGATCTTATCTTATGCCCCTCCTCTAGTGCTTTGATGTTCCGCCTCCTTCTACTGTCATGCTCCCCCCCTTCTACTCTTATGCTCCGCCTCCTGCTCTCACGTTCCGCCCTTTCTACTGTCATGCTCCGCCTTCTGCTCTCAGGTTCCGCCCTTTCTACTCTCATGCTCTGCCTCCTGCTCTCATACTCCGCTTCTTGTGTTCTTTTGCTCCGTTTCCTTCTCTCATGCTCCGCCTGTATCCATGCTCCTCTGTTTCCTTATATTCTCCACCTTCTGATCTCATGCTTCACCTTATGAACTGTCATGATCTATTCCCTAGCGCGCTCTATGATCGTGTAAACAGGCCTTTATGCTCCGCCCCTTTCTTACCTCCTGCCCCGCCCACCTCTTCGCCGGTTATGTGCCAAATCTCCCGCCGTAGATGTTTATTTCAGTGCGATCGACGTGGCACTAATATTGCTGTGATCAGGAAAAGCTTGAACGTCCATGTGTTCATACAAAGGTAAATTTTTCACGTCATACGACAGTGGACGTAATCCCACGCCTTAGTTTGCACCCGTCACTGAAAATTTCTAAAGCCTGTTTCCACGATCATTGAGTGCGCGCGTGAGCAGTGATGAGAGGCGCAAGCCTCGCCCACTTTCTCTCGCTTCAGGCGCTTTTAATGCTCAATAACAATGCGGACTATGCTCGTTTTCATGGCGCTGGCCAGAGCGTGTCAGTGTCATTACAGCTGCACTGTCATTGAGCAGTAAATGCGCCTGGAGCGAGAGCAAGTAGGCGGGGCTTGCGCCTCTCTTCACTGCTCACGCGCGCACTCAATGGTCGTGTAAACAGGGCTTAACTCTTTGTATTTATTTTTTATTGTTCCCTTGTTTATGCATTTAGTTATGCTCAACTCTTTGAAGTGACTGATGATGTGTTCTTCGATGCGTCTCTTTTCGCCTATGTTCGTTAGATTATTAGGATTTGTTCTATTTTTTATCATAACGTGGTTCATTTTCTGGTATTTGTTGAATATTTTTGCTTGTGTTGAAATGCTGTCAAAATTATTTGACTGATCGTTTGAGTTCTAGTGTATCTGCGTACTTCCTTGTGTACTGACTGGTGTACTATTTAGTGTACTTCCTAACTAGGGTGCTACCTAGTGTATTACTCTGTGTACACATACCCAGTGCACTGCCTAGTGCACTAACTAGTGTACTAATTAGTGTGCTACCTAGTGTACTACTTAGTGTACCACATGGCGTACTACATAACGTACTACCTAGTGTAGGTTTACTACCACAAGAACTTCGAAGTTTCTTACTTGTATGCCGAAGTTTGGACGACATATGTAAGTTTATCCATTTAATTTTTACCTAAAGTATAGAGTTTTAAAAAGAAACATTTTCATAGGTGTGGGCTTGTACAGCTTTAGAGATCATGAGTGTTTCCATGAGAATTCGTATTAAGAAGTTGCAGTACAGAAATTTGAACTAGTCAATTGGAAATTACGATGTGCGAAAACAAATTTTAGTTGGTGTTCTAACGCGTTAAACTGAAATTCAGTGTTCAACTCCAATTCAAAGTCAATAGTTGTAAGCCATTTTGAAAATGGCAAACATTTACTAGATCGTGCCTTCATTTAGCTTTGATTAAATATTAATGAAAATTGAGTTTGTGACTATTGGTCGGTCAGCAGCACTGGGAAAATTGCCTCCGTGTACCACCGGTGGCGCATGTCGCGTCTAGGTGTTAAATTCTGGTTTTCGGATATTTTGTAATTCGCACTAGGTGTCCCACATGGAGGAAATGGTTTCAAAGTACAATTACTTATTTACACTCGTTTTGCTGTGTTTCTATCCAACCCATTCTCGCGGCCTTCCCTGGAAACCTTTTTTTTTCATGAGAAAAACACGTTTTTCGAAACGAAAATTGGAGATGGATTCCGCGATGTTTGCTTTCGAGAACATTGGTCAAGGATCTTTATTTTTCCTGCATGACACCTGAAAATATAAATATGGTCATGAAGGTATTATAGTCCGAGTGTTACATTGAAAAACTCGACTCGTGTTGAATGTTATATCAAATTACAAGCTAGTTCACATCAAAGGCGTTCCAAAGAGAGGATGGCACTTTTCAGTAAGAAGTTAAGGGAACGTAGAATCTACGCTCAAGTGCACGGAAACAACCACTTAGGAAGGAAGGTTATGAAACAAGATGAAAGTTGAAGAAGAAAGTAGTTGATGCTGAAAAACAAGGACTGCAGTCAACCAAAAAATATGGTCCTTAAAACGTTGACTGCGACTACTAATATTAAGTTCAATATCAAACCCAAATTTTAAGTCAATTGTAGTAAACATTCTGAAAATACCAAACATGAACTGGATCGTGCCTTCATTTAGCTTTGATTAGGTATATATGAAAGTTGAATTTGCGACTACCGGTCGGTCAGTAGCACTATGGAAATTACCTCCGTGTACCACCGGTGGCGCACGTCGTAGTCAGAGTGTTAAAGAGACAAAAACTTATTCTGTCACAACACAAGAAAGGCCTATTTAATCTTTGCTCACATATATAAGTGACATTTATTATAATTTGATCTTAGCTTTTCCATCACGATAAAAAATATAAAGTTGAACTTGACGCCATCGTCTCCTGATTTCATTTACTCGTCTCGGAGAATTTCTTACTGGACAGTACGAATTCCTTGAATATCACTAGTAATTTTCAGGATTAGCTGGCGTGACTTACAAAAAATGAAGGAAAACATGATTTACTTATTCCATGAGACGCTCGTATACAAGAATGGTAAACTCATTTTTAACAAAAATTTCATCAACGCAAAAATGAAGGAACTTTAAAATAACGTTTCTTCACACAATTGATCAACGTATTTAAGAATAAGTTGATTCACACAATTGATCAACGTATTTAAGAATAAGTTGATTCACACAATTGATCAACGTATTTTAGAATAAGTTGATTTACACAATTGATCAACTTATTTTAGAATAAGTTGATTTACACAATTGATCAACTTATTTTAGAATAAGTTGATTTACACAATTGATCAACGTATTTTAGAATAAGTTGATTTACACAATTGATCAACTTATTTTAGAATAAGTTGATTTACACAATTGATCAACTTATTTTAGAATAAGTTGATTTACACAATTGATCAACTTATTTTAGAATAAGTTGATTTACACAATTGATCAACTTATTTTAAAATAAGTTGATTTACACAATTGATCAACTTATTTTGGAATAAGTTGATTTACACAATTGATCAACTTATTTTGGAATAAGTTGATTTACACAATTGATCAACTTATTTTAGAATAAGTTGATTTACACAATTGATCAACTTATTTTAGAATAAGTTGATTTACACAATTGATCAACTTATTTTAGAATAAGTTGATTTACACAATTGATCAACTTATTTTGGAATAAGTTGATTTACACAATTGATCAACTTATTTTAGAATAAGTTGATTTTCTCAATTGATCAACTTATTTTAGAATAAGTTGATTTACTAAATAGATCAACGTATTTAATAAAAAAGTTCATATAAACGATTGATCAACGTATTGTAGAAAAGAAGAAGTTGATTTAGTAAATTATAAACGTATTTTACGGAAAAAACATTTACACTAAAGTTAAACGCATTTGGCAAAGTAATTTCCCTATCACATCTCTATAATATAATTATGCAGATGTAAATTAAACTATTTAAATTCTGAAATTGTATAATTTCCCTATCACATAAAATGTTCGTGAGTACACAAAGAATACAAGAGTTTCTATGTCACTCGTAATATGTACGCATTTCTATGCGTACGCAACGTTCGTTTTGGCCGGTGTTCTGTACTAATATCTGCATTGTACAAGTACGTTGCTAAAGGCTGATTCACACGATCATTGAGTGCGCGCGTAAGCAGTGAAGAGAGACGCATGCGTCTATAATGACACTGAAAAGCTCTGGCCAGCACCATGAAAACGAGCTTAGTCCGCATTGTCATTAAGCAGTAAATGCGGCTGAAGCGAGAGCAAGTGGGCAGGGCTTGCGCCTCTCTTCACTGCTCACGCGCGCACTCAATGATCGTGTAAACAGGCCTTTTAAGCTGTACTCAAGTTTCGTACGTTAGACGAGTCAGACTCCGTAGCTTCAAAAAAAAAACAGTGGAATTATATTGGTAGAAATGTTTATATTTGAGATGTGTATGGGATCGTTCAACTGATTATATATAAATATATATAAGGTTATATTTATGATTGAACATATACATATATGTATATAAATGTATATATATGCAGATATACACATATACAGTTAGCGACGAAATTATTCGTACAATTATTCTTTCAGAACTTTCTAGAATTGGTCAAAAACTATTGTTGCCACAGGCATAAGATTTTCACAAGGTGTGAAGCACATATTAGTGACAATAATGTGAAGTTTCTAGAAGAAAATAGTATTTTGAAAAAATTAACAAGCTGAACTTCAGAAACACAATAAGACAAAAATATTCATACAGTGAGTAGCATTACACTATATTGAGGTGAATCTACCATTTGAGAACATTTTTAATAATCAATAGCGGGACCTTTCATCTTCATAACATATAAAAGCCTTTTGTTATAGTTTTTGACAAGCTTTTCGTAATTTCAAATGAAATATTATTCCATTCTTAAATGGTAATGCATTTCAATTGCTGAAGATTCTTTGGAGCTCTTTTGTTGATGTTGAATTTTAATTCCTGCCACAAGTTTTCAATGGAGTTGAGATCAGGACGCATCGAAGGCCATATGGCAGCACATTCATCTCATTTCTTTGCAGCCAGCTAGTTGTAGACTTGGCCGTGTGCTTTGGGTCATTGTCTTGTTGAAATACCCACCACCTTCCAAGTCCCAAACTATTATCTGATACCTTCAGGTTTTCGTCCAAAATAGAAACACAAGTATAGTCATCAGACCAAATCATAGTAGGGATAACTGAGATTGGAAGAAGCTTTCTGTAGATATTTATAAGCAACTGACGATGTCTTTAGGTCAGTGATGTCGCGAAATGACGGGAAATGAACGAATGTTTGGTAATACTAAAAAGGTTTATGAAAAAAGTAAATAAACAATTTTTTTCTCACTGTTCTTTACCATTGGCTCCGGAAATTTTTTCCAATTTTCACAGTGAAATATTGCATCAAAATTGTTCTTCTAAACCATGTAACGTTGAATTTTCTTAAACATTAAATTCTACATTTCTTGAAGTAATTAATCCAATAATGTTTGAGTAATGAACTATTACGTGCCGTTGTTATTACCCTTTCTGTTATTGTGGCCGTTACTGTGGAATAATGAAACTGAATTACTCGCCGTATACTTAATTGAGAATCTTCTGCTGAATTTTTGTTAGTTATCTGCAAATCCAAGATATTACAATTTATTAGTGAGAGAATTAAGTCTCAATTTTTCCCTATACGTCAAGCATGGTATCATATCCAACGCTTCTTCTACATACAGAATCTATAGTACCGAAAAGTTATTCTTTAAAGGAATACTCTCAAAAGTAATGAAAAAATTTAAAACTTTTAATGCACTGCCAGGAGTAAAATTTTAGCCTTTGATGTTTCATTTCTAAGAACTCTAATGTCGCGAAACAAGGCTGCTTGAGCATGTAACGCAGGAGGAATTGCAACCCCAAAAAATAAATAATATTGTACACCTTTGTGTTCGCACGTTACCCACATAATAAGCATGGAGAATAAAAGAGATGAAAGGTTAAATGGGTTTTATTTTACTAAGAACACGTGGATACTGGGCACAGGGAATTATGTGATCGCAACCATAAATGCGCACCAGTGCCCTCAGGCAAGATGCTCATGATCTGCGACGTAACACTTTCATTCGGCACTATGAGATAGCTACACCTTAGCTGCATCGACAAACGCGGGAAAATGTAATACATGACATAAAAAAACTTGCTCACCACAAGGTATTCAAAAATGAAAACACTTCGCATTACGCACAACATAAGTCACAAAAATATCTAATTACCTCGCGTTTTATTTCGAATTAACACAAGACACGATTCATAACACAGCGCGACAAATTTTGAATTTGCAATGTTCAGTGTGCTGCTTCATATTTAAACTTGCAACACGACCATCCTCTTGGAGCTCTTTCTACCACCAAGCACTCGCATTTTGTTAATGCTTCGTTGCTATCAATTCACTGCTGGTTCCTTTGGCGTTACTGAGACTGGAATACTCCTCGATCGTTGACCAGTTGTGACACGTAAGCACTGCACCCAGGGTACTCATGTTAGCGACGAGTACCAGGCTGCCTGACCGCGTCACGACTCTGAGAATGCCCAGCTGCAGCTACTGCCCTCGGTTGTGAAGAGCACACCGGTTGCGGTGCTACAACCCCACCCGCCTGGGAACAATGAACAGGGTTGTATAATTCCATTCCCTGCGACATGAACGCCATTAAATCCAGCTTAATAACATTGATCGTACCAAAAACGTATTCCTTTCCCTCTGAAAAATACTTTAAATGATTCTTTCACCCCATATTAAAGTGGAAACTCTAAACACGTGAACAATTCGAGAATGATCTAACATTGAAACCCAAAGAACTAATTTGTACACGAATTTAAACTATAAAATGAAAATCACCCCGCCTAAGATAACCACTTCAAAGTAAATGTAAAGACTTTACTTCGCTAACAAAAAGCACTAATATTCTGAAATGCCATTTCAAAAATAAATCCCCTCTAAGAAATGATCACTCTACCCTCATACCAAAAGCCCAATGCAAAGCATCAATTTAATAAAATGCAAAACAAAACTCATTGGCATTCAGCCATAAATTGACATAACTGCGTCCCAAAAGTTAGACATACTACGCTTCGATGACTCCACAATGAATAATCAAGTAAAATTTTAACTGCGCTTCAACAAGAACATCCTATTTTCACAAATTAGCCAAGTGTTCTTACCTCTCCAGCTCTCCGACAGCCTACATCCTCGACACCGCACCAGGCAAAAATATACCGGTTCTACGTCTTTCTACCCTTTTATACCCACGCCGCATTATGGCTACGTACCGGCAGAGTGGAGGACTTTGAAAGTGCGGGGCTTCTCCCTATTGGATGGTTCTCACGCGTCACCTATGACGTGTTCCCTGCTTCATAAAACTTGGTATTGCTACGCGCATTTCCCTCTAACATATTCTTCTCAGATGCCTACATTCCCTTGTTCCCTTACTCGTCGGTAATTACTTTTGATCTGCTATTTTTCTATGCTACACATTCAAGTTGCCCTCTTGTCATGATGTGTGTAGTTTTCGAGCTAGCTTTCAATAGAGTCGCTACCCCCTACGTGCTCCTCCCTTCTCCTGATGTGGTACCCCTCTCGCACCGCCTTCTCCTGATGTGGTACCCCTCTCGCACCGCGCCACCTGACTGTGGAGCCGGTAGCTTGCCTCTTTAGCGCCTTCCCTCTCTATGTATATATGCTACGCTTATTATATGCATCATATATTACAACACTAAAATTGCTAAATTTTCCCGTCTCAGTCTACGATCTTCGAAGATCAAGTGTACAAGCAAACATCATCTTCACTAATCGTACAAAAATTCAGTTAATTACCAAGTATTTTGTTGATTGCGTTTGTCCGCGGTGAAGGATTATGTTTGCTTCATTTGGCTCAGTAAACCGCACGTGTGATAACAAGTTGAGCAAAACACCCTAGTAAAGTTAATATCATTCGAGAACTAGGTATAATTATACAGAAATAATTTAATACTCTGAAAAACATAACCTAATATTTCTATGTTCTCGAATCGAACGTTCTCATAGGACAAAGATATATGAACTGTTTACCTATTTTCATGGTTTGAGCACTTTGTGAGCATACATTTTTTTTGAGTAAGATATATGATACATATGCATACTACAAAAATGTTGATTTGTGGTATGTGGTCTCCTGCAGCATGATCAAAATGTTTGTCGTCGATGTAATTATTTAAGAGGTTTTGCATGTTTCATGTCAATTAGCGTATGTGTTTTTGTTTGTATTGCTCCCTGTTTTGATTGCAGTCTTTAAAGAGTAGTAATTCATTTTTGATGCTGCAGTGAGAAAAATTTTGTCCCAAAACCGAGACACTTTTGTGTGTCATGGACTTACACGACACACTTAAATGTGTCAACCATGACACACTTAAACGTGAGTCAATTTTATTTCGCATAAATATTTCACTTTCTCAAACTGGTCACTGAGTGCACTAATATGCAGACAACGTCTATGAACGTCTAAGAATAAAAAGAAAAATTTGTGAAGAGATTTTTAAAAATTTTATTTTTCTTGCTCTGAACAGGACGCCTGTGTTGATTTCTCGTAGAGGGACGACATAGAAATGAGGAATGTTCTTGTCATTTCAATTTTCTTGTTTCAAAATTGCGAACGCAGTTGGGTGACTGATTTTCTATCGAGATTCGACCGCAATTTTGCGGCGATATCTCTCTTCTCGTTAATTTCACTGCTCCCGAGTACGTGGTTGGATGTTGATTTATACTTGTATCTGAGAAGGGCTTGTCATCCTCTGTATTTACATCGGATAAAAATGAAAACCGATTTTTATTGGGTACTCTGTAGTTGTTAGGGGTTGAGGGAAGAGAGTGTTCATTATGGGTTAATTGAAGTTTTGAGAAATATATAATAAAGGTTCGAGAGAATGTAGAGTAAAGGAAATAAAACAAAAGCAAATTAGGGGAAAAATACTAATTACGAGACATCCTCTGAATCGTTGTAATACAATCAGATTCGCCTTGTGGAGCTAACACTGACCAGCAACACTACATTCGCATCCCTCCACTCTGTATTGTAGACAAATACGCATGTAGTTCAAGGAACTTACCAGAGCCGAGTGTTGCTGGCATGAGACTCACTGGTGCTGGCATGAGACTCACTGGTGCTGGCATGAGACTCACTGGTGCTGGCATGAGACTCACTGGATCTGGCATGAGGCTCACTGGTGCTGGCATGAGACTCACTGGTGCTGGCTCACTGGTGACTGTACAGTCACTGGAATAAGTGACTGTACACTCATATTTACATCATTCACGAGTGTCGTATTCGGTAACGTTTCAAGCAATGGAGCGAAGTAAGCTAACAAAGATTATTACCTTCCATGTACCTCAGTAGCGGTGATTCATGAGCATCCCTCACTCACGAGACTCGAATTAAATTCTCGGTTCGGGACTATTTCTGTTTTTTTTCATACCTGCTTACAATTCAAAAGCACGACCCCATGCATAGTTTCGACTTTACTTGAAATGAGCCTCGAAAGCTGATCCCTGCTGAAATCTGAAAATCCTTCAAATAATTCATGATGAATCTTGAATCTCGATTTTAATCTATGTATTGATGAAACTGGTTGATATAATATGATCTTTTCTAATCAATGATTCATTCATATTGGTAAGGCGGTTTACTGCACGGGTATTGTTATTTTCACTCTGAGATGAAGGAATCCAGAATGTATTGCGTCAGCACAAATTCAATACAGTACTGTCATTGAACGTATCAGGGCCAACAAGTTATATAGTTATAGCTATATTCTTAAATGTCCATCGCTGAAGTCTTAGAGCCTTTTTCATTGAATTCCTGTAGTGTAAATAAATGAATCTTACGTCGATTTGAAAATGCACTACACTCGATAGACTCATTTATAAAAGTATTTTTAACTTTCCATCAAATTCTTCGTAAGCCCCCATTTTATCAGTTTAAGTTATGAGTAAGATAAATATATACAAAGTTGAATCATAATTATACACCTACCAATAGGGTTTTGATAGAATGAATTAGAAGTCACTGAGCTTACTAGGGCAACAAGTAACTGTATTCGAATGTGTTCAATGTATGTAATGGTCTTCTAAGTAATAATCCTCTCGATATGATTCTTGCAGTTAGTAAGTTTTTGAAATTGGTTAATCTGCATAAATTCAAGTTGATGTTTCTTTGAAGTTTCTAGGAAGTTGATTCAAAGATAATGGAAGACAATGGTTCCGGGAACGTTTTCAATAATAAAGGCAAAATATTACCCCAGCCGTCTCCTGTTGTATGCTACATTACAAAGCTATGGAAATTATTAGTAAAATTTGTTATTCTCTCTAATTCATGAGCTAGGTAAAACGAAAAGAGCTTCACATTTTCAGTTGTCATAATGAGAAGCAGATGTCCGAGAACTTTTCTAGCTGCAGTCAATTTGACACGTGAGGAGTCTACCAGGAGGCAAATCGCCTGACAGCAAACAGTGGGCTTCCCAGGGAGTAGTCACCAGGAGGCAAATCGCCTGACAGCAAACAGTGGGCTTCCCAGGGAGTAGTCACCAGGAGGCAAATCGCCTGACAGCAAACAGTGGGCTTCCCAGGGAGTAGTCACCAGGAGGCAAATCGCCTGACAGCAAACAGTGGGCTTCCCAGGGAGTAGTCAGCATAAGAGCAGGTATCGGGCTTCTGAAATGCTGCGAACAGGTCGGCTTGTTCTGCTGACATGCGATGTCTTCGTGTCGACCCAGCGATGGATCTCGGTATACATGTGGCAAGTCTCAATGCAACGTAAAACATGCACTGTTATTGTTCATGTTAGAAGAACAGGGAGATGAACGTTTCCCTTCTCACACAGCAAAAGAGAAATATATTTCTTATGAGTGATATGTGTCTTTTGCATAACTCTCAGAAACTAAGAATCAAACTTGAATTTTCGTCAAAACAATACCGAGTGTCCTGAAGTCACGGAACCTTAGTTATAGTTCTACGAAAAGTTGATCAAACTCCTTAACTTGCAATGTAGACATTTGTACATCATCAGCAACACTCGTTTCTCAGATTGTTTAGGCTCCCTGACGGTTTTCATAACTTTTTAGACTATCTCTTGAATATTACTTCACTACCCGATTTTACTTCGGCTTGTTCATTGAAGGTTTTGAATTTTATGTATGCGGGCTACGTATTATTCACGGCCTGACAGAAAATTTCTTCGAATAGAGTCTCAACTGTTTGCGAAAAAAGGGGTTTCTTTTTTTTCCTGTCGGCGGAATCGTGGTAAGGATATTTTCAACAACGTTTTTTTTCAAATCCTGCACATTGTAAATTTTGAGGGGAAGCTTTTGGGATTATTTCTTCGTCATTTTTTCAATTTCAGGGGGAGAATTAGATTTTTTATGTGCTATGGGTATTAACGATATTACTGATGCGGAATTTTTTTCCCCAGCATCCCTCTGTACAGGCCTCATCCTTCGTTGCATTAACGCGTTCACCGCGATGGGTTTAACTGAAGTTCAGCATTCAAATTAAATTTAAAGTCAGTTGGAGCAAGAAGTTTTGAAATTAGCAAATTATAACTGGATAGTGCATTCATTTACTATTGATTAAGTATTTATGAAAACTTAGTTTGTGACTACTGGTCGGTCAGTGCAATATGAAAATTTCCTCCGCGTACACCAGCGGCTCACTTCGCGATCAACACGTTACGCTGTATTGTTCGTAAAAGTTTGTCTTATGTATAACTTTACGAACTTTCAAATTTTGTCTTTTTAGCCAAATACGACACCAATGTTTACATTGTATTTGGATTTATTTGGATTTGACGCTACGACTACGATAGGCTAATAGAGGTTGTAAGGAATGAATGACTGAGCAGTAGATATTCATGCCAGGAATTTTATTCGCATTGGGTTTCGAAAAAATGTTGTACAGAATTAAATTTATGATGGTAGATTAAATTTAACTCCAAATATTTCAAAAATCAATACAAGTTAGAAAGACCGTCAAGATAATTTTAACAAAAGATAGTCAAGATAACTTCTGAATGAAGTCACAACGATTTCTTCATGGTTAACATTTTGAGGTTTCAGCGTCTGGTGTTCAACAATGGGAGTACAGGCTCTCATTAATTGGACCCCTCTACTTGGTCACGGATCTTTTCTATGATTTTTATGAGACCTTCGAAATCGACTTCGATTCCAGCGCTGATGGAGATGGCGATGGCGCTGGTAATGAGACCTTCCAAGCCAAGGCTAGAAATCAAGCAGTTCACGAGACCAGTGACAATGCTGAGAGGATTTCTTCCTCCTGATCCTCCTCCTCCTCCTCCAAGAAGACCACCGAGAAGTCCGCCTTCTCCACCTAGAAGACCACCGAGAAGTCCTCCGAGAAGCCCACCTTCTCCTCCAAGAAGACCACCGAGAAGCCCACCTTCTCCTCCTCCAAGAAGACCACCGAGAAGTCCGCCTCCTCCGAGGAGACCGTTCAACAGACCGGGCACAGCACCTTGAGGCCCGAGAAGGCCGTCCAATAAACCTCCGACCAGGCCATTCTGTCCCAGAACTCCTCCGAGTAGACCTCCTCCTCCTCCTCCTAGAACTCCTCCGAGAAGTCCGTCCACAAGACCTCCTAACAGAGGGTCTGGGTTGGGGCTGGGCAAAGCCACAGCTACTCCTACAGTCAGAAGCAAAACAACAACCTGGAAATGAGGCAAAAATTAAAATTCGGATAACGCGTATTAAGATCAAATTTAAGATATGTAAATTCATGTTTGCTATTTTCAGATGAACATGCAAATTTCAAAAATATATTAAGAAAGCAGTTTTAAATATAAATCAATAAATCCAACGCGAGTAGAAAAAAGTAAGTAACTCACCGATGAACGCATCTTGATGGTACAGTACAAAACTGATGATATTGATGAAAGTCTGTGGCCTTATATACGTTTCCCATGCCAACAACAGTCACACTCATTGGCTGGAGCGATGTTTGATGGGCTTGGTCTCTTATCTTCCTGAAACAACTCACACTCGGCCACTGATCGTAACTCAAGGTCAATCACATCGCCGAAGAATATCATGTCTGAGTCACTAAACCTTCATTTCCACCGTCCTACCTGATGTTCATTTTGGTTCAAATATGAAAATTACAAAACGGATATTTTTTTTGTATTTTGCAGATTATAATCTTCTATTTTTTAATGGTAGTTTTTCGTTTTGCACTTCCAATGTCACATTTCTGCTATGTGTACCGTAAAACATGCAGGAAAAGGGAATATCTTTAAAGTAAGTTGAAAAAACTCAATTTGTTTGAAAAACTTATGTGCTCGATATAATTCGAATAGAGCGAACCTGAAATTTATGTCTTTCATCATGAACAATATTCTACGTATCAGGTAAAGAATTTCATGTACTTTTCACACTTTTCGCAGCATTGGTTGAATAAAAATTGAACCCATTTCATTCAAATTATCAAAAAGTTTTATAGAAGACTTCAGACATCACTGAAATGATATGTTTAGCATATTTTGCAAGGAGAGGAGCAACAAATTCTTTGTTATTGCAATATATTAAAAATGAGCGCTTGATTTGACACATGTTTGGATATCATTGTTGGGTCTACACGAAGATATCGCTTTTCAGTTTAACGTACGGAATTGTTCCTCGAATTTTCAGAAGCCCACTACTTGCTGATCTGCTGACTACCTAGTGGTCATCTTACTTTTTGCCATCATTCGTTTTACATCCTGATAGAATCCCAATTGCAAACATATACACTTCTCCTGATAGACAACCGCAAGAGAGATTAGTCTTGAAGGCTGGCAATGTTGTCTCAAGTCTGCTCCCAACTAAACCAACCCATAAATGAAAATGCAATTCTCTATTTCGTTTAATTTTATTATTTCGCTAATTCTTCCGCTTTTCACGACGGAGACGAAGCGAGGCGGCTTAAATGGCATGAAGTCAGAGACGAAGAACACCTGTAAGAGCTGAGAAAACGGTGGATGACTTCCTAGCCGTCCAATATGAAGTCAGTGATTGGAAATTGTAGCAAAGACGTATTTAAAACAATTTATACAGAAACTTGTTACATCATTCAAATAAAAGAGAAATTACAGTCACGTTCGACCGCTTTTGAAATTGTGTCATGATAATTTTATACACGTTTACAGTGATATCGAATTACCTCTTTTGGAGAATGCATTTTCTTCTTGAAAATCCGTAGAAAAAGAAGTATTTGTTGGAGACTTTCGTTTTTAAGTTGGGGTGGAAACAGGCTTTCAATTCAACATGCCAGAAATACGTTCTTCAAACACTCTCCAGGATTAATATTCACGTATTGGAGCAGAGAAAACTCCCGAATTTGAAAGAAAATATTCATTCCAAATTGAATGAATTTTTCGATTCTACGTGCGAATTTATACATCATTACTTCAAAATCATAAGATGGTTTTTTAAGTGAACTCATCGTAAACTTTAGTGCCCTAATTCCGATAAAATAAGAGTAGTACGGGATTGTAGATATGAAGAACTTGAATGCGAGTTGGTACTTAAAATTGCATTTGGTTTTGGCATCATCAGAAGAAAATAGCATTGATTAAAGGATCGATTCACATTAGGGACTGTACATCCTTACAATAAAGGTTTTACCCTGCATGAAGGACACACTGTACTCCATTTCGAAAACTTGATCGTTTTTATGATGTAGAATTTTGCAAAAACCTATTTTCTCTGTCTTTCTTGCTAATTGTGAGATAATAACGACTTATCTAAAACATTTCCATGCATAAGATCAATATTAAAGTGGTAAAGTTCTTCATACATAATCATAGAAGATGCTAAATCAGAAATATACTTTTTAACTCTCATGCACTAACGCGCACTAGCCGGCTGCTCGAAGCAAGGAGCCCAACCAAGCCGACCTGTGCGGTTCTTCAAACATAGAACAGCTGCTCTGAGTGCGTCATTCGTACGTGCGCTGGTAAGAACACGTTGAATAGCGGGTTACGAACGTCGCATATACGACTAGCAGAGAAAATCACGGCGAGTAAGACATGTTATTATTTCCGATATTGTTAGAATTTGCTACTTTTTAATCGTCATCGGAAAAAAAGAAAAGCTTTGCAGAATAGAAGTGCTTTAGTCGTAGACCTTCTAAAGGCAATATTCAATGCAGAACGGTTTACTATGACAGAATACTCAATTAATTTTTTGTGTTTGAGCCTTTGCCTCTTTAGCCTTTCTTCCAATTTAATTTACCTTACTTTCGCATGGTTGCGCTCCTGTGTTTAATACTGAACTCGACCTCAAAATTGGAAGTTCTTCTCCAAATTGCAGTAATATTTAGAATGTGCTTATGAAGTTTCAGGGTTAGTACTGATTCAATACTGATTAATTAACTGCTACTTGGTATAAACTAAATGAAATAAAATGGAGTTAGTTTTTTGTTAAATAATACATTAGTATACTATGTTCTTGTTTAGAAGACTCAGAATTCCTGCTCGAGACTGCACGTTTAGCCCGGGTTACTGTAATTGGCCCTATTCTAACCTAGAAACCAGCCATCCCTGCTGTGAAGAATTTTGAATCGATCAACTATTTGTATAGTAAAAACTAACTGGTCTGTAAGGTGTGCATTGTATTTTTGTGTTGACCAATTTTTTGTACCGTGTTGAAAATTATTAAATCATAAAAATATTCTAGTTTGTTGGCCACTTTTAACTTACCCAGAGCGCCCTCTCCTTTTCAGTTTTGTTAGACAACTGTTTCCGAAGTCATACTCTTTGGCCTGATTTTGCTCTTTTAACTTTGCATCAACAGGCTTCCGAGGTGGCGTAATAAAGTCTTACTCTTTTAAGCCGCTTGCCCAGCATAAGTATTACAATATTTATTTCCGACGACCCTTTCAAGTTATATTTTGAAAGTGTACACTAAGTAGCGCTGCAGCTTGTGAGCTTGGAGACCTCTCGGATTGTTCCCTCGCTCGCTTCATTCCGCTCGACGGTCTCGGAGCCTCGTCAGTACACTTGATATTTCATGTATTACTGAATAATTCTGAGCCCAGCTATGAAGGGTCTCAACAGAGCAACCGACTTTGCACAGTCAAAAATATCGAATAAGATTCATTTACCTCGAGTAAAAATTTTGATTCAGGTTTCAGTGATCAAACTTTTCCGAGAGATACTCATTTTTTGTGATACTACGAGTCTACGAGTCAGCAAAACATCCTGAGTACCTCAGTACATCACCTCAGGCATATGCTCCCCACATTGAGAGCACGCGCTGACACTTTTAGGTTTTTAGTTGGGAAACAAGGTTTTATTTTTCTCTATATAGATGTCTTGCAGATTCGTCCAATATTAATATGAAATAAGAATAGTTACGATGATACGAATAAAGATATAGCATCTGAGAATCACGACATGAGCTATACAATTTTACTGAAATGATAGCCAGTGTTGTACTTGGCTTCTCATTGCATCCATCAAAGAAGGAAATAGGAGCACTTCAGAATTTCTTTCTTGTTTTCGAAGAAAATTCACTAATTTGTTTTCCGGGAGTAAGATTTCCTTGTTATTTCAGTGAAACATTCAGCACATCATATATAATTATATCTATCAATATGGTGGTTAAGAATACAAATATTTCGAAGAACGTATAATTTGACGACGAACTTTGTTACGCAACAAATTACGCTAATGACGCTCTCATTGGCTAGACCACAATATGCAATAGATTCTGTAAGAACAAATTCTTAATATATAGATTCGAGTTTTACGGCAGGTATGATCACAACTATTGCATGTAACTTAAAAAAAGTTATAAGTTACTTGTGTTAATAAACTTTTGTGTTTCTTGTGTGTTAATCCCTAGCAGAACTTTTAATTCTCAATGAAATAGAACGGAGTCAATTTTCAATTTGATTGACTGCGTAACAGTGAGGAAATAGATTGGAACATTTTCTAAGCACTGATGTCACATTACATCGTTACTCGATATTGTTCGCTTCACAGTACGCTTTGCAAATAATTCTCATTTACATTCATGTTTTGGGTTGCACAACTGCGTCACTAACGATCAAAAAACACAAAAATTTATGTTGATATCCTCATCATTACAGTCGAGTTTTAAAAATCAATTATCTACTTCTTAACTCATGGAATTGAAAGAATTGAAAGCTCAGTAAGTAGAAGAGTTCTTTCTCTAACCTCTTAGAAACTTTGTCACTGTTTGCTGAACTTATCTGGAAGGCTGATCATTCTCCGGTGAAAATAGAAAGGCCTGTCAGAAATGGAACCACGGTGTCCATAGCCCAAAGTGAGACGCTTAACCCCACGCCTCTCAGAGGAGAATAATAAAGAATCGTGGACACAAAGCTCTTCAATTCACTAACAAAAACCATCGCTGTTTCGGAGGCTAAAACTCCTAGTTAGGGCTTTCCTACCTCAGGAGTGATTTTTCACTGCACCGTTACTGTGATCCGCCTCAGTGCGCAGAGTTCTTACCATCATTGCGCAGAGTCCTTCTAACGCTTCAGCCGTTTGATTTCTTAACTCAGACTTGGAAACGTTTAAACTTCGTGGGCAGAAGAAGTCTGAGCCAGGATCAAAAAGCTTTTAACATGTCTCCTTAAAATAGAGTTTAAGGGGCTACAGGTGCTGCCTTCAATCTCCTCCTTATCCAACACCGTGACTGATGCCAGGACTTCATAACAACACTAAAATGCTTAACCAACGTGAATTGGTTTGCTGTGACCCTTTGTGCTATGGTTACCCAGATAGTTTTCCATACAATTGAAAAGAAAGCACAACATGCATTTGGATACTGGGTGTGAAGTACTCTTGGGTAGAAAATTTAAGTTGTATTGAAATGGTTGGAATTAGTCATTCTTTCATAGGAAACCAGAAGTCCAAGTGCACTTACGGTAAAACTTGAATACAATTGATCGATTTTTTAGGGAAAAAGGCTTTATTCTCATCGCACGGTTCTTCTTTGCTGCTTTTCTGAACTGACGATAGGATCCCAAAAGCCAGGTTGGAGTTTCAGTATCTCGCCACTCTGCGCTGAGGACGCCATGCGCGATACTTGCCAGTCTGAACTACTGAGCTCTCTCCTCTCGCTCTGCGCTCGGTGCTCGTTACCGGCGCTCTATCCCCAGCATTCTTTAGTGATCATGGTTTTACGAGGCGGTTCCTGTGTGTTGTCGGTCTCTGATATTCTAATCGGTGTATTTGTTAATTTAGGGTGTTTTTGAAGCATATGTATGACTCGTGTGTTTCACGAACTTCCTCCAAATGAACCCAACTGAAACCGAGCTAAATGACAGTGATGCCAAGCATGCTGGTCTCTGCTATTGTAACTTCGGGATTATGAAATCACCTCATACAATCGTAATTGCAGTTTTCTCGTAGAGGATCTGTGCTTATTTATGAGGCCTTTGAGAATCCTTGTGTTACTTGTTGACGAGTCAATTTTGGTAATAAGCTATGCTCTAGGTTTTTTTCTGATACTCGTCTTACCGATAAAAAATTTATAACATTTTTATGTTAGAAGAATTGATAAGTATTTGGGCATTTTAGGTACTGTATATGTAGTAGTAACTATTTTTATTGCAGTGAACGTTGCCTACTGATGATGCAGATGCACTTGATGCCTCCATACACACTCATTTAGTCGTGAAATGTCTCCCCGTGAGATCCAAAGGTGGAAAAATAAGAAATTGTGTGACAATTATCTCAACACACAATTTTATCGATTTTTTTCTGACGCAATTATTTACGTCTTATGGTATAAGTTACAAAAAATGTTTATTTTTATTATATAGATGTTCATTTAAATCATTTAATTTAATGTTTCTGAATTTTACATACTCTTCATGCTGAGCGAAGAATAACCAACGCTCATTCGGTAAAAAAAGTACGAGTTTTTTAAGTCCGCGAACTCGGGTCATAAATGGTTTATTTTTACGCAGTATACGAGTGCAATTTTATTTTGAAACGACGCCTCCAGTTCCCCCGGCCTCATTAGCCCGCAGTTTGACGGGTGGTCGACGAGTTCTAAACAACTTTGTAGTGTTGCAGCAAATATTTTAGTCTTGGAAACATGGTCTTCGAGAGAGAAATTAACAGAAAAAAACTTCATTTGGCTGGTGCTCTTGCCGCAGTTTGTTTGATACTTCGAGATAGAGAAGACTCAAAGAAAACATTCAAATCGAACGAGGAAGTGCTATTGACGTCATAGCGCACACCTCAGGGGGCCAGAGCAAAGCCTAGTGCTTAACTCGAGGCGCCACCGCCCCACGCAGCGTGTGACTCAGACCTCAGGCCACTTGTGCTAGGCGGCTGATGCAACCTGGATGCGGGCGGGAGCTGTGGGCTGCAACTTGGGGCCTCTGTTGGAGGTGATCAAAATGCGCAGTTGGGATTGAAAATTGGGAGAATTATTTCGTATTAGGAAGTATGGATAAAATATTTTCAACTACCTAATTAATTGTTTCCAATCAATAGCAAAAGAATACAGATAATTTAAAAGTCAATAGGCCAGTAAGCTTCATTCCATGTGTGGCAGATTTTGAAAATTAAAAACATATTACCCACAAGCAGCGTAGAAAACTTTAACCACAGTTAATATGTAGAACTTAAGTGTCAAATCTTGAAAATATACACCATGATATTTTTCACTTGATATACAAAGTAGAATAATATTCACCCAGCAACACTTCTCAGAGTTCCAGTCGTTTAATCAGTCCACTGGCTTATACTCTAAGACGGAGATGAACAGCAGTTATTTATGCCATTTTTTCTTGCGGTTTGTTTGTAGAGAATTATTTGGAGTTAACAGCTCAGTAAACACATTGGATAATATGAAGCAGGAGAGGCCATCCGAAAACGCTTGAGTAAAAAGCGAGTACCTAACAATATTTTTCTACTGAATAACATGAATCATAGTTCATCCGTTGATTTATACATAATTTCTACAAAGTTACTGGTGATCTAACACTGAATGACCAAATACTGACGCAAGCGTTGTAAAAAGTAGGCTTATTCCTTTATTAGATATTTACGAAAAGAATTTTTGAGGAATAAATGTGGATTTCTCGTTTGAGCTAATTTTTTTCCAAATCCTGTAAACAATGTCATCGAATTTTGGGAGAACTGGGTCGATGCCTCATAACCGAGTATGCTAACTGAAAGCGCTGCGTCAGTCTACAGCTTTTTAACTTTAATTTGAAAAAGCTCAAGTTCAATTTAAAAAAGCTCAAGTTCAATTTAAAAAAGCTCAAGTTTAATTTAAAAAAGTTCAAGTTCAATTTAAAAAGTCTCAAGTAGGCTATATATAAAAAAGATCAAGTTCAATTTTGAAAAGCTTGTTTTTCTAAAATTGCATACCTATCTAATAATAATATAGGTAAAGTTTATTTGTGAGAATGCATAGTTATTTAAAAGTACTAGCACTGAAAATAGAGTAAATCGAATGTTGGATAAAGCATGCTGCTATGTTTTTGGACTCAATTTGACATTCAAGTTTTACCTATGAATCATTTGCTAAACAGATCCTCGATACTTATATCTATTGATAAAATGATGCGAATAAACTTTATGTTATATGTAACTGTGAGACAATTAGCAAGCAGCACTGACTGAAAAGTTGCATGAAGCTCAGTAATGTTCAATTTTTCAGTCCGTGCAGTTTGCTAATTGTCACACAGTTAATTATTACATAAAGTTTATTCGCATCATTTTTATCAACAGATATAAGTACCGATGATCTGTTTTGCAAATGATTTAGCAAATGATTCATAGGTAAAACTTAAAGAATGTCAAATTTAAATACAAAATCACAGCAGCTTTGTTTGTCTAATATTCGACATACTCTATTTTTAGGGTAAGTACTTTTAAATGAATATGCCTTCTCAGAAATAAACTTTACTAATATTATTAATACATAAGTATGAAATTCTAGAAACATAAGCTTTTCAAAATTGAAATTCAGTTTTTTTTAAATATAGCCTGCTTGAGACTTTTTAAATTAAACTTGATCTTTTTTAAATTGAACTTGAGCTTTTTTAAATTTAAGTTAAAAAGCTGTAAAGTATATCACAAAGTTTAGTTTGTCGGGATCATTTCAATTGCAATAAATAACGAACCCTTCACTCCTGAGATTTTATAACAAAAACTGCTGACTGACGATATGATTAAACGATTTCGTAATGTTCTCAAGTTTGCCCATAGATATCAGAGAAAGCATTTGTGTCTTGAAAGTAATGGAAAATATGTTTCATGCAAAATAGAAGGTTCAAATGAACCTCAGACGAAAAGATAAATGGCTTCAAGAGAAGAGCAAATTTGAGAGAATTTTCAGACTATTTACAGATGACTGGAAATCACTGGAAAACAATGTATCACCTTTAATGCTAAGAAAAAATGACACGTACTAATAATTCAAATGGTGGTTAAGTTTTACAACATGAACTAAATCCCCAAGTCAAGTTTGTATATGAGTGAGTTCTCTGGCCGATCGCTTTGACACGAGTTGGTTGATTATCTGCTGCACAGTAAAACACAATCAATCATGTATACTTTATGTCCGGTAATATTTTCAGTGAACGACCAGGAATGAACATATGGCTAATTATGAGTTTATCAAGACGAAGTTTATGAGCACATATACATAAGCAAGACAATGATATTCGAAACGGTTGGAAGCAAGGATATACACGGTGATGAAAGATGTAGAAAAAACGTTGAAGGGCTGTGCTTTCTTGTATGCGGAGCAATATTCTCCGCATCTTCACAACACTGTGGAATGAATACGAATGAAATGTTTGGCAGTGTTGGTCAACAAATACAAATGCAGGGAGCTAATATCACACCTATGACGTTCAAAATTGCACCGCCAAGATTTCAGGTTCAGAGACTTGTGGGAAACTTTACATTTGTTGGCAAAGCCCGAGAATATTGAAATCATTTACCCATAGGATGATTATTTTATTTTTCTGATTTTCGAGAAGAAAGAAAATTAATTTCTATGCTCATATATTTCATCAAAATACCCTCTGAACACTGGAATACAGAACGTTGAAATAACACCGAAATACTGAACGGTAAATAGGAATTAATTTTGTGAGTAAAAATTCAGTAAAACTTCACGTAAAAATTTGCAAACCCAGCCTAAAACTTACCTTAATTAAAAACAAAGACTTCTCAAGCAAGTTAGCTGCAACAGCGAAGAGTAACTAACAAAATTTAATTTTGCAGTAAGCCTTCGCAACAAGAACTAGTTACATCGCAGAGTATGCATTTAATTTCCTTTTAAGACTTTATATATTTAACGATTAGGGGTTACATATTTATTGAATTAAAACGTACGAGAACGCACAGTTAAAACAGACAGCCAGAGTGAGTTAACTCCCTTTGCCCCCAGGGGCAAGGTTGAGCCGAAAGCAAGCGCCGAAAGGTAGGGCAGAAGCTTGACTTGAAGGATTAGGTGCTGGGAACTTTGGAGGCAGTAGCGGCAAGGTAGCGAGACACCGTCACGCAGGGAGCCAGGCCGCAAAAAGGCAGACTGCCGCGACTTCAAGAAATTCTCCTGGGCAATTGTACAAAAAGACTGATGGTGGAGTTAGAGAAAGTCCGGATTGAGAATTTTAATTGAATTAAACGAAAAATTAGTACCAATAGTAAACAACAGAGTCAAACGAATCAATAGGCGAGGAGTAGCACTGTTCGGGCTCGAGTGCTCAACACGCAGCTCTTGCCGCACGCCAGCGCCCACCGCTTGACCCGAAAGGCCTAGACCCAACGGCCTGTAGGGAAAAACAAAGACTTGAGCCTATAAGGACATGAAATAACCCCGGAGCAGCTTCAACCCCTACCGAGGCAGCTGATATATCGGCTGCGGAATTGCGTTCCAATTCTAGTCATAAGTTATACCTTATACGTTATAAGGTTTCAGTTATAAGGTTTCAGTTATAAGTTATACGTCATAAGGTTTCAGTTATAAGTTATACGTTATAAGATTTCAGTTATGAGTTATAAGGTTTCGGTTATAAGTTATGCGTTATAAGGTTTCGGTTATAAGTTATACGTTATAAGGTTTCGGATATAAGTTAGACGTTATGAGGTTTCAGTTATAAGTTATACGTTATAAGGTTTCAGTTATACGTTATAAGGTTTCGGTTATAAGTTACACGTTATAAGGTTCCAGTTATAAGTTATATTCGAATGCGTGTGTGGCGTTGCACCCTAATTGACCAGAGCACGAAATTGATACGTTGACAGCAAATCACAATGGCCAACCAGCCCTCGTACCCCTTGGTGCTATCCAGTGCTTCGACGTAAGACGGAGAGGAGTAAAACGGCCCTCGGGGAGTTAGGCTTCCATGGTCAGGTCACACGTCAGCGGGCGAAGAGGCGAACTCGGCCCCTCGACGTAGCAACCGACTCGCCCCACACACAACCCCTGTCTTCCGGCGCCAAACTTCAGCAACACCTACCGGCACTTCCTAGGCGACCCAAAGCTTCGCGAAATACGCAGCCCTTATTGACGGCAACGCAAGGATTGTATTGGCGGCTGATCCAGTGGCACTGTACGAGGCGAAATTTGGGGCGAGACCGAAGAGGGTTGCATGGCGGGTGATTCAAGTAGACATGTTTTTTGTCGTAGTCACCCGACCAGAACAATTCACCGTTAACGCACAAATCGTGACTGGTCAACTCAATAAATAAAATTTCTTTGGGAGGTAGCCACATTAATAAGGTGACCTATCTGGATTTCCGCACAGCAATCTCCACACCCGAGAGCTAACACCCAGCACCAGCTGGAGGACAATTAAGAAAGAAATAAACACAACTCAAAAACAAACGAACGAGTTTAAGTACAATTTCATCAGCAAACTTGCAACAATTGTTTCATTTAGAATTACCTTATTTATACCCCTCATGGGAGCCGACTGAATGAACAATGAAGGTGAAGGACCTGAGCTGCTATGACAAGCACGTACAGCAGGAAAGAATTGACTGAACATTAGAAACCAAGACTTCACGACCATTACAACGAACAGGTCAAACAAAATTACCTGGTGAAGAATTCGATGAATATGATGAATAAGACTAATATTATATTTAACAATTCAATACACACCTGAGCTTATGAATGGCACTCAGTGTATGAACTTTTAGGCAAAGAATTAACCGTAGTAACTTTAGTTAACGGCCAACTGGACATGTTAATTACCAAAACCACTTAGGATATTTAAGCAAAAAGTAAGCAACGTAAATTAAGGAAAGAAACCATTCTCATAAACAAAAATAAATTAAAGAGATAATATACACAGGAAGAATTTAAAGAAAAACAATTGCCCAAGTTCTAGCCAAGTACTGCCTCCTCCATCACCGTCCCGTATCAAGTGGTGATGCTCACAGCGTATGCCACGCCGCAGCAAGACGCTCCACGGAACCATCCGATGAAGGCTGCAAATCAGCCTTCGTCAAACCAAAACCCTGAACATTACACAGGCTGCATTTAAAAATCAAGGTAGACAAAATTCCATGGTAAGAATTTCAAGTGTTATTAAATAGAGTTCAAAACAGTTCTCTAAACCTCCTGCCACAACGACCCACCTCAGCTTCGTCACGACCGGAACAGCCAGAACCTCAGACTCACAAAGGAACGCTATCGACATAGGCACACCAGACGCACAACCTTGAGGAATTATTTCCGATATACTTTTGAGAAAAATCTCTCCCAGGGTGAGGATCATTCAATCGAAAATCGCTGGTGGACGTTAGAATACAACAACACCCCTACACACTCGGCAAATTCAACCCGGAAATGGTTTATACACGAAATCAGTGCTCTCCAGGAGCCAAGCTCATCACCGCGGGTAAACCCGGCTGGAAATTTCTAGGTAACACTAGAGAATCGTATCAATCAGAGAAGTCCGAAAAATCGTGATGAGTTGAAAAAGCTTCTGCGAAAAATGGGCGAATAGATTCCCACAAATTTAGGAACACCCAATTTCATGAGTAATCCTTTTTGCGAAGAAATAAAGAGCAAAGGCTTCCCAACTTTGCATTCAATATAATACTGTGTGGTTGTTCAATTTTGCCATGTACCATACACATTTCTGTTGCGTAAGAATCCAGATGCTTGAAAATTCTAATGTTCATTTCACCTTTTCAGTGTAACCGTTAATAACTATAATGCTTTGTGTTTGGTGTGTATTGGCTTGCTAACTCTGGGATAAACGTATAAATTTTTTTTGGAGTAAATTTTTTTGTTCTCCGCTTTGTGTGTTTTCTTTTGCTGCCCAAATCATACGGAAATACTGCGCAATTTTTCATACAAGAACATAGAAGCGGTACGTTCAAAACTCTACCTAACCTCTGAATTCTACGAACTAGTGCGCACTGGCCAGATGCACAGGGCGAGGTGACTCACGAGGTCGACCTGTGCGGTTGCTCAAACACTGGACATCTGCTCTGAATGCGTCATTCGTCCGAAAGCCGGCAAGGACACACTGGACACAGGGTGAGCAACTTCGCATTTGTCACAGAGGAAAATGTCACAGAGGCCGCGGACGTGTATTAAAGTATATTGAATATGGACGCGTTGAATAAAATGAGAAATATATCTTACAATTGTAATTAAAAATGAACTAAATTTGTTTCAGATGTGTGAAATAACGCATGGTAACACGTCGAATGGTAGACGTAACCAATGTAAGAGTAAACCATTTCAGGTTAACAAGTTTAACACCGGCATAAAATTTCGAAACAAAAAAGAAGTAAGTACTATCACCTCGAATTGAACATATGTAAATTTTTCATTAAATATCTGAATTTCATCCTAACAAAGTTTATCGATTAAAGAGAAACACATTCCAAGATTCTGAAACGGGAACAAGGTAGATCGATACGCATCTCATTTGATATCTGTTGCAACAGCCTGTTAGAATAAAATCATTTCCGACATTTTCTTGCTTCCCGAAAATCAGAAAAATAATAATCAAATGAGTAAATGATTCTAATGTTCATGAATATTGCAAGCAAATGCAAAGCTGACGTAATTGTCCCGCCTGACGTATTGGCGGGACAATTTTGAACCGTCGTAGTCATGATATTAGATTACTACATTTCTTTTTGTTGACCAATACTACCGAACAATTCATTCGTATGCATTACACAGTGTTGTGACGATGCGGAGAATATTGTTCCGCATACAAGAATGCGCTGCCCACCAATTATTTTTCACCATCTTCCATCACCGTGTATAGTCTTGCTCCATTGTACATGTGCTCATAAACTTCGGCCTGATAAACTCATATCAGTCATCCTATCACTGCTCATTGAAAATAAAGTCTAGCTAACCCTTTCATTTTCTAATATCGGAGCGCCAGCCAGCGAGGGTTCTCTATAGTGTGGGGCATCTTTGAGTTTGTGACATTCATGAACCAGCTAAGTATACCGCATATCTAATTGTTCCGTCCCTAGGATCTGATCTCCAGCAAATCTCAGAATGATCGTTCCCAAATTTGCAATATATTCTTGTGCTTGTTAGCTGCGTTCATTACTAAAGTTTGAGTGCTGAAGCACAAGTAGAAAACATTTGACTCCCTTTTCGAGCTTAAATGGCTTTGTGCGTACGGAACGAATAAAATAGGCTTTGATGAAGTTATTTGTTTCGTACAACTAATTCACGTAAGCATTGATTGTTATTGCTTATCTTTACCGAGATACAAGAAGAACTAAAACTTTTTTGAAGTTCAAAGGGTATCAAACAATACACGCACTGAGAGAAATTTTGACACACCTAGGTGTGTCAAACGGTTATTCAGAAATATTTTGATACATATTGAAGTATTTCTCTTGACCACTTATTATAGCGGTTGAGAGACTTAAAACACTTATTTACGCTTCAAATGGCTCAATATTTTTAGTAGAAAACCGAACTGTGTTTAAACTTTGTGATTGGAGTACAATTCACCCCAAAAAAACTTTATATCTTCGCTAATTTTTCTCCTAATTCTTGGACGTTGTCTGTATATCAGTGTAATCAGCTGCAAGTTTAAGAAAGTGAGATATTTATGAGAAATAAAATTGACTTACGCTAAGTGTGTCATGTTCGACACGCTTAAGTGTGTCGTATAAGCCCATGGCACAGAAAAGTGTGTCAAAATACATAGGCTAATAATGTATATTGTTGACACACTTTTGTGTGCCGGTTTTGCGACAACTTGACACACAAAAGTGTGCCGCTTTTGCGACAAAATTTTTTTTAGTGCGGAGATGAAACTGAGATAAGAAATTTTGCCACTTATAATTTGTCCTGAAAACCAATCGCAGTTAATTACAATGCAATTGGAATAAGTAATTTTGCAACTACGATATTAATAAACATTCATTGATATTTTGTGCTCGGATTTTTTCATCACACCAAAATTTAGGGTATTTTTTTAAACCTATCGTTCATTTTGAGGCTTAAAAGCACACTTTTGATACCTGCTACATCAAAATCAGGTTTTTACAATCTTATTCAGTTCTTCAAGTGAGATATTTTGATCACTTAAATCACAAATGGCTGCGATATCTGCGCTTTTATGAACTCACCTTATCAACTCTTAACAATCGGAACTACATTTTCCTGACGTTTCCTTTCGAATTTCCACTGTATTTACAAAAAAAACATTAACCCAATTCAAAACGAGCTACCTCCCACTTTGCGCTGCAACGTTTAATTGTTCAAAGTTTCCAGACAACGCCATCCAAGCTTGCGACAGGTATATGATGAAAAATAATGATGAAGTGGGTAAAAATGAGCCATATCTTCATTCCTAGCTGATCACTGAAAATAATACCGAGCACAAAATAGAAATGATTTATTGTGTTTTACTGTGTAGCAGAAAATCATTCAATTCGTGTCAAAGCGGTCGGCCAGAGAACTCTCTCATATCCATGACTTAGGGATTTAATTCATGTTGTAAAACTTAACGACCATTCGAATTATTAATACGAATCAGATTTTCTCAGCATTAGAGGTGATGCATTGTTATCCAGTGAGTTAAAGTCATCTCTAAATAGTGTGAAAATTCTCCAAAATTTGCTCTTCACTTGAAGCGATTCAACTTTTCGTCTGAGGTTCATTTGAGCCCTCTATTTTGCATGAAACACATTTATCAAAGCCTTCAAGACACCAATACTTTCTTTGAAATCTATAGGTAAACTTGTGAGTGAATAAAAAAAGTCTACAGGTTTCTGACCACCCATAAAACAATGAATTGTAACGTAAGTGCACGGAATTTGATAAACTTGCCTAAGTAGGTGGATAGCTTCCACGAAGATACGTTTTTGTGTCAACCATTAAAAATATTCTGTTCTGACATCAGCAAACAAGGTTCCTTCACTGGAAGCAATTCAGTATTCTTTCTGGTTGTTCAGATACGACTGAAAATTTATTAATGATTACCTTTATATCTAAGGGGTTGTTACTCCGAAGGGTCTTCAAAAAATATTTAAAGTAATTCTGCTCTTCTACAGCAAATCGTTCGGACACACGTTTATAGGCCGCAGGTGCAGCCTGGTGACCAGGCCTCCTCACCTACTAGGCTCACGACGAGCGCTCTAGCATTGCCTACATGTTAGCCGCACCCCACTAAATACATCTTTGTGTAATTTATTACCAGAAGCATCAAGTTTCTTCGGCGCGTGTGATGCTCTATTTACGCTACTTACATTGTGATTCGCGTGGAACACGATACCATTCCGTTTCCAAATTCTTCATGTTTTAAATTAAACACGTGCAAATATTTTTTCTCTTACTTTCAGAGTCATTCAATAAATCCTATCTTCAATGGTCATTTTCAGTTCTTATTTATCTCTGTCGGACGTACTTATCTCCCAAATACATGTCAAATTTCGAACTTTTACCTGAAATAATTCTCTCTCCTCACTCACTATTCTCTCTCCTCACTCCTCTTTCAGCTCAAGAGGAAATGGAGCTTTTAAAAAAAGCATCGTGACACTTAAGCTTGTTTGTAAGGATGATAATGCAACTTCACTAGATATTTTTCGAAATGTTAACAACCCTGATGATCACCGTGGCCGAGTGCTTAAGACAGCGCCCTTCACGAGAAGGTGTCGGCAGTTCGATTTCCGGCGTCGCGGGATGATTTCTCTCCGTTGGGAATGACAGAACTCGGGCACAATTCCCCACTCTACCCAGGTGTCGGAAATGGGTACCCGCTTGACCGCGGGTTACCGTCATCCCAGTCTAAGTTTTTCGCCGCCTACATGCATGTTTTTTATCGCCTAACGGTTTAAGCGATTAAATTGCTTACGCGGCGAAAAACATGGATGCAGGCGGCGGAAAAGTTAGACTGGGGTTGCGTCCTGATGTTAGTTATAAGGCAATTAAAAAACCAATGTATAAGATGAAATGTATCAGGTTTGAATGATTGGAATAAAACATCCTTTTTATTATAACAACTAAATTTGCAACCAACTAGTTTCGAAGCCGCGACCATGGAAAAAATTTCTTTATTTCATTGCCCTGATTTCACCATCGACGAGCGGTTTAGAGCGTGCGCACATTTCACGAGGAAAGTCGCCGGTTTGGAACCTGGCATTGTCAGCCCTGTTAATCTCCTTGTTGAGAAAAGAAAACAAAGCCATAATACCCCACACGACTTAGATGTTTGAAATGCGCACGAGCTTGTCCAGAGGTAGCCGTCATTTCGTCTTGACGCTACTTACAAAGCATTTGAAAAACCAATGAAAAAGATGGATGAATCAGGCATCATTTGAATAAAAGATCCTTTTTATACTTGTCTCGTCCTATCCTCGAGCGACGATTGTTGTCATTTCATGTCATGAGAGAATTATGGCAACTCAGTACAGTGATCAGTACAAATAAACAAAGACCCTTTCATAAAAATGTACCAAAAAATGAATTTCAGGAATGATTATAGATCGTTTTATCTCCTAAAACTATCTTTTGCACCCATAATGACAATTGATAATTTTTTTTACCGCCAAACTACTCAGTTTTTGAGCTGTGCAGCATATTCTTTGTTGCGATGCAGGTGTGATTCAGTCCTTATTCGCAGATGTTTTAGTCTCCTTGTATTTTAAATTTTATTATGAAAATCTCATTTTAAATTTCCTTTTATGGTGAATTGAAAATTCTTTTCAAGACCAGTGTTCTACTCTAAAATAATTGGCCTATAAAGGATTAAGAAATTTAGCTATAAGTTTATTATAGAAAAGAAAGAGTGAGATGAGAATCTAGCTGGTTGCAAAGATCTTCATGCAAATTACCTCTTCGCTTTCATTGGTTTGTAAATAACGGGAAAATTATCGCTCAGTTATACAGGCCACTAACTTTCATTCCTTTCCCAAGCTAAGTATTTTGTATATTTAGTACAGCTGAATTGAATGGTGAGAAAGTTTTTGGGTGTAGCATCCTACGCCATGTAAGCATTTTAATCTCCCTCAGTTAACATTTCGACAAAAGTTTTTCTAAATGCTCGTCTTATGATACACAGCTCAACTAAAGGAAGGAATTTTCTAGATTTTCTCAGACTACAGCTTGCTCAAGGCATTGATGAGAGATGCTAATAGCGTCAGTGACTGTTGATGACTTTCATTGCATCTTCTTCTATGTTTTAGCTAAATTACGAAATTGTTTTTTCGTATCGTCAGTCAGCAGTTTTTGTAATAAAATCGAAGGAGTGAACGGCTCGTTATTTATTGCAATTTGATTGATCCTGATAAACTAAACTTGGCGATATACCCTGGACTGACACAGCGCTTTCAGCGACCATATTCGGTTTTGAAATTTCAACCGAGTTCCCCCAAAAATTAGATGACATGTTGACAAGATTTGGAAAAAAATTACCTCCAGCGTCAAATCCACATTTGTTCGTCAAAATCCTTTCTGTAGGAACTTAATATACGGAGTGGCTCATCTTTCACAGAGCATGCGTGAGAATTTGATGATTCAGTGTTAGATCACCGTAAAATTTGTAGAAATTGTGCATGCAGCAACAGATGAATTTAAATTTCTCCATAATAAATATATTCAGCAAAAAAAATATTATTAGGTGCTCGCTTTTTGACTCACGCGTCTCAGGATGGCCTTTTTACTTCATATTATTTAAGGTATCCATTGACAAGCTAACTTCAGACAATTCTCTACAAACCATAACTCTAGAATGAATGACAAGAATAACAGTACTTCATGGAGTGCAAGCCAATGAACTGATTAAAATGACTCGAACAGTGTGTAGAGTTGTTGAGTGAATCTTATTCTGCTTCGTGCCATCAACTGAAAACTATTATACTATATATTTTCAAAATATGACACCTAATTTCTCCATCTTACATGTGCTTAGAGTTTCTACGCTGTTTGTGGATATCAGTTTTTCAATTTTCAAACTCTGTCACATGAAATGCAGCTTACTGGCCTATTGACTTGTAAGTTATTTGTAGATTCTTTTTAATAATGTTTTGATACCATTCCTTAAGTAGTTTAAAATGTTCTATTTATACGTCCTAATACGAAATCATTCTCCCATTTTGCTCTCCTAACTGCGCATTTTGATCACCTCCAACAGAGGCCCCAAGTTGCAGCCCACAGCTCCCGCCCGCATCAAGGTTGCAGCAGCCGCCTAGCACAAGTGTCCTTAGGTCTGAGTCACACGCTGCGTGGGGCGGTGGCGCCTCGAGTTAAACATTAGGCTTTGCTCTGGCCACCTGAGGTGTGCGCTATGACGTCAATCGCCCTTCCTCGTTCGATTTGAATGTTTTCTTTGAGTCTTCTCTATCTCGAAGCGTCAAACAAACTGCGGCAAAAGCGCCAGTCAAATGAAGCGTTTTTGGTTAATTTTTCTTACGAAGACCATGTTTCCTTGAATAAAATGTGTGCTGCAACACCACAGAGTTGTTTAAAACTCGTCGACCACCCGTCAAACTGCGGGCTAATGAGACCGAGGGAACTGGAGGCGTCGTTTCAAAATAAAATTGCACTCGAATGCTACGTAAAAATAAACCAGTTATAAACCGAGTTCGCGGACTTGAAAGAACTCGTACTTTTTTAACCGAATGCGCGTTGGTTATTCTTCGCTCCGCATGAAGAGTATATAAAACTCAGAAACATTCAAGTAAATAATTTAACTGAATATCTATATAATCAAATAATCATTTTTCGCAACTTATACCATACGACGTAAATAATTGCGTCAGAAAAAATTTCGTTAAATTTTTTTTTGAAATATTTCTCACTAAATTTACCATTTTTTTCACCTTTGCATCTCACGGGGAGACATTGCACGACAGCATCCGACTAAATGACTGTATGGAGGCATCAAGTGCATCTGCATCATCAGTTGGCATCGTCCACTGCAATAAAATAATTTTAATTAGACTTAGGATAATTACTACTACAAATACAGTACCTAAAATGTCCAAATACTTATCAATTCTTCTAACATAAAAATGTTATAAATCATTTATAGTTGAGAAGAGTATCAGACAAAACCTACAGCATAGCTTATTACCAAAATTGACTCGTCAACAAGTAACACAAGGATTCTCAAAGGCCTCATAAATAAGCACAGATCCTCTACGAGAAAACTGCAATTACGATTGTAAGAGGGGATTTTATAATCGCAAAGTTACAACAGCAGAGCCCAGCATGTTTGGCATCACTGTCATTTAGCTCAGTTTCAGTTGGGTTCATTCGCAAAAAGTTCGTGAAACACACGAGTCATACTTATGTTTCAAAACACCCTAAATTAACAAATACATCGAGTAGAATATCAGAGACCGTGAGCACATAGGAACCGCCTTGTATAACCATGATCACTAAAGAATGCTGGGGATAGAGCGCCGGTAACGAGCACCGAGCGCAGAGCGAGAAGAGAGAGCTCAGTAGTACGGACTGGCAAGTATCGCGCATGGCGTCCTCAGCGCAGAGTGGCGAGATACTGAAGCTCCAACCTGGCTTTTGGGATCTTATCGTCAGTTCAGAAGAGCAGCAAAGAAGAACCATGTGATGAGAATGAAGCCTTTCCCCCAAAAAATCGATGAATTGTATTCAAATTTTACCGTAATTTCACCTGAACTTCTAGTTTCCTATGAAAGAATGATTAATTCAAACCATTACAATGCAACTTAAATCTTATGCCCTTAGAGTACTTCACACCCAGTACCCAAATACATGTTGCGCTTTCTTCTCAATGTATGTAAATTTACCTGGGCAACCATCAAACAAAGGATCACACCACACCAATCCACGATGGTCAAGCTTTCTAGTGTTGTTATGCAGTCCTGGCATCAGTGACAGTGTTGGATAAGAAGGAGATTGAAGCCAACATCTGTAGCTACTTAAACTCTATTTCAAGAAGCCATTTCATAAGCTTTTTGATCCCAGCTCAGACTTCTTCTGTCCACGAAGATTAAACGTTTCCAAGTCTGAGTTAAGAAATCAAACAGATGAAGTGTTAGAAGGACTCTGCGCAATGATGATAAGAACTCTGCGCAATGAAGCGGCTCACAGTAATGGTGCAGTGAAAAATCACTCCGGAAGCAGGAAAGCCGTAACTAGGAGTTTTGGCCTCCGAAACTGCGATGGCTTTTGTTAGTGTATTGAAGAGCTTTGTGTCCACGATTTTCTATTATTTTCCTCTGAGAGACGTGGGGTTAAGCGTCTCGCTTTGGGCAATGGACACCGTGGTTCGATTTCTGACAGGCCTTCCCATTTTCACCGGAGAATGATCAGCCTTCCAGATAAGTACAGCAAACAGTGACAAAGTTTCTAAGAGGTTAGAGAAAGAACTCTTCTACTTATTGAGCTTGCAATTCTTTCAATTACACCATCTCCATGAGTTAAGAAGTAGATAATTGATTTTTAAAACTCGGCTGTAATGATAAGGACATCAACATAGATTTTTGTGTTTTTTGATCGTTAGTGACGCAGTTGTGCTACCTAAAACATGAATGTAAATGAGAATTATTCGCAGAGCGTACCATGAAGCGAACAATATCGAGTAACGATGTAATGTGACATCACTGCTTAGAAAATGTTTCAATCCATTTCCTCACCATTACGCAGGCAATCAAATTAAAAATTGACTCCGTTCTATTTTATTGAGAATTAAAAGTTCTGCTAGTGATTAACACACAAGAAACACAAAAGTTTATTAACACAAGAAACTTTTAACTTTTTTCAAGTTACATGCAATAGTTGTGGTCATACCAGCCATGAAACTCGAATCCAAATATTAAGAATTTGTTCTTACAGAATCCATTCCATATTGTAGTCCAGCTAATGAGAGCGTCATTTGCGTAATTTGTTGTGTAACAAAGTTAGACATCAAGTTATACGTTCTTCGAAATGCTTGTATTCTTAACCACCATATTGATAGATATAATTATATATGATGTGCTAAAGGTTACACTGAAATAACAAGGAAATCTTACTCCCGGAAAACTAATTTATGAATTTTTTCGAAAACAAGAAAGAAAAAAGTGCTCATATATTCCCTTCTTGGATGGATGCAATGAGAAGCCAAGTACAACGCTGGCTATCATTTCGGTAAAATTGTATAGCTCATGTCGTGATCCTCAGATGCTATATCTTTATTCGTGTCGTCGTAACTATTCTTATTTCATATTAATATTGGACGAATCTGCAAGACATCTATATAGAGAAAAATAAAACCTTGTTTCCCATCTAAAAACCTAAAATTGTCAGCGCGTACTCAGGATGTTCAGGATGTTTTGCTGACTCGTAGACTCGTAATATCACAAAAAAATGAGTATCTTTCGGAAAAGTTTGATCAATGAAACCTGAATCAAAAATTTTATTCTAGGTAAATGAATCTTATTCGATATTTTTGACTGTGCAAAGTCGAGTGCTCTTTTGAGACCCTTCATAGCTGGATTCAGAATTATTCTGGAAAATATCAAGTGTACTGACGAGGCTCCGAGACCGTCGAGCGGAATGAAGCAAGCGAGGGAACAATCCGAGAGGTCTCCAAGCTCACAAGCCAGCAGCGCTGCTTAGTGAACACTTTTAAATATAACTTGAAAGGGTCGTCGAAAATAAATATTGTTATACTTATGCTGGGCAAACGGCTGAAAAGAAGAAGACTTTATTACGCCACCTCGGAAGCCTGTTGATGCGAAATAAAAAGAGAAAAATCAGGCCAAAGAGTATGACTTCGGAAAAAGTCGTTTAACAAAACTGCAAAGAAGAGGGCGCTCTGGGTAAGTTAAAATTGGCCAACAAACTAGAATATTTTTATGATTTAATAATTTTCAACACGGTACAAAAAATTTGTCAACACAATAATACAATGCACACCTTTCAGACCTGTTAGTTTTTCCTATACAAATAGTTGATCGATTTAAAATTCTTCACAGCAGGGATGGCTGGTTTCTAGGTTAGAATAGGGCCAATTACAGTAACCCGGGCTAAACGTGCAGTCTCGCGCAGGAATTCTGAGTCTTCTAAACAAGAACATAGCATACTAATGTATTAATAAACAAAAAACTAACTCCATTTTATTTCATTTAGTTTATACCAAGTAGCAGTTAATTAATCAGTATTAAAGCAGTACTAACCCTGAAACTTCATAAGCATATTCTAAATATTACTGCAATTTGGAGAAGAACTTCCAATTTTGAGGTCGAGTTCAGGATTAAACACAGGAGCGCAACCATGCGAAAGTTAGGTAAATTAAATTGGAAGAAAGGCCACAGAGTGACCACTCAAACACAAAAAATTAATTGAGTATTCTGTCATAATCAACCGTTCTGCATTGAATATTGCCTTTAGAAGGCCTGCTACTCCAGCACTTCTATTGTGCACAGCTTTTCTTCTTTTCCTGTGACAATTAAAAAGCCGCAATTTCTAACAATATCTGAAATAATAACATGTCCTACTTGCTGTGATTTTCTCTGCAAGTTGCATATGCGACGTTCTTAACCCGCTACTCAACGTGTTCTTACCAGCGCACGTACGAATGACGCACCCAGAGCAGCTGTTCTATGTTTGAAGAACCGCACAGGTCTGCTTGGTTGGGCTCCTTGCTTCGAGCAGCCGGCTAGTGCGCGTTAGCGCATGGAGTTTCAGAAGTATGTTTCTGACTCAGCCTCTTCTATAATTCTGTATGAAGAACATTACCACTTTAATATTGATCTTATGCATGGAAGTGTTTTAGATAAGTCGTTGTTATCTCACAATTACGAAGAAAGACAGAGAAATTAGGTTTTTGCAAAATTCTACATCATGAAAACGATCAAGTTTGGCAAATGGAGTACAGTGTGTCCTTCATGCAGGGTAAAACTTTTATTGTATGGATGTACAACCCTTAATGTGAATCTGCCATTTAATCAATGCTATTTTCTTCTGATGATGCCAAAACCAAATGTAATTTTAAGTACCAACTTGCATTCAAGTTCTTCATATATATACAATCCCGTACTACTCTTATTTTATCGGAATTAGGGCACTAAAGTTTACGATGAGTTCACTTAAAAAACTATCTCATGATTTTGAAGTAATGATGTATAAATTCGCTAATAGAATCAAAAAATTCATACAATGTGGAATATTTATTTTCTTTCAAGTTCGGGAATTATCTCTGCTCCAAGACGTGAATTAGTGGTCCTGGAGAGAGTTTAAAGAACGTATTTCTGGCACATTGAATTAGAAACCTGTTTCTACCCTAAGTTCAGCCCATGGTAACGACTTAGAATAATGACAAAGAAGCAATGAAATATGAAGGTCTCCGACAAATACTTCTTGTTCTACGAATTTGCAAGAAGAAAATGCATTCTCCAAAAGAGGTAATTCGATATCACCGTAATCGTGTATAAAATTACCATGAAACTGATTTTGCAAAGCGATCGAACGTGACTGTCATTCCTTTTCCATTGGAACGATGTTAAAAGTTCTTGTATCAATTGTTTTGGATACGTTTTTGCTTCAATTTTCAATTACTGACTTCATATTGGACAGCTTCGAAGTCATCCACCATTTGCTCAGAATTCCTCTGAGTTCGTGCCACTTCAGCAGACTGGCTTCGTCTTCATAATAAAGGGCTGAAGAATCAGCAAAATAAAAATTAAACGAAATGAAGCATTGCATTTTCAGTTTTAGGTTGGTATAGTGGGAAGCAGATTTGAGAGAGTATTTCCGGCCTTCTCAAGACGATAGACCCTTGAAGTTCCCTACCAGGAAAAGTGTATATGTTTGTAAATGGGAGTCTATCAGGATATAAAACGAATGATGGCAAAAAGTAAGATAGCCACAAGGTAACCAGCATCTCAGCAAGTTGTGGGTTTTTGAAAATTCGGCGAACAAACCCGTACGTTGAACTGAAAAGCGATATCTTCGTGTAGATCCAACAATGATATACAAACATGTGTCAAATCAAGCGCTCGTTTTGAATATATTTCAATAACAGAGAATTTGTTGCTCCTCTTCTTGCAAAATTTGCTAAATATTTCATTTCAGTGATGTCTGGAGTCTTCCACATAACTTTTTGATAATTTGAATGAAATGGGTTCAATTTTTATTCAACCAATACTGCGAACCCTAATATTATTAAAACTTGATCATCGATTTGTGAAAAGTACACGAAATTCTTTACCTGATACGTAGACTATTGTTCATGATGAAAGACATAAATTTCAGGTTCGCTGCATTCGAATTAGATCGAACACAGGGTTTTCAAACAAATTGAGTTTTTTCAACTAACTTTGAAGATATTCCCTTTTTCTGCATGTTTTACGGTACACATAGCAGAAATGTGAAATTGGAAGTGCAAAACTCAAGTGAAAAACTGCCATTAAAAAATGGAAGATTAAAATCTGTAAAATGAAAAAAATTATCCGCTTTGTAATTTTCATTTTTAAACCAAAATGAACATCAGGTAAGACGGTGGAAATAATAGTTTAGTGACTTAGACATGATATTTTTCGGCGATGTGATTGACCTTGAGTTTCGATCAGTGGCCGAGTGTGAGTTGTTCAAGGAAGATAAGAGACCAAGCACAGCAAACATCGCTCCAGCCAATGAGTGTGACTGTTGTTCGCATGGGAAACGTATATAAGGCCTCAGACTTTCATCAATATCATCAGTTTTGTACTGTACCATCAAGATGCGTTCATCGGTGAGTAACTTACTCTTTTCTACTCGCGTTGGATTTATTGATGTATATTTGAAACTGCTTTCTTAATATATTTTTGAAATTTGCATGTTCATCTGAAAATAGCAAACATGTATTTACATATCTTAAATTTGATCTTAATACGCGTTATCCGAATTTTTTATTTTTGCCTCATTTCCAGGTTGCTGTTTTGCTTCTGACTGTAGGAGTTGCTGTGGCTTTGCCCAGCCCCAACCCAGACCCTCTGTTAGGAGGTCTTGTGGACGGACTTCTCGGAGGAGTTCTAGGAGGACAAGGAGGAGGTCTACTCGGAGGAGTTCTAGGAGGACAAGGAGGAGGTCTACTCGGAGGAGTTCTGGGACAGAATGGCCTGGTCGGAGGTTTATTGGACGGCCTTCTCGGGCCTCAAGGTGCTGTGCCCGGTCTGTTGAACGGTCTCCTCGGAGGAGGCGGACTTCTCGGTGGTCTTCTTGGAGGAGGAGAAGGTGGGCTTCTCGGTGGTCTTCTTGGAGGAGAAGGTGGGCTTCTCGGAGGACTTCTCGGTGGTCTTCTAGGTGGAGAAGGTGGACTTCTCGGTGGTCTTCTTGGAGGAGGAGGAGGAGGATCAGGAGGAAGAAATCCTCTCAGCATTGTCACTGGTCTCGTGAACTGCTTGATTTCTAGCCTTGGCTTGGAAGGTCTCATTACCAGCGCCATTGCCATCTCCATCAGCGCTGGAATCGAAGTCGATTTCGAAGGTCTCATAAAAATCCTAGAAAAGATCCGTGACCAAGTAGAGGGGTCCAATTACGGAGCGCGTGTACTGCCATTGTTGAACACCAGACGCTGAAACCTCAAAATTTTAACCATGAAGAAATCGTTGTGACTTCATTCAGAAATTATCTTGACTATCTTTTGTTAAAATTATCTTGACGGTCTTTCTAACTTGTTGTGATTTTTGAAATACTTGGAGTTAAATTTAATCTACCATCATAAATTTAATTCTGTACAACATTTTTTCGAGACCCAATTCGAATAAAATTCCTGGCATGAATATCTACTGCTCAGTCATTCATTCCTTACAACCTCTATTAGCCTATCGTAGACGTAGCGTTGGAAATCCAAATACTATGCCTCCGTAAACATTGGTGTCGTATTTGGCTAAAAAGACAAAATTTGAAAGTTCGTAAAGTTATACATAAGATAAACTTTTACGAACAATACAGCGTAACGTGTTGATCGCGAAGTGAGCCGCTGGTGTACGCGGAGGAAATTTTCATATTGCTACTGACCGACCAGTAGTCACAAACTAAGTTGTCATAAATACTTAATCAATATTAAATGAAGGCACTATCTAGTTATAATTTGCTAATTTCAAAACTTCTTGCTCCAACTGACTTTAAATTTAATTTGAATGCTGAACTTCAGTTAAACCCATCGCTGTGAACGTGTTTCCGCAAATAAAAAATTCCGCATCAGTAATATCTTTAATACCAATGGCACATTAAAAATCTGATTCTCCCCCTGAAATTGAAAAAATGACGAAGAAATCATCCCAAAAGCTGCCTCTCAAAATTCACAATGTGCAGGATTTGGAAAAAAACGTTAAAAATATCCTTACCACGATTCCGCCGACAGGAAAAAAGAAGAAACTCATTTTTTCGCAAACAGTTGAGACTCTATTCGAAGAAATTTTTCGTCAGGACGTGAATAATACGTAGCCCGATTACATAAAATTCAAAACCTTCAATGAACAAGCCGAAGTAAAATCGGGTAGTGAAGTAATATTCAAAAGATAGTCTAAAAAGTCATGAAAACCGTCAGGGAGCCTAAACAATCTGAAAAACGAGTGTTGCTGATGATGTACAAATGTCTACATTGCAAGTTGAGGAGTTTGATAAACTTTTCTTAGAACTATAACTAAGGTTCAGTGACTTCAAGACACTCGGTATTGTTTTGATGAAAATTCAAGTTTGATTCTTGGTTTCTGAGAGTTATGCAAAAGACACATATCACTCAAAAGAAATATATTTCTTTTTTGCTGTGTGAGAAGAAAAACGTTCATCTCCCTGTTCTTCTAACATGAACAATAACAGTGCTTGTTTTACGTTGCATTGAGACTTGCCACATGCATATCGAGATCCATCGCTGGGTCGACACGAAGACATCGCATGTCAGCAGAACAAGCCGACCTGTTCGCGGCATTTCAGAAGCCCGATACCTGCTCATATGCTGACTACTCCCTGGGAAGCCCACTGTTTGCTGTCAGGCGATTTGCCTCCTGGTGACTACTCCCTGGGAAGCCCACTGTTTGCTGTCAGGCGATTTGCCTCCTGGTGACTACTCCCTGGGAAGCCCACTGTTTGCTGTCAGGCGATTTGCCTCCTGGTGACTACTCCCTCGGAAGCCCACTGTTTGCTGTCAGGCGATTTGCCTCCTGGTAGACTCCTCACGTGTCAAATTGACTGCAGCTAGAAAAGTTCTCGGACATCTGCTTCTCATTATGACAACTGAAAATGTGAAGTTCTTTTCGTTTTACCTAGCTCATGAATTAGAGAGAATAAAAAATTTTACTAATAATTTCCATTGCTTTGTAATGTAGCATACAACAGGAGACGGCTGGGGTAATATTTTGCCTTCAGCCCGGAACCATTTTCTTCCATTATCTTTGATATAACTTCCTAGAAACTTCAAAGAAACATCAACTTGAATTTATGCAGATTAACCAATTTCAAAAACTTACTAACTGCAAGAATAATATCGAGAGGATTATTACTTAGAAGACCATTACATACATTGAACACATTCGAATACAGTTACTTGTTGCCCTAGTAAGCTCAGTGACTTCTAATTCATTCTATCAAAACCCTATTGGTAGGTGTATAATTATGATTCAACTTTGTATATATTTATCTTACTCATATCTTAAACTGATAAAATGGGGCTTACGAAGAATTTGATGGAAAGTTAAAAATACTTTAATAAATGAGTCTATCGAGTGTAGTGCATTTTCAAATCGACGTAAGATTCATTTATTTACACTACAGGAATTCAATGAAAAAGGCTCTAAGACTTAAGCCGTGGACATTTAAGAATATAGCTATAACTATATTACTTGTTGGCCCTGATACGTTCAATGACAGTACTGTATTGAATTTGTGCTGACGCAATACATTCTGGATTCCTTCATCTCAGATTGAAAATAAAAATACCCGTGCAGTAAATCGCCTTACCAATATGAATGAATCATTGATTAGAAAAGATCATATTATATCAACCAGTTTCATCAATACATAGATTAAAATCGAGATTCAAGATTCATTATGAATTATTTGAAGGATTTTCAGATTTCAGCAGGGATCAGCTTTCAAGGCTCATTTCAAGTAAAGTCGAAACTATGCTGGGGTCGTGCTTTTGAATTGTAAGCAGGTATGAAAAAAACAGAAATAGTCCCGAACCGAGAATTTAATTCGAGTCTCGTGAGTGAGGGATGCTCATGAATCACCGCTACTGAGGTACATGGAAGGTAATAATCTTTGTTAGCTTACTTCGCTCCATTGCTTGAAACGTTACCGAATACGACACTCGTGAATGAGGTAAATATGAGTGTACAGTCACTTATTCCAGTGACTGTACAGTCACCAGTGAGCCAGCACCAGTGAGTCTCATGCCAGCACCAGTGAGTCTCATGCCAGCACCAGTGAGTCTCATGCCAGCACCAGTGAGTCTCATGCCAGCACCAGTGAGTCTCATGCCAGCACCAGTGAGTCTCATGCCAGCACCAGTGAGTCTCATGCCAGCACCAGTGAGTCTCATGCCAGCACCAGTGAGTCTCATGCCAGCACCAGTGAGTCTCATGCCAGCACCAGTGAGTCTCATGCCAGCAACACTCGGCTCTGGTAAGTTCCTTGAACTACATGCGTATTTGTCTACAATACAGAGTGGAGGGATGCGAATGTAGTGTTGCAGGTCAGTGTTAGCTCCACAAGGCGAATCTGATTGTATTACAACGATTCAGAGGATGTCTCGTAATTAGTATTTTCCCCCTAATTTGCTTTTGTTTTATTTCCTTTACTCTACATTCTCTCGAACCTTTATTATATATTTCTCAAAACTTCAATTAACCCATAATGAACACTCTCTTCCCTCAACCCCTAACAACTACAGAGTACCCAATAAAAATCGGTTTTCATTTTTATCCGATGTAAATACAGAGGATGACAAGCCCTTCTTAGATACAAGTATAAATCAACATCCAACCACGTACTCGGGAGCAGTGAAATTAACGAGAAGAGAAGTATCGCCGCAAAATTGCGGTCGAATCTCGATAGAAAATCAGTCACCCAACTGCGTTCGCAATTTTGAAACAAGAAAATTGAAATGACAAGAACATTCCTCATTTCTATGTCGTCCCTCTACGAGAAATCAGCACAGGCGTCCTGTTCAGTGCAAGAAAAATAAAAATTTTGAAAAATCTCTTCACAAATTTTCCATTTTATTCTTAGACGTTCATAGACGTTGTCTGCATATTAGTGCACTCAGTGACCAGTTTGAGAAAGTGAAATATTTATGCGAAATAAAATTGACTCACGTTCAAGTGTGTCATGGTTGACACATTTAAGTGTGTCGTGTAAGTCCATGACACACAAAAGTGTCTCGGTTTTGGGACAAAATTTTTCTCACTGCAGCATCAAAAATGAATTACTACTCTTTAAAGACTGCAATCAAAACAGGGAGAAAAATAAACAAAAACACATACGCTAATTGACATGAAACATGCAAAACCTCTTAAATAATTACATCGACGACAAACATTTTGATCATGCTGCAGGAGACCACATACCACAAATCAACATTTTTGTAGTATGCATATGTATCATATATCTTACTCAAAAAAATGTATGCTCACAAAGTGCTCAAACCATGAAAATAGGTAAACAGTTCATATATCTTTGTCCTATGAGAACGTTCGATTCGAGAACATAGAAATATTAGGTTATGTTTTTCAGAGTATTAAATTATTTCTGTATAATTATACCTAGTTCTCAAATGATATTAACTTTACTAGGGTGTTTTGCTCAACTTGTTATCACAAGTGCGGTTTACTGAGCCAAATGAAGCAAACATAATCCTTCACCGCGGACAAACGCAATCAACAAAATACTTGGTAATTAACTGAATTTTTGTACGATTAGTGAAGATGATGTTTGCTTGTACACTTGATCTTCGAAGATCGTAGACTGAGACGGGAAAATTTAGCAATTTTAGTGTTGTAATATATGATGCATATAATAAGCGTAGCATATATACATAGAGAAGGAAGGCGCTAAAGAGGCAAGCAACCGGCTCCACAGTCAGGTGGCGCGGTGCGAGAGGGGTACCACATCAGGAGAAGGCGGTGCGAGAGGGGTACCACATCAGGAGAAGGGAGGAGCACGTAGGGGGTAGCGACTCTATTGAAAGCTAGCTCGAAAACTACACACATCATGACAAGAGGGCAACTTGAATGTGTAGCATAGAAAAATAGCAGATCAAAAGTAATTACCGACGAGTAAGGGAACAAGGGAATATAGGCATCTGAGAAGAATATGTTAGAGGGAAATGCGCGTAGCAATACCAAGTTTTATGAAGCAGGGAACACGTCATAGGTGACGCGTGAGAACCATCCAATAGGGAGAAGCCACGCACTTTCAAAGGCCTCCACTCTGCCGGTACGTAGCCATAATGCGGCGTGGGTATAAAAGGGTAGAAAGACGTAGAACCGGTATATTTTTGCCTGGTGCGGTGTCGAGGATGTAGGCTGTCGGAGAGCTGGAGAGGTAAGAACACTTGGCTAATTTGTGAAAATAGGATGTTCTTGTTGAAGCGCAGTTAAAATTTTACTTGATTATTCATTGTGGAGTCATCGAAGCGTAGTATGTCTAACTTTTGGGACGCAGTTATGTCAATTTATGGCTGAATGCCAATGAGTTTTGTTTTGCATTTTATTAAATTGATGCTTTGCATTGGGCTTTTGGTATGAGGGTAGAGTGATCATTTCTTAGAGGGGATTTATTTTTGAAATGGCATTTCAGAATATTAGTGCTTTTTGTTAGCGAAGTAAAGTCTTTACATTTACTTTGAAGTGGTTATCTTAGGCGGGGTGATTTTCATTTTATAGTTTAAATTCGTGTACAAATTAGTTCTTTGGGTTTCAATGTTAGATCATTCTCGAATTGTTCACGTGTTTAGAGTTTCCACTTTAATATGGGGTGAAAGAATCATTTAAAGTATTTTTCAGAGGGAAAGGAATACGTTTTTGGTACGATCAATGTTATTAAGCGGGATTTAATGGCGTTCATGTCGCAGGGAATGGAATTATACAACCCTGTTCATTGTTCCCAGGCGGGTGGGGTTGTAGCACCGCAACCGGTGTGCTCTTCACAACCGAGGGCAGTAGCTGCAGCTGGGCATTCTCAGAGTCGTGAAGCGGTCAGGCAGCCTGGTACTCGTCGCTAACATGAGTACCCTGGGTGCAGTGCTTACGTGTCACAACTGGTCAACGATCGAGGAGTATTCCAGTCTCAGTAACGCCAAAGGAACCAGCAGTGAATTGATAGCAACGAAGCATTAACAAAATGCGAGTGCTTGGTGGTAGAAAGAGCTCCAAGAGGATGGTCGTGTTGCAAGTTTAAATATGAAGCAGCACACTGAACATTGCAAATTCAAAATTTGTCGCGCTGTGTTATGAATTGTGTCTTGTGTTAATTCGAAATAAAACGCGAGGTAATTAGATATTTTTGTGACTTATGTTGTGCGTAATGCGAAGTGTTTTCATTTTTGAATACCTTGTGGTGAGCAAGTTTTTTTATGTCATGTATTACATTTTCCCCCGTTTGTCGATGCAGCTAAGGTGTAGCTATCTCATAGTGCCGAATGAAAGTGTTACGTCGCAGATCATGAGCATCTTGCCTGAGGGCACTGGTGCGCATTTATGGTTGCGATCACATAATTCCCTGTGCCCAGTATCCACGTGTTCTTAGTAAAATAAAACCCATTTAACCTTTCATCTCTTTTATTCTCCATGCTTATTATGTGGGTAACGTGCGAACACAAAGGTGTACAATATTATTTATTTGTGGGGTTGCAATTCTTCCTGCGTTACGTGCTCAAGCAGCCTTGTTTCGCGACATTAGAGTTCTTAGAAATGAAACATCAAAGGCTAAAATTTTACTCCTGGCAGTGCATTAAAAGTTTTAAATTTTTTCATTACTTTTGAGAGTATTCCTTTAAAGAATAACTTTTCGGTACTATAGATTCTGCATGTAGAAGAAGCGTTGGATATGATACCATGCTTGACGTATAGGGAAAAATTGAGACTTAATTCTCTCACTACTAAATTGTACTATCTTGGATTTGCAGATAACTAACAGAAATTCAGCAGAAGATTCTCAATTAAGTATACGGCGAGTAATTCAGTTTCATTATTCCACAGTAACGGCCACAATAACAGAAAGGGTAATAACAACAGCACGTAATAGTTCATTACTCAAACATTATTGGATTAATTACTTCAAGAAATGTAGAATTTAATGTCTAAGAAAATTCAACGTTACATGGCTTAGAAGAACTATTTTGATGCAATATTTCACTGTGAAAATTGGAAAAAATTTCCGGAGCCAATGGTAAAGAACAGTGAGAAAAAAATTGTTTATTTACTTTTTTCATAAACCTTTTTAGTATTACCAAACATTCGTTCATTTCCCGTCACTTCGCGACATCGCTGACCTAAAGACATCGTCAGTTGCTTATAAATCTCTACAGAAAGCTTCTTCCAATCTCAGTTATCCCTACTATGATTTGGTCTGATGACTATACTTGTGTTTCTATTTTGGACGAAAACCTGAAGGTATCAGCTAAAAGTTTGGGACTTGGAAGGTGGTGGGTATTTCAACAAGACAATGACCCAAAGCACACGGCCAAGTCTACAACTAGCTGGCTGCAAAGAAATGAGATGAATGTGCTGCCATATGGCCTTCGATGCGTCCTGATCTCAACTCCATTGAAAACTTGTGGCAGGAATTAAAATTCAACATCAACACAAGAGCTCCAAAGAATCTTCAGGAATTGAAATGCATTACCATTTAAGAATGGAATAATATTTCATTTGAAATTAAGAAAAGCTTGTCAAAAACTATAACAAAAGGCTTTTATATGTTATGAAGATGAAAGGTCCCGCTATTGATTATTAAAAATGTTCTCAAATGGTAGATTCACCTCAATATAGTGTAATGCTACTCACTGTATGAATATTTTTGTCTTATTGTGTTTCTGAAGTTCAGCTTGTTAATTTTTTCAAAATACTATTTTCTTCTAGAAACTTCACATTATTGTCACTAATATGTGCTTCACACCCTGTGAAAATCTTATGCCTGTGGCAACAATAGTTTTTGACCAATTCTAGAAAGTTCTGAAAGAATAATTATACGAATAATTTCGTCGCTAACTGTATATGTGTATATCTGCATATATATACATTTATATACATATATGTATATGTTCAATCATATATATAACCTTATATATATTTATATATCATCAGTTGAACGATCCCATACACATCTCAAATATAAACATTTCTATCAATATAATTCCACTGTTTTTTTTATTTTGAAGCTACGGAGTCTGACTCGTCTAACGTACGAAACTTGAGTACAGCTTAAAAGGCCTGTTCACACGATCATTGAGTGCGCGCGTGAGCAGTGAAGAGAGGCGCAAACCCCGCCCACTTGCTCTCGCTTCAGCCGCATTTACTGCTTAATGACAATGCGTACTACGCTCGTTTTAATGGTGCTGGCCAGAGCTTTTCAGTGTCATTATAGACGCATGCGTTTCTCTTCACTGCTTACGCGCGCACTCATTGATCGTGTGAACCAGCCTTTAGAAACGTACTTGTATAATGTAGATATTAGTACAGTACACCGGCCAACACGAACGTTGCGTACACATAGAAATGCGTACATATTACGAGTGACATAGAAACTCTTTTATTCTTTGTGTACTCACGAAAATTTTATGTGATAGGGAAATTTTATAATTATATAATTTATGTAATTATAATTTACATCTGTATAATTATATTATAGAGATGTGATAGGAAAATTACTTTGCCAAATGCGTTTAACTTTAGTGTAAATGTTTTTTCCGTAAAATTCGTTTATAATTTACTAAATCAACTTCTTCTTTTCTACAATACGTTGATCATTCTTTTACATGAACTTTTTTATTAAATACGTTGATCTAATTAGTAAATCAACTTATTCTAAAATAAGTTGATCAATTGAGAAAATCAACTTATACTAAAATACGTTGATGAATTGTGTAAATTAACTTATTCTAAAATAAGTTGATCAATTGTGTAAATCAACTTATTCTAAAATACGTTGATCAATTGTGTAAATCAACTTATTCTAAAATAAGTTGATCAATTGTGTAAATCAACTTATTCTAAAATAAGTTGATCAATTGTGTAAATCAACTTATTCTAAAATAAGTTGATCAATTGTGTAAATCAACTTATTCTAAAATAAGTTGATCAATTGTGTAAATCAACTTATTCTAAAGTACGTTGATCAATTGTGTAAATCAACTTATTCTAAAATACGTTGATCAATTGTGTAAATCAACTTATTCTAAAATACGTTGATCAATTGTGTAAATCAACTTATTCTAAAATAAGTTTATCAATTGTGTAAATAAACTTACTCGAAAATACGTTGATCAATTGTGTAATTCAACTTATTCTAAAATACGTTGATCAATTGTGTGAAGAAGTTCCTTCATTTTTGCGTATGTGAAATTTTTGGTACAAATGAGTTTACCATTTTTGTATACGAGAGTCTCATGGAATAAGTAAATCATGTTTTCCTTCATTTTTTGTAAGTCACGCCAGCTAATCCTGAAAATTACTAGTGAAATTCAAGGAATTCGTACTGTTCAGTAAGAAATTCTCCGAGACGAGTAAATGATATAAGGAGACGATGGCGCCAAGTTCATTTCTATATTTTTTATCGTGATGGAAAAGCTACAATCAAATTATAATAAATGTCACCTAAATATGCGAGCAAAGATTAAGTAGGCCTTTCTTGTGTTGTGACAGAATAAGTTTTTGTCTCTTTAACACTCTGACTACGACGTGCGCCACCCGTGGTACACGGACGTAATTTCCATAGTGCTACTGACCGACCGGTAGTCGCAAATTCAATTTTCATAAATACCTAATCAAAGCTAAATGAAGGCACGATCCAGTTCATGCTTGGTATTTTCAGAATATTTACTACAATTGACTTTAAATTTGAGTTTGGTATTGAACTTAATATTTAGTAGTCGCAGTCAACGTGTTAAGGACCATGTTTTTTGGTTAACTGCAGTCCTTGTTTTTCAGCATCAACTACTTTCTTCTTCAACTTTCATCTTGTTTCATAACCTTCCTTCCTAACTGGTTGTTTCCGTGCACTTGTGCGTAGATTCTGTGCTCCCTTAACATCTTACTGAAAAGTGCCATCCTCTCTTTGGAACGCCTTTGATGTGAACTAGCTTGTAATTTTATATAACATTCAATACGAGTCGATTTTTTCAATATAACACTCGGACTATAAGACCTTCCTGACAATATTTATATTTTCAGGTGTCATGCAGGAAAAATAAAGATCCTTGACCAATGTTCTCGAAAGCAAACATCGCGGAATCCATCTCCAATTTTTGTTTCGAAAAACGTGTTTTTCTCACGCAAAAAACAACAGGGTTTCATGGGAAAGCTTCGAGAATGGGTTGGATAGAAACACAGCAAAACGAGTGTAAAGAAGAAATTGTACTTTGAAACCATTTCCTCCATGTGGAACACCTCATGCGAATTACAAAATATCCGAAAACCAAAATTTAACACTTAGATGCGACGTGCGCCACCGGTGGTACATGGAGGCAATTTTCACAGTGCTGCTGACCGACCAGTAGTCACAAACTCAATTTTCATTAATATTTTATCAAAGCAAAATGAAGGCACGATCTAGTTAATGTTTGCCATTTTCAAAATGGCTTACAACTATTGACTTTGAATTGGAGTTGAACACTGAATTTCAGTTTAACGCGTTAGAACAGCAACTGAAATTTGTTTTCGCACAGCGTGATTTCCAATTGACTAGTTCTAATTTCTGTACTGCAACTTCTTAATACGAATTCTCATGGAAACACACTTGCATGATCTCTAAGGCTGTACAAGCCCACACCTATGAAAATGTTCCTTTTTAAAACTCTATACTTTAGGTAAAAATTAAATGGATAAACTTACATATGTCATCCAAACTTCGGCATACAAGTAAGAAACTTCAAAGTTCTTGTGGTAGTAAACGTACACTAGGTAGTACGTCATGTAGTACGCCATGTGGTACACTAAGTAGTACACTAGGTAACAGACTAGTTAGTACACTATTTAGTGCACTAGGCAGTGCACTGGGTATGTGTACACAGAGTAATACACTAGGTAGCACCCTAGTTAGTTCACTAGGTAGAGAACTAGGAAGTACACTAAATAGTACACCAGTCAGTACACAAGGAAGTACGCAGATACACTAGAACTCAAACGATCAGTCACATAATTTTGACAGCATTTCAACACAAGCAAAAATATTCAACAAATACCAGAAAATGAACCACGTTATGATAAAAAATAGAACAAACCTAATAATCTAACGAACATAGGCGAAAAGAGACGCATCGAAGAACACGTCATCAGTCACTTCAAAGAGTTGAGCATAACTAAATGCATAAACAAGGGAACAATAAAAAATAAATACAAAGAGTTAAGGCCTGTTTACACGATCATTGAGTGCGCGCGTGAGCAGTGAAGAGAGGCGCAAGCCCCGCCCACTTGCTCTCGCTTCAGGCGCATTTACTGCTCAATGACAATGCAGCTGTAATGACACTGACAAGCTCTGGCCAGCGCCATGAAAACGAGCATAATCCGCATTGTTATTGAGCAGTAAAAGCGCCTGAAGCGAGAGAAAGTGGGCGGGGCTTGCGCCTCTCTTCACTGCTCACGCACCCACTCAATGATCGTGGAAACAGGCTTTAGACATTTTCAGTGACGGGTGCAAACTGAGGCGTGGGATCACGTCCACTGCCGTATGACGTGAAAAATTTACCTTTGTATGAACACATGGACGTTCAAGCTTTTCCTAATCACCGTAATATTAGTGCCACGTTGATAGCACTGAAATAAACGTCTACGGCGGGAGATTTGGCACATAACCGGCGAAGAGAGAGCATAGGTGGGCAGGGTAGGACGTAAGAAAGGGGCAGAACATAAAGGCCTGTTTACACGATCATAGAGCGCGCTAGGGAATGGATCATGACAGTTCATAAGGTGAAGCATGAGATCAGAAGGTGGAGAATATAGGGAAACAGAGGAGCATGGATACAGGCGGAGCATGAGAGAAGGAGGCGGAGCAAAAGAACACAAGAGGCGGAGTATGAGAGCAGGAGGCAGAGCATGAGAGTAGAAAGGGCGGAACCTGAGAGCAGGAGGCGAAGCATGAGAGTAGAAGGAGCGGAACCTGAGAGCAGAAGGCGGAGCATGACAAAAGAAAGGGCGGAACCTGAGAGCAGGAGGCAGAGCATGAGAGCAGGAGGCGGAGCATGAGAGTAGAAGGAGCGGAGCATGACAGTAGAAGGGGGCGGAACATCAAAGCACTAGAGGAGGGGCATAAGATAAGATCGACACCATACGATTTTACGGTCTAAAACCTTCTCTAGAAAGCGATTCGAGTCAACATACGCACGTAATGCAGAATTTTACCGATTACTTAGAAATGGTCCGATAAGGCAAAACTTCATGCTCCCAAACACAACTCATATAAAACAAAATTACCCAAATTTGATTAATTATAAATGTATATGATAGTTCCTTCTAACTTGCCACACGGAACACAGGAAAGTACACACGAGAGAAAACACAGAAAAAAGTATAAATTAATAGTAGGAGTATAGAAAACACTGAATGACAGAAAAAAGGGGGTTTCGCTGACGTTTTAATGGATAAGTAAAAATATCAAACCCTACCAAGCCACCAATATTTGGGTAATTTCCGAATCTACCGTGGGGGATTGAAATTTTTTTTTTCGATATGCCTAAAGGCCTGTTTACACGATCATTAAGTGCGCGCGTGAGCAGTGAAGAGAGGCTCAAGCCCCGCCCACTTGCTCTCGCTTCAGGCGCATTTACTGCTCAATGACAATGCAGACTATGCTCATTTTCATGGCGCTGACCAGAGCTTGTCAGTGTCATTACAGATGCACTGTCATTGAGCAGTAAATGCACCTAAAGCGAGAGCAAGTGGGCGGGGCTTGAACCTCTCTTCACTGCTCACGTGCGCACTCAATGATCATGTAAACAGGCCTTAATATGCGAAAAAATGCGTTGGAAACTAAAAAATAAGTAACCCACCGTGGTCAAACCTCATGGTTAGCCATTGCAAATGTCTGCTCCTGTGTGTTGAAATTACCTTTGTGTTTTTTGATGGTTAGGTTCAGGGCCTCAAGTTTAGTAGTGTTAATTGGTTATTTAATAATAGAAAGATAACCCATTAGGAATATTTTGAAACGAAAAAAGGGCTGTTTACTAGAAACATAACCCATTAGGGGTACTTTGAAACGAAAAATGGGTTGCTTAACTGGAAACATAACTCATTAGAAGTACTTTGAAAAAATTGGATATTCAACAGAAAATTAACCTAAGACACGCTGAAATGGAAAATGGGTTGTTTAACGGAAAATAACTCATTAAGAGTAGCTCGAAACAAAAAACAGGTTATTTAATCGAAAAGTAACCCATTAGGATTACTTTGAAACCAACTAAATGTGATCCAAAAATACATTAAAATAAAATAAGGATACTATATTGGCAAAATTCACCAAATTTGAAAGATATTGGCTATTCGGCAAAACCATCCACTCAAAAGCACGCAGGCGGAAAAATATTTGAAAAATAAAAGACGTAGAGTAAAGACCTATTAACCTATTATTAATACACACATTTAATAATTAAAAAAGTCTATACCGCATTACCAGGAACACATTTTCAATAAACGTTTTTTTTACAAAGCCCGCATCGGCACAAACAGGTGGGTGAGAAAACTGCTTAGCTAAACTGAACATCTTTTCTAAATAAATATGCTTTTGTTCATTTATATTTCGTTATTTTTATAATTACTGTTGTGAAGTTGTTTCGAGTAAGCAAAATGTTAGTTCACAGAAAGAAATCAGTACGTGTACAAAATGTTCACTAAACATAACATATGAAAGGTTGTGATGAGTTAGTAACTGGTCTAGGATATACATGTTAAGGCCTGTTTACACGATCATTGAGTGCGCGCGTGAGCAGTGAAGAGAGGCGCAAGCCCCGCCCACTTGCTCCCGCTTCAGGAGCATTTACTTTCTCAAAGACAGTGTGGCTGTAATGACACTGACAAGCTCTTGCCAGCGCAATGAAAATGAGCAAAAGCGCCTGAAGTGAGAGTAAGTGGGCGGGGCTTGCGCCTCTCTCCACTGTTCACGCGCGCCTTCAATGATCGTGTAAACAGGCCTTAAGGAAAATTGCAGCGTACCCTTCAACACGTTCCGCACGTATTGGCCCACATGCGTACCATTCGGTAAATTGCTCTTTCACGTACCGGATAAATGGATGAAACTTCATCTGTTTCGCGACTCTTTAAAAACGTAATTGTTATCATACGAGGTGAAGTGTTATCGCACAATAGGGTAATTTTCATATTTCTTAAGAAGGATGAGCATGTATTCGAGCAGTGAAGTCGATTGCCCAATTCTATTAATTACAATCTAACCAAAACTCTCATTAACAACCGCGGTCAACGTGTAAAAAAACGTCACTGTAATCAAGGCCACATGGCTGGCAGCGCCAGTGCGGCGTAGCTTTGCGCAGCCGCATGGCAAATTTGGCTCCTATCTGAAATGCTGCGGCGACTTGCCCCCCACGAATGTTACTGCGTTGAACTGTCCTGAACTACCGAGATTTTTATCTGGAACAGTTAATATTCCTAAGAAAACTTGATAAACGGTAACATACCAAACAGCATACCAAAAACTAATTTTGGCCTCCTACTATCAGTAGTGACATATTACACGTTTTCTGTAAGAAATCTGAAAGCACATTGCCTATGAAAGTCAGCTTTCATTTCGAGTGCCATGAATTTATTTCTGCGGCCAGAAGCGAGGTAGCAAGGAGTTCCTCTCCTCCGGGAAGGATGTTAGTAACGATATTTTAAACTTCAAAAATATTTCACTACAGTAAAAAAATTCCGTGAAATACACTGACGTTTAATAGGAATGAGCAAATCTGTAGAGTTTCAATGAGTTAAAAAATTACAAAGATTTCTAATTCGTTAATTTTGCATAGAATGAAGCATGTAACGGTACATTTCACATATGTAGAGCGCACATATACCTAAAGTTTTACATATACCTAGAGCACAGTTATGTATAAATTTTCTAAATTCTCCTCCATAATCACGATAGAGGAAACAAGGTAGGTTCAAACCAGTCTTTTTTTCATTGACGGTGTGGTTTTACTGACGTCACGGCGACGGACCAATAGCAGCGCACATATTGCATCTGGTAGCACTGCTATCCCCCAAATCTGGCACCACTATTGGCCTAACGACATAGCGTTTTGGTGACGTCATAAAGTTCGTTTGAAATAAAGCCTTTCTATTGGCTAGCCGAACTAGAGGAGGTGTATTTTCTCCCATAGAAATGACCCTACCTTGTTTCCTCAACCGCGTCTATAATTTACCCTCAATTAACATGTTCTCGGCTTAAAAAACTAGTTTTTGATGCTGACAATGAGCTGACGTATAAAACCTGAAACATATTCGACTACCGACGTCGTCCACAATACGCATCAGAACCAGTGCGTTTGGGCTGATTTTTTGTATCAAATACAATTAATTTAATTATTTTGTGAAACATATTTAACCCTCGTACGTTATACAAAATTCCAAAAATTGTTTAACCTAATTAAAAACGCACGTAAATAGAAGATAAACAGTAAGTGAATAACCACATTGCGTAGGTTTACTAAACATGTTAGTTATGTAGAGATACTATATGTACCACCAGGTACATTGGTCATTTGCGTCCGTTATAGAGGGTGTTGTGTTATTCGATGCACATATTTTACCCATATACAGAAGTATTCGAAATAAAAACGATTTACAGAAGTGACAGAAACCTTATATGTAACTCCTTCGTTTTCGAGAAATGATGGCCTGTGATTTTAGGTTTCCGTAGGAATAGCCTAAAGCGCGAGCCAACAGCCTGCCCAAGAATTTAGATTTTACTCGTTTGCTGCATTGTAAGCCTATTCCTACGGGAATCTAAATTATTTCAAGTCATATTTCTCGAAAACGAAGTTTAGAGGTTTTTGTCCCACCTGAAAATCGTTTCATTTTACGTTTTTCAGTATATGGGTAAAATGTGTGCATCGAATAACACAACACCCTGTATATGTGGTCTATTTTAATTCCTTGCCCAACATTTTAAACGTCGACTTAAGCGTACATGAAAGGCAGCCCGGTCACTGATACGATGCGATAGGTGCGACGCCTTGCGGAGTCGCACGGTTCATTTGTAGCACCGTAGGTATAGCATTGTGTAGGCTAGCTCACTGCCGACTGAAGCGAATCGCATCGCATCGAATCGCATCAGTTGGCGGGCCGCCTTAGAGTGTTACGCGCAATTGCATTTTCCATATTTCTGGGAAAAGATGGATATGAAACTTAACAGCACTGTTAATTCTTCAAATATGTGGGCAGTTAAACAAAGTTTAATTTTTTTATTGACGTTACAAGACCGTCAGGATGTGATGGATCGGCAGTGGACTTTTAGGAGCAAATTCAGGGACAAATTTACCTAAAATACAATAGCGCATTAAACTAATATTTAAAGGAAAACCTTTATAATCCTCTCGGTCGGTAAAGTGATAACGAAAATGATAATTGAATAAATTGTTGAACAAGTGACTCATGGCAGATAACTTCAACACTTAGACTGTGATACGACCTACCGGTGGTCACTGAGCGAATTTTCATACAAACCAACAGTCACAAACTCAATTTGCATAAAAACGTTATGAAAGCCAAATGAAGACACGATCTATTTAATGTTCGGTGTTTTCAAAATTGATCTCTAAAAGTAACTTTCATTTGAGTTGAATATTGAACTCCAGTGTAACCACCGCAGTTAACGTGTAGAAGTATCTCACACTCACCTACAACAATCATAGCAAATTACTTCTCCTTTGGTCACACGAAGAATAATTTTACGATAAATCGCGTGGCTTTATTGAACTGATACGTTCGGATGAAAAAACGGGTATTAAAATCTTTTAAATGGTTTGCTAGTTATCCTCGGTGATAAATCCCTCCAATAAATCACAAAAATAGTTTTTTACTAGTTATCCTCGGTGATAAATACCTCCAATAAATCACAAAATTGTTTTTTTACTAGTTATCCTCGGTGAGAAATACCTCCAATAAATCACAAAAATGTTTTTTTACTAGTTATCCTCGGTGAGAAATACCTCCAATAAATCACAAAAATGTTTTTTACTAGTTATCCTCGGTGATAAATACCTCCAATAAATCACAAAAATGTTTTTTTACTAGTTCTCCTCGGTGATAAATACCTCAAATAAGTCACAAAAATGTTTTTTTACTAGTTATCCACGGTGAGAAAAACCTCTTTCAATTGAATATTAGTGTTGGGACACATGTGTGCCGCTGATATATTCCTCTTCTAGGTAACAGTATGAATGAATAATATTCTAATTAATTTGTAAGTTTATTAAAATAAAATAGTAATATAAAGAGCATTTCAATTGCTTAGTAACTTTAGTAACATTATAACATTATTTTAACCGAAGACAGCAAAATGTTATCGTGCAATTATTTTTTTACGTTTCTTAGAAAGGACAGAAATGTAATCGAAAAAAAAATTAATAAAAAAATAATAAAAAATAGAAGTAAAAAAATAAATAAGTATTAATCAGTATTTCAATAAGTATTTCAATTAAAAAAAAAGTATTTCAATTCAGCAGCTTGCAACCTACCAAACCGTACCAACTGCGCAAACGTAGCCAACGCGGTAAACAAGCATGGATGGAAAGATAGTCATTGAAATTAGATGAGGAGTTTCCAAACTTGTCCAGAAATACCTTTTTTCGTTTAGCCGCGCAAGTGTGTCTGTTCACACAATGTAAACACAACTGGAACTTTATTGATGAAGTTAGATTAGATTAGTCATTAGTTCTAGCCTCCGTGCCCAGCAACAAGTGCGATCCAAAGAGAGGAAGGAGGGAGGCACCATTTAGTATGGAGTTAAGGGAACGCGGAATCTACGCAGAAAGGGAATAGAAACAGTAAGTTGTGGAAGAACATTATGAAACAAGACCAAAGTTGAATAGGAAAGTAGTAGGTGCTCAAGAACCGGACAGCAGTGAACCGAAAAAAAGTGGTCCTTAACATAACAAAAACATTTTATTTCAATAAAAAAGAAGGCCTACCTAACTCTCAGCTCGGGCCCTCACAATGTCCCCCTGAGAGCGCTAATTCCCATAGATAAAATAATTGTATCCCCCTGAGGGGTATTGATGAAGTGACTGATAAGTCTAAGGTAGAGACAATGCTTTCATCAGCCAAAACTAACCTCTGAAGGCATTCACTTTTTTCAGTGTACCATAGTTCTGTGCCCAAATAAACCCAGTTTCGAACATACGTAAAAAATCCAATTTTATCCAAGAGCGTGCTTTAGTCTTTGATGACTGAGTTCAATCGCCAAAGAACAGATTTTAATAAAACCTGATTTCCCACACGTGTTTTTAAGGAGAAACTATGAAAACTTAAATTTTTGAAGTCAGGCTGTGCTTTATTTGAAAAAGGAAGCTATCACTAGACAAAATTACAAATTGCGCTTGAAGTACGTATAAAGATTTGCTCACGTAAAGCTATGTTGACACAATCATTGAGTGCGCGCGTGAGCAGTGAAGAGATGCGCAAGCCCCGCCCACTTCTTCTCGCTTCAGGCGCATTTACTTCCTCAATGACAAGCTCTTTTACTTCCTCAATGAAAGGGGCTTTTACTTCCTCAATGCTCGTCGTCATAGTTATGGCCAGCGCCATAAAAACGAGCACAGTCCGCACTGTCATTGAGCAGTAAATGCGCCTGAAGCGAGAGCAAGTGAGCGGGGCTTGCGCCTCTCTTCACTGCTCACGCGCGCCATAAATGATCGTGTCAACAGGCTTGAAGTAAATTCCTCCTAGAATTATCAGATTGTATAGAACTTACCTTAACCTATACTATATAAAGTGGGAACTAAACGTCACTAGAGTGAGAAACTACCATTTAACTCACGAGAGTGAGACCTAATGAACCATTTTCTGAGGGGTATCGTATAAAACAGAGCACCCACGAACATCGACCAATAAGAAGAGGGTTTAGTTTTCAGCCTTAGCCAATGAGAAGCTGCGAATAGGCCGTATGCCGCTCAGTTACCCCACGACGGTGCGGGGAAGAGGGTATCAGATGTCGTGGTGCGCTGTAAGGCAGGTATGAAAAATCCACTAAACTGGTGGGAACTGGTCGGGGTCGTCAAGTGCTAACCCCGATGATGAAGACGCGTGATGTGTCTTTTTCGAAGAGAAACTCTTACTCGAATCTGAAACAAAAGAAAAGCAATTAAATAGAGCAAACAGAAATGTCACTGGGAACCGATTGGACGTTAGTTTACGTCTCCTTAACTGCAACAGAGGAGTTCCAAAAGTGAAAGGCACCATTTAGTTTGGAGTTAAGGAAACGCAAAATCTATGCACAAGGTACATAAAAACAGGAAGTTGAGAAAGAAGTTTACGGAACTAGATAAAAGTTGAAGGAAAAAGTAGGAGGTGCTGAAAAACAGGACAGCAGTGAACCGAGAAAAGACGGTCCTTAACATAACAAAAAACATTTTATCTCAACAAAACGAAGGCCTAATTAACTATAAAGAAAAATTGAGGCGTAGGTAGCTAAGATCAATTCTTGTAATAGGTGTATTGAATCCATATGACAGCGTACCTTCTTATTCTGCGTGGAATTTATTCCCGACTTTTATCAACGCACGAAATTTTACTGGAGAATTTTGGTATACCAGCGAGACAATATCTATACCGCCAACGCTCAAGATTAAAATCAAGGATTTCAATTTTTTCCACCGACTTTGAAAGATTTTAATACTCCTTCAGATCGATGAGCATGTTAGGGTAAAGCAACAGCCATGTGAAGATATGGATTCATCATGCATATCATCCCAACCGTTCAGGCCTAAGGGGAATGTTATGTTTGAGACTGTTTTTACTAGAATGGTCATGAATTTACACTCTTTTTGCAGGAACAAAATGAACTCCCAGGCCCTTTAATAAGTACTTTTAAACCATATTCATCCTTTTATGGAGTTCAATACCCGAATGACCACATTAACGATAGTCAGTCGAAATACATAAGATCTTGTTCGTCTCTGCATCTATTTTCATATTGGAAACAGTATCTTTTAGGATGATAATGCACGCATTCGCAGAGCTAGAAATATTCAAGAATGACTCACTTCGGGTCAAGGAACGTTTGAGCCATAGACTGGCCACCACACTCTCCGGACTTAAACCGCATTGAAAATTAATAGGACGAGCTTAAGAGGAACCTGCGTGAATTATCTCTTGCTTCAACACTGACTGGTTCAAAGCACATGTTAATTCAATAATTGACAAAAATAGGGCTGTAGAAGATCCAGAGCCTATCAGAATCTATGCCAGAAAAAAATAAATGCAGTAATTTAACCTGGAGACAGCCAAACCGCTTCCTAATAAGTTTCTATGCCATCTGACTTTACTTTTGCCATTTGATGTAGTTTGTTGCTTGCTCAGTGTGTGTGTGTGTGTGTGTGTGTCCCCCCCCCCCCAACTCCTCCTCGTAAACTGGGCACCTGAACTTACATATCAACTGCAATTATTTAATTAACAATTGTCATTTATTTGTATTCATTGAGATTCCTTCCTACCGTGTGTTTACTTGAGTTGATTGTCTTGTAAAAATCATGTATTGTGTAACACGCTAGTATTTTAAATTTTAATTTTGAAGCAAATGGCGTTTTTATTTCTTTCGCTTACGCTGCCCATTTTCCGTGGCTTCGCTACGTTTATTCAAACTTTTGTATTTAACCAGCTTAATCTATAGTATTGATGTTTGAAGGTTTTGAAACGGCGGACTGTGCTACCATCGTGGATTTTCGTGTCACAAATTGTCAATTTTGAGCGTGTCAAGGAATTAGAAGCTTGCGGAACGTGCTGTTGCCATATGTGCGTTTTTGATTGGACACTTTGTTTTTTAAATCGATTTTTGGATTTGAGCCGGTAGATTTTTTGGGGGGGGAGGTATGTGCGCCCCTGTTAACCCGTTCCCCGGTATTTGAAAGCGCTCATCGCGTATTCCAAGTTTTATTTTGTCTAGGCTTTCCTTTTTGCTAGTACCTGTTCGCCACCGCGCAAGCTACGCATCAAGGCCTTTTTGCACGATCATTGAGTGCGCGCGTGAGCAGTGAAGAGAGGCTCAAGCCCCGCCCACTTGTTCTCGCTTCAGGCGCATTTACTGCTCAATGACAATGCGGACTAAGCTCGATTTCATGGCGCTGGCCAGAGCTTGTCAGTCATTACAGACGCACTGTCATTGAGCTAGTAAATGAGCCTGAAGCGAGAGCAAGTGGGCGGGGCTTGCGCCTTTCTTCACTGCTCACGCGCGCACTCAATGATCGTGTAAACAGGCCTTTATGAATTTTCTCAAAATATATGTGCCCCTTTTAACCTATGTGCCGCCTTTACAAATACAAGTGTTTGTCACTCATGCATCGGCGCATTTGGTCCGCGCTTCCCACTCCGTAACCTGCTCCTGTCCGCCTTCATTCTACCCTCTGCGCACTAGCAAATTGTAGCACCTGGACCCATCTATTACTATCCTACCGCTGACTCCGTACGGGAGTCACAGTTTTTCTATCTGAAGGTCCACGTTGTTTTCAATGGCGAGAACATACAAATAGAAATCATTTAGGTCCACACAACTCAACGTGTGAATATGCAGTGCCTCTGAAATAAAAGCTCGAACTTGAGCAAAGACTTGCAAAACGTTTGTCTGAAATGTAATTTAACACGTTAACTGCAACGTGACCCAGCAGTGGTAACGGAGGGGATTATAATGATGCTGTTAACCGACCAGTACACACAAACTCAATTTTTGTAAATACTCAAACAAACCTAAATGAAGGCTAGATCTATTTCATGATTACTTTTTAAAGTGGATCAAAAAAATTTAATTTTATTTTAATGAGTACAAAAACACCATTTTGGACATAGGAGTCCAAAAAATCTTTGCATCATTCTATTCGATGGTGAAAATTTTCGAAAAAGTCGTCGAAAATTGTCGGACTTTTTTCTGGCCGAACGGTTTCTGTAACGTCAACTGCGGCGGGTTTCAGTGAAGTTGAACTTTCAACTTCAACTCAACTTCACTCAAACCCGCCGCAGTTGAATTTACAAAAACCGTTCGGTCGGAAACAAGTCCGACATTTTTTGACGGATTTTGTGAGAAATTTTCACCATTGAATAGAATGATGTAAAGATTTTTCTTGACTCGTGTGTTTTTGTGATTTTATTGGGAAATAGTTTTTTGAGGAAGAAATGAAAAAATGGGTATTTCGGAAAATGTGTCTACAATTTTGAAGTTATAGAACCGGCATCATGTTTTTAGGTCGCTAAATCTATTATCTAAAGTTGATCGGAATTGGTTTCTTGATGTTTTGATTCGCAGAATTTTAGAAATTTTCCTCCAAAAATCTACTTTTTCGTGCGCAGGGTGCTTGACGACCTAGAGGGACCGTCTAAGTAAAATCTCAAGTCCGTCATTTTCCGATGGTTTTCTGAAATTTTTACCATAGGTGTAAAATGATACGACTTTTTTTACCTCGTGTTGTTTTCGTTATGTTTATAGAACTTTCTTATATCGAAATAACTGAAAAAGTATTTTGAAAATTGTATCTCCTTCAATTTTCAAGTTACAGAACGGGCAACATGTTTTTTAGATAACTATATGTATAATAACCAAAGAAACATGGAAGTAGAAAAATACAGCAAAATTCCAATAGCTTAATTCCCTGACATTTAGGATTGCTTCCACATAATGTATTTTCTACTTTTGACATATTTCTGTTAATATTTTCCAACCAACCCGTTTTTCATAAATCTCATAAACCAATTTTTAGCTCTTTTAAAGATCTATCGATTGATATATTTGCCATTCCTGTACCTTCAAAGCTGTGGGAGAAGTAGCATTTCGAACATCAATAATTTCGAGTTTTCAGGAGAGCCTGACTTTGATTTCATGGCCGTGTAGTGACGTAAGTGACTGGCCAATCGCAAGCTGTAGCAGACGAACGAACATACATTGAATAGAAGCACATCGTTAAATTTGCAAGAAAATTATCGATAACATGAGCTAATAAACAGTATATTGAGATTTTTCGGATTTAGACTCTCAAGGCACGTTTCGTCTGGGTCAAAATCCAAAATATCATCGATTTTCTGTTTTTAACTCATCTTATAGAGTATTTCCGTACGAATCTAACGATATACTTTTATTCCTTGTGTGTTCGTTCGTCTGCTACAGCTTACGAGAGCCTAGCAAATTAGACGAGATCGGTTAGCCCAAAATTTATAAAAAATCAATTTTCTGTTTTTTGTAGCTCACGTTATAGAGAATTTTTTCTGAATTTAACGATAAACTTCACTGCTTTTAAGTGCGTTCGTTCGTCTGCTACAGCTTACAAAAGGCTAGCAAATTAGGAGGGGACCGGTTTACCACAAAATCTATAAATGATAAATTTTTGTTTTTTTAGCTCACGTTAAGAGAATGGTTTCTCAATCTAACTATATACTTCACTGCTTTTAAGTATGTCCATTCGTCTGTCACAGCTTGCGAAAGGCCAGTCACTTACTTCATTACACGGCCAGGTGACGAGTTTGTCAGGATCTCCTTACCACTTGAAATTGTTGACGTTTGAAATGATTCTTCTCCCACAATTTTGGGGGTACAGGAAGCAAGCACTAGCTTGTATTCGTGGAAACATAAAGATCTATAACTGAACACACTATTCTTTTCATTTATTAAGTTCTCTGTATGTTTCAGGTGTCTAAATGCAATTGACACCTGAAATAATGCAGTGGCCAAATCCACAAATCAGAGGTCAAAACTGGAGAGTGGATTAAGTGATAATGGCTGGTATGTATAAAATTAAACAATTTTAAACAATTTAAAAAATTTATTTACCACAGGTGATACAGAGATAAAATGTTTCTTAAGTCTAGTACAATGGTCAAATTTGAGTATAGCTACCTGTGGGCCCGAATAAGTTCAGTGACTTCTAGGGCATCCTACCATCAAGCTTAGTCTTAGGAGTACAATAATGTTTAACCTAATTCACTTAAACTAGAGACGCATTAGACTGATCAATGAGATAATTAACTCGAAATTAGATACTTCATTTCACAATAAAGTTCATATGGACTAGATTTAACAGTATATTCGACAAACGATTCAAGAACAGACTGAAGATCGGCGAAATTAACCAAGGCAAATTACATTATTAGGACCAGTTATGTAGGGGACAAGGTTTGACTCTGTGATCTTACACGACTAGTAACCTGATAGGAAGTGAGACTCAAGACTTTTTTTTGAATACCTTATAAGAATTACTTTCACGGATCTCCGCAGGTATTGAGTTCCAAGTTTTAGTTCCAACGAAGAGGATACTGTGTTGTGACTGAGCCTTTGAGTAATAAGGAAGCATGAATTTACTTCTATTTCGGGTTAATTGGTCGTGATGACCAGTTTGCGCAGTTAATAGTTGTTTTAGGCTATTGTCGCCATCATTTGTTAATGTTTTGTAAATGAAATTGCAAATGGAGATTTTGTAGAGATCCGAGAGCTTAAGTATTCGTAAATTTTTGAATGAGTCATTTGTGTGAGCATTATATTCTAGATTCTTTACCGCTCTTATGGCTCTTTTTTGCAGGGTAAAAATTTTGTTGGTTTTATTTTTATCAGTTCCGTGCCATGCTTCTATTCCGTATTGCAGGTATGGTGAAATGAGCGTTCGGTAGAGCATTTGTAAGGCTGTTTCAGGCAGGAAATTTTTAACTTTATTTAGGATTCCGATAGATTTTGATAATTTAGAACTAATATGAGCGATGTGCTCTTTAAAGGTTAGATGTTTGTCTATTATGATGCCGAGGAATTTACTTGAGTTGGTTTCTTCGATTTCACCTTCCCCAATTTGAATGCGTGAGAGAGATATATTTTTCTTGTATGAGAATGTAATATATTTTGTTTTATCGATATTCAGGCTTATTTTATTAGCTTTAAGCCCCAATGAAACCTTATGAAGTTCATTATTTATACGCTCCGCTATCCTAGCGGGATTTTGGTCTGGAAGGACCGCAGAAAGGGTACTGTCATCGGCAAAAAGTATGAATTTGAAGAATGATGTAGATTTAATGATATCATTGATAAAAATTAGAAATAGGAGAGGCCCAAGGACAGATCCTTGTGGAACCCCATGGCTAATTGTCTGTGGGTCTGATTTTGCGTCGTCAATGACAACGTATTGTTTCCGATTTGCTAAGTATGATCTAAACCAATCATGGGCAGCCACTCGAATGCCATAACAATGTAGTTTCGAGAGTAATACGTTATGGTCCACACAATCGAATGTTTTTCGAAAGTCAAGAAATACGGAGAAAACAAGCTTTCCTTCATCTATATTAGAATAAAGGTATTGCAAATGATTTAATACAGCTTGCGTCGTAGATTTCTTAGAACGAAAACCGTATTGTTTGTCGTAGAGGAAAGATTTTTGTTCAAAATACGAATACACTTTTTTATACACAATTTTCTTGAATATTTTGCTAATAATTGGTAGTACAGAGATAGGTCTATAATTGTTAATGCAGTTTTTATCACCATTTTTAAAAATAGGGGTGACTCTCGCAATTTTGAAAGAGTTGGGGAAGATACCTTGAGAAAGGGATCGGTTGACAATATAAGATATGCACGGTGCTATTATATCAGCTATAGCCTTAAGAACTTCAGCCGAAAAATTTTTCAATCCACTTGATTTATTTTGCAAGTTGTTTATGCACGTAATTACAACGGAGGGATTAGTTGGCGTGAAAAAGAAAGAGTTAGGTTCACGGACATGGTCCATGTATTGCAAGTGTTCTCTGGGTTCACTGAAGACACTATCGGCTGTATTTTTCCCTATGTTTACAAAAAAGTTGTTAAACACAGTTGCAATATCTTTTTTCTCGTGGTATTTTACATTTTCGTGAAAGACGGACTCAATTGTTTTCGTAGTATTATTATTCGGTTTATAGCATGAATTAAGCAGGCGCCAAGTTTTTTTAATATCAGTTTTGTATTCAGTAAATTTGCGCGTGAAGTAGTCTCGTTTTGAGGTTCGTATTTGATTTGTCACATGATTCCTGAATCTGTTATACGTTACTTTAGATATTCGCCCTTCGTATAGTAAGGCTAGGTACGCTTGACGTTTCTTTATATTGATCACGATATCTTCAGTAATCCAGGGCTTTTGTCTATTTTTCGGCGTATTTGTGCGGGTGATTATTGGACAACACTGGTTATATGCGGTCGTTATAATTTCAGTTAAATTTAGTATTGCTTCATCAATGTTAATCGCATTATTGTCCCGTTCATAGACGTCTAATGATGGCATTAATTCTTCTAGAACAGTTCGCATTGTTCCCAAGTTGTATTCGTTTACACAACGGAATGAACAAGTATCAGCCTGTGGGCTGGTACAAGGATTATAGACATTTTTCTTGATGAGAAACACCGGGAAATGGTAAGATAAGTCAGAAATTATTATTCCGGTAAGAAAATCAGTCGGATCTAACATAAAAATATTATCGAGTAACGTAGCCGATTCAGAAGCAACACGTGTAGGTTTCGTGATGATTGGAAGGAAGGAGCTAGACTGAAAAACATTTATGAAGTTTGAGATTTGCTCACAGCTATCATATTGTAGAAGATCGTAGTTGAAATCCCCGCAGATTATTATGTCATTATATAGAGACTTGTTGAACTGAGATATAATGCTTTGAAGCTCGTTCAGGAAAGAGACGTTACAAGCTGTTGGGGGCCTATATACTGTCCCAAGCACAATCCGTTTATCATTTTTCGTTAGTTCTATAAATAAAGTCTCAATATGTTCACGATTCATAGTTGCACTTAAAATGACTTTCGAAGAAATATGTTTAGATATGTACGTACTGATGCCACCACCACGTTTGTTACTACGGAGTGAATGATGGCTATAATAGTTTTGAATTTGAATCAGGTATTTAGATGAGTTGTCTAGCCAACTTTCGGTGAAACTGAGAACATCAAAATTGCTGTTCAGTTCAGTGATAGTACAAGATATTTCATCGATTTTCGGATAAATGGATCTACAGTTCATGGATAAATGGATCTACAAAAAAATCGTTACAGGTCTTCCTCATCGATTCATTGAATTTTTTAATATTCAGGTATTTACAGTTTCCAGTTTCATTTAGGTTTGGGTGCAGTCTATTCAAATGATTGAGATCTGGATCAATATTGACGAATCTGTCAACATGGTCAGTCATTATCATTAAGAGACAGTAAGTAAAATGTAACGTAAAAATAAAAATGATAAAAACTACAGGATCAAGGTAAAAATAAGGACATTCCTGCTTAGAATTAAATTAAAAAAAAGAGAAACTAAAAACACACAGATTATTAGTCTAAATTGTTTAAAACCTAGTATGATTTCATGAGGAGAGCGCAAATTCAGTCCATGAGCAGGAACATTAGGGATCATAAATGGCAAATAATGTAGTCACAAGGCTGTCGTACCAGTGGTTTCCGCATATAACACTTATAAGATGTAGCAAGGACGAAATGGATTTAAAAACGAAGTGACAGTGAAGTTATTTATGGAATTTAAAAAATTTTAAGGAATTTAAAAATATAACATTCTATCTTCTTCAAAACAAATAGGAAAAAGCAAATCCTTAGTAGAAAATAGAATATTCATTAAATGTGGTATGCATAACAATTTGCTATTTGCTGCGTTATAAAAGAGAGCAAAGTAGAATATTCTTCGGGAAAAAGAGAGCGTCATAAGCACTAGCTTGTATTCGTAGGAACATGAAGATCTATAACTGAACACACCATTCTTTTTATTAAAGTTCTCTGTATGTTTCAGGTGTCTAAATGCAATTGACTAACTTCTAGGTACGACCAAGTTGTCGTTGCACAGCATCTGTTTCCGCACGATGTTCTTCAATTTCTTCATTGACAATAGGCTCAGGATTTTTTTCTTCTGGCAGGTTAACTTGTAAATACTTTGAAATGTTGTGTAAAACAACACATGCTACAATAATTTTTGAAACTTGTTTTCTTGCAACACGAACAACACCTTCCATCATAGGAAAACGTTTCTTAAGTTGCCCAAAACATCGCTCAATAGTTACTCGTTCTTTAGTGAAAACATGGTTGAAATGTTGCTGCGCGGGAGTTTCAGGGCTTCTGAAGGGTACCATGAGCCAAGGTTTTATAGAATATCCAATGTCACCTAATAGCAGAAAGTCACCTCCTGTTGATTGCTGGATATGTGGAATGTCCGAACATCGTAGTATCCTCGAATCATGAACACTGCCAGCCCAACTAGCGCTAACACTTATAAAACACTCTTTAGAGTCACAAGTGGCCTGCACATTAATTGAATCCACTCCCTCTCTGTTAACAAATTCTTCAGGGTGGAAGCGACAGTGGAAAATAAATTCAGCACTGATTGTTTAACTGCTTGGAACTGGAAGTGAAAACAATCAAAAACAATTTTATTTTCCACTGTCAGTTGCATATTTAACTTGTGAAGTAAAAGTCTCACGCTTCGTTAAAAACCAATGTATCTTTATCTTTATAAGAGTGTAATCAATCGCCCCGATAGCCGGCGGCAATGAATATTTTGCAGTCCACATCGAGGAAGCGTTTTCTTTCTCTTGCCGTGTTTGAGGAAATTTGATCCAGTTGTCAGCTATTTGTACGAGTCTCTCTCAGATGTAGTGAACCAAACGGAAAACTAAAAATTGGTCAATTCCTAAATCTTCACCAACTCCGACTTGAAAACCTGGATCGGCCACATACCTAAGAAATGCTTCAAGCTGCTGTTTTGTAGTTAATGCTCCTCCTCTGGTCTCAACACCATTATTGTCCAGTAGTACGTTATGTACAATCCAATGTACGTTATCCTCGTCAAATCGGAAAAGACGTTTGTAGACATGGACATGACGGCTTGAGCGACGGACGTTACATATTTTAGGTTTTCTAATATTTATGAACGCAGCCATAATGCCCGACGACCACCACCGGCACCTGCTCGAAGACACCTGATGGCCTGCCTTTCAAATGTGAAGCATATTCTTCAGTTTTTAAGAATATTCTATTATTATGCATGCATACGTTAAAATTACTACGCGTGTAAAGAATTTTCTTTGGAGAATATTCTTTGGACGAATTTCTACTTTTATGCATACCAATAAAGAATTTTCTTCTCAAAAAGAGTAGACAATGGAATATTCTATTTTTATACATTCCAGCCAATTTCACCTCATAGCGGCGTAGATGTCTTTCAGGCAGAGTGGCCTAGTTCCTAGTTAGTAACTTGGCTAGGAAAAGGCAGAGTGGCCTAGTTCTATAGTTTAGTTCCTAGTTAGTAACTTGGCTAGGAAAATCCAGTTTGGCAACCCTAGGATGAACGCCACGCCTCTAACTTGAGTGTCCTAAAATTCTGTGTTGTGTGGGTTAGGGCACCCTGCATATTTGCCCTCCAATTGTGTGTCATGGAGGCGAAATGACACACTCAAGTGCGTCACATGACACACTTAGAGCAGTCGTGACACGTCTAGCGGAAATCTACGGAACCTAAAACATAGATTTAACTTACTGTTACTATACCCCTCTGTCTTGTCTGAGATTAAGAAAAATAAGTATATACAGAATCAATGAATTATTCGAGGCGTATGTTGTACATCCCTTGATTATTAAATTTTAAATTATCACAATATTTCCACAGAAAGAAATTAAATATTTATAAAGTCAGCGTAATCTGCAATTTTATAGAAAACATTAAAACATTTTTTACCGTTGTGAAGAAAAATTTCATGAATTTATTCAGAGTTTAAAAGAATAAATGACATCTGCAAATATATTGAGAGCGTCTTCGAGATCTTCTTTACAACTGTGTTAAATGTATTTTAACACGATATTTGAGTTCGAATTATTATGGTAGTTTCAATGCCGTAACAATGAAGAAAGCCCTGATTTCTCTCTAAATTGCATTCTAGATAACTAGAAAAATTTTTACGCATTAAAATAGGCTTCGGCGTGACAGCATCTTACATTCATCCATTCAAATAAAAACAGCATCACTTCGGTTCATCCATTTTGTTCAGCACTGAAAACACATTTTCTCTATTTTTATTCTCGAAAATTTAATAGCTGAATTTTAAACAATGAGAAAGTTGAAAACAACTTCAGCACTGAATGTTTATTTACTTAGAACTGGAAGTGATCAAAATTATTCAACGTTTGTGAGCACATTTTAGTATAATCAAGAAATGTTCTAACAATCAAAAGCAATTTTATTTTCCACTTTCAGTTTAATATTTACAGTAACATAAAAAGTAAAAGTCTCACGCTTTGGTACAAGAATTCTCCATTTTGAAGCAAAAAATTCCAACACCTGTTATCACGTACAAATAAAATTCTTCTTTACCACAATACCTCTAGAAATTTTGAATCAATTACACAAGAGTAAAATAAAAATTCCTCTCTCAATCGCAGATCAAATTTATGAATGGTATTATATCAAAGAACTCTAAATGTTGGCGCCGTCCATGCTTCTTAAAAAATAGTTGAAAGAATTATTCCAGCGTGCTAATGCTAGGTAGATTTTCTAGGCGCCAGATGCGTGACAATCGGCCAGCGTGTAGTTCACTATTGAATTGTCTTTGTTTATTTCTAAGTACATTGGATTTGATTATACTGAGACATATATTGATGACATATGCATATTCATTTATTTCTTGTTACCGTCTTATTTAGTTTTATTCTTTATCTTTCCAGACACCTCGCAATTCCTCAATATTTTGAAACTGGCCAATGTCATTGCTATTATCATTGCTTACTATTACTGTGCTACCGTTAAAAGGACTGTGATGTTCGTTCATGTCCCCTGAATAAATCATGAGAGCACCCAACGGGCTAGTATCAATTTATTGAACCGTGTGGTAAAGGGAAGTTTATTCTCCTATAATATCGTAGGCCATAAAGAGAGCCTACACTAAATGAAAAAAAATATCTACATCTGTATGTACATTTTCAAGTAAATCTAGATAGATATATATCTATTCAAATAGACATAAATAATAAAGTTCTGCTACTAGTTTCATAAGTTCTGGTAAAATTAAGCATGTCTTGCACAATGACAAAAAAAAATCATTTTGAATAAGAGAATAAATTTCCAAACACTTATCTTGCTCAAATAAATCCTGATTCAACTCCATACCGGATGGTTTCATTTTGATTCAAGAGTAATCTAAAAGTACTGGTTTGTGCTGGTCAGGTTATTCCCTTTTACACAAGTTACGAAATGAAATTGAAGAATAAAATATTTAAAGGATTAATTGAACTTTCCCGAAAAAATCAAGGAACTTTCGATCTAACGGAAAATACTTTGTTCTTCACTTTGGGGTCCATAAATAACAGGAGTTAGAGAAAGTCTTACACTACAGTAGAAGAATATAGTTTCAGATGTTATAACAGCCAAAAGAATTCTACCATAGTCATCACACATAAGAATTTTCATTTAATAGTATTATATTCATACACGGCGAAATAGAACATAACATAATACCAATCGCAGTTCAAGGCAATGAACGCTATAATGTCAGATAATTCTATGAAGTGACCAATAATTTTTTTGCAATTATGCGCACATTCATACATAAATCAGGGAATGTTGGATCAAGCGAAATGGTATCTTATTTACTTCATGTTCACGAGAAGTGAAGGCCTCATACAACACTATGAAACATTTTCTCTATTCTGAAACCGTGGAATAATTTCCTAACAGTTATTACATGAGAAAGGAAATTTTTATTTAGTACTACACCATACAATGCGAGAGTTCCATTTTCACTCGTGGAATGACCCGACTAAGCATATTCGCACACACCGTTCAAGTTATAGACTATCATTACTGCAGTGAACTGAAAAGTTTGTACGTTTGTGACTCAAATCACAGCTCAAGTTAACTGCTACTATTATACATAAAAATTAAAATAACAAATAAAATAATTTGATATTTATATGGTCATTTTTATGAATTCAGAAATGTCCCAATACAAGAAAACAATTCTATTTTACATTTTTAGTCTTATATTTACTTCGAGTGCTCGAAAAGTGAAGGATGTCCTACACTTTAGTATAAAAATAGTTTATGTTTAATCGCAGCCCCAAAAAATGTGCGAACACTTCTCAGAAGTGTAACATAAAATCATTTATCTTTTGGAGATATATTATTATAATACAAATCAAGAACGTAGAAACAATTGAAATTAATCTTAACAATAAATTTTAGTTTCATAATGAGCTTAAATTCTCGCTAAGTTAACAATTTCTCAAGTAAAAAGTTCTGCTTCGATACAGTGCAATCATTGAAACTTGTATTAGATCTTGGAATCTCAAATTCTTTTTGAATATAAAAAATAAAATGAAAGTTACCGTGTTCCTTTTGAACCATACAAAAATAAAAATTTCCACACAAAAACAAAATTCCATAACGTAGCATCAAACTATGATGTTTTCCTTGGTTTCGCTTATAAATCAAATGACCATCACTCATGGTGTGTTGGCTGCCACTGGTAGCGATACCGAGGCCGTTTGGAGAAGTTCCTCAGACTTCCATGTAAATATGCAACCATAACGAATTTACGAGGATCGAATGAAGCAATTCAAGTCTCTTTAGAAAGCTTTGTTATGTTAATAAATTGAATGTGAAATCCAGAAAACAAAACTCAGCAAAATAAAAGTTCATGTTTATAACAACTCTATCATAACGGTTTTAAAACATCTGATATTCTTGGAAAGAAACTAATCAAAATTTCATACTTAATTCAATCCATGGCATTTAAATTGGTCAAATAAATTGAAAACTATTTCAAATAGTTCATAAAATATAATTAGTGTATTCATATGCAATAGTTAAGAAAATTAGAATGTCAATGCACCTATCAAACTGAATAGGGCATGATACCTTAAATTTCGTTCCAGTTTACGCACAAAATACTGAATTTTGAAATAGCTCATAAAAAGCTATTTAAAAAGATAATAAAAACCTCATGCATAACCACGTCCATCAAGGTCTGAAATAATTACATTAGCTGTCAAAGTATCACTTTTATTCCGTATGGAATTAACACAGTATTTATAATATCTTCTTCAAAAAGAATAATCAATTACATTTAGAAAATGGAAAAAATTCCGAAATCTAATTCTTTATGCTCTGGTTTAATTTTCGCTGTCAGTATACATATAAAACTTAATTTACGCGTGTAAACTTGAAATAAATTTTTATAGTTAAAACTCATTTTCTCAGAAGGTACCAGATAAGACTAGGTTATAAGTTAGTTTAAGCCTCCCAAACCACTACAAAAAAAGAGCGTATCGAAGAGAGGAAGGAGGAAGGCACCATTTAGAATGGAGATGAGAGAATGGGGAATCTATGCAGAAAGGTCATAGAAACAGTAAGATGAGAAAGAAGTTCATGAAACAAGATCAAAGTTGAAGAAGAAAGTAGTAGGTGCTGAAAAAACAGGACAGCAGTGAACCGAAAAAAGATGGTCCTTAACAAAGCAAGAACCTATTCTATTTCAACAAAAAGAAAGCCTACATAACTCTCAGCTCGGGCACCCACATTGTCCCCCTGGGGGCGCTAATTCCCATAGATACAATAGTTGTATCCCCCTGAGGGGTCTCAGAAGGTACCAACGAAACGATTATGGTGAAGAATAAAGTTATTCAGCACCAGTTTGGACGTCTCTGTGTAAATCCAGAAACGTGCAAACAAACGCAAAAATTTGGTTTCACAAATTTGAGCAAAAAAATGAAACTGAAACTCTGCATAGATAAACAAGTCTACCACAATAGTAAAAATATTCATTCGATTTGAAACTGAAAAAAGATTGCCATACCTATCCATACGCCCACATCAAAATCTCATTAAATTACCCATTCTTTTGCAGGAATAATTCCATTTTCATTGACATGAATACAGCAATCCCCATAGACAATCACACCTCATATTTTCGGCTTGTATTGAAAAAAGATAAATTCGTTCAGTACGTTTTCTGCTACGGGTTAAACTGAAGTTCAGTATTCGATTCAAATTTAAAGTCAATTGCAGTAACAAACGTTGAAAAAAGCAAACATCAACTTTATCTTTCCATTATTTAGCTCTTATTAACTATCTATAAAAATTTAATAAGTGGCCACAGGTCGGTCAGCAGCATTATGAAAATCCATTCACTGACCACCGATGGGTTCTTCGCAGGAAACGCGTAAGAGAGAACGGTGTTCAATGCACTATACATATCGATGTGTTGTCACTCAAGATACTCTGCGTATAGAAACAGTACGTTGGATTACTTGACTATCACTTGTAAAATCGACCTCACTGTTAGGGCGAGTCAAAAAGACTAACTTTGGGTAGATGTAGATGAAGTATTACACAAACAAAATCCTTGAATAGAAATTAAAAATAGAATCTCAAATAGCGTCAATAAAGAATCATTGCAGGAAACGCTCTTTATAAGAAAATAAAATGGCTGGCTTGGCTTCATTTCTATTCTTTGTTGATGGGTATCGAGTGTACGCCCCTTTATCGCGCTTTACCCCGTGCATTTCAAAGCCCCCAAAGCGCTTATAGACTCGCATTTGGCCCGCGCTTCCACTACAGCTAACAGTTTCATCCGCCACCTAGCGTTCAAGTACCAGTAAACTGATCGACGTGAGAAGCTTTTACCTATCCCACCAGCAGACAACTGGAGGCTCCACCAGCGGGAGCCTCATTGATGGCCAGTTAGTGTTCGAAGTAACCTACAGAAGATTGTGAAAAGGTGAACACATAATTTAAGACGTCTCTACAATATATTACGACGGCTGAGATGATCACGTTGAAGAGATCACGAAAGAAGATTAAGCATCAGCTATTCAAATATTAAGCCTCAACTCTTGAACAATTAATTAAGCACCTACGGAAAGAAGCAGCACCAATGTAAACAGTAGTGTCAATCTACAATAGTGCAATGTGACATTCATCTCAACTGGCGATTTTGGATCGCGCAGTGCTTTCGGATCGTGCATCGGGCGTCGTCACATCGTGCATCGGGCGGCTACAGAGACGTTGCAGCATCTACGTCGTGCTTCGGGCGATAAGAGTGAATCTACGTCGTGCATCAGGTAACTACAGTGAATCTACTTCGGGCCACTATAGACCTAAAAACTCAATTTAAAATAAGTTAGGCAGCAACAATTAATTGTTACAATTGTTACAGTACCGTTGTATCGCGGCTCGCTGCCGGGTAGCTTGCATCAGTAGTTTTTTTCTTGCTATCATTTGCTAGTGCGTACCGACAGCTTGACCTTGACTCTGTCCTCGGTAACTCCGAGCCGTTTGCGTTTTGTTTTTGTTTTTTGCAATGTTGCATTGAGCGCACACAATTGCAGTGGCACTTGAGTTTTGTGGAAGTCTAATTAAAGTGAGTGAGAGGCGCTATTTTGTGTATATTCAAAGGAGTGTTACTAAAGGTGATTCTGATTTTTTATCGTTTCATTCACTGTTGTACAAGTTTGCGCTTGTGTTGACGTAATTGTGTTGATGAGACAACAAATAGTATCCCGAGTATCTCAACTATTGTAAGCAGCGAAAGTGCGAGAGAATTAGCAGCGGCAATGACTAGGTCAAGTAATACTCGTATATTGTCAAAATACGAATTACCGTTTTTCAGAGGCAGTAAGCGAATCGAGGAACCCTAAAACTTGTAAGAGTAAATTATTTCGTCTTAGAGCGCTTGAAAACCTTGAAGGCCATGCAGCTCGAGCTGAAGAATCGAGATAATTTTTTAATAATTTGGGAAACAAAACAGAAGGGCCTGCCTTTTGCAGCCTGTGCTATAATGCAGGATATGTAAATGCCACTAGAAATTTTCGGCAACACGATCAGTGCAAACCACGCCATACAAGTGGGCCCTGATTTTTTCTGCGGGCAAGAAGGGCATGGTGTGACTGTTGCTGGTAGGAAGTGCGTTCTAATTTGCCCAAAGGTACGCCGAACACCTTTATAAAACTTAACGTTGTGGTTTTAGAGAATAAGTAGAAAATCGTTGCGGCATTAGTGGTGTCGATAGAGTACAGATCAAGGAATCCATTATTGAGAGAATAATTCGCTGTATTGAGAGAAAAGGAATTGAAAGATAGTGAACGACTTGTACTATGTAACTGAGGACTAAGCCTAGCTAGAAAAATAATGATGGAATATGCAGTGAAATGAGGAACTTATGATGAGATATATTGTGGCAATTAATGTACTGAGGGATGCAATTAATGTGACTTCTATAAAAGGGATATCAGTTGAAAGGAGTAAAGGTACCTTTCCATCAGAAGGATGGTTCCCAGAGTAATAAGGATAAGTAAGGATAAATAAAAGATAAATGAGGAAAAGTAGTAACGAAGTAAACAACTGAGTAAAATAAGTTACAATTAATATCGTAAATAACAGTGGACGCTATTCTGATGATATATGTCATTGCTCAGAGTCAAAGAAGTAAAACGTAAAAAATGTCCGAGAGCGAAGCGTCGGAGTGAGTGAACTCAAGAGAGTTGAAAAAGAAGACGCTGTCTTTGAGCAAGCCTAAGAGCAAGTGAAAAAAGAAAGGTGGAGAGAAAGACCCCTGGTAGTGCATTGCAGTAGAGATACCTGGTGAAGGGTTAAAGTAATAAAGGGTTTTTTATGAAAGTACATAGTAAACCGGAAAGGTACTTAGTGAATAAAATTACCAGATAAATTACTAACGACATTGAGCAATACTATGTAGTATTGGCTATGAAATATTGAGTAATGGAATTCATTTTGCAGAATCTCCAGTTACGTTGATAAGAGAAGCTGCAAGAGAAGCTTTCAAGAAGTTATAAATGAGAAAGACAGTGAACAAGCTTTAAAAGAAGCTGGTACCGTAGATTCCAATGGGCCTCTGATTTCAGCTCATACCGTTAAGTGGTGAAATTAATGCCATGAGCGAAGAAGCGGAGTAAAGGGGCGCACGCGATAGCGGTCAAATTCTAATGCAATCTTTAATAGTGCAGCCTAGGAGTATGAGTGGCAGTGAAAATCAAAATGATGTTGCACTGAATGATACCGTAATGATACAGTGGAATGCAACGTAAACAAAGTTTTAACAAAAGCCAATGCAGTCCGCCTATAGCGTGACTGAGGTGTCTCAAAATTATGCAGTCCGGACTTCAAGTCCGACAACTAGGGTCTTGCTTTAAGTTTTTTCTCTTCGTACAGTAATATAAAAAATTTGAGTTTATTGGCAATTCGTCTGGCCAATTTTTAAAAACAAAAATAAAATGTTGAACATTCTTTATCGTGAGACTCCTGATACTGAGTTTGAATGAGATGCGAATTAATCTAACTTCTTTTATCCGCATGAAATGTCCCCCTCGTTTTGAGAATATATTTCTTTCCTCTCAGAAGACCTTACAGAAATGTATATCGGGCGATACTATATATCGTATAATTATGACATTCATCAAAATTTTACAATAACTTCACTCCGGCGTTGAATGATTCCAGTTAAATAGATTGAAGCTCTGCAAATACCCAAATTGAGCGAGTATTTGCCTTCCCTCTGGCATGGCAGTATCTCTTATGATTTTTTATCTCCACGATCGATGGGTGGCGTTTGTCCTTGCTATTTGTTATAGCAGATGTCAATCTGTAACATGCCCCTCTTCGTTGCCAATGAAATATATCTTTTTAATTTATTTTACATATTCATGTCCTCTCGCAATTAAGAAGTATTCATGCCCTACTCTATGCGTTTATTCTCGCTAATTGTATTTGCAGCGTTGCTAACTACTATTCAAAGTATCCCTACCAGCTTACATGCGAGTGACGCATTCAAATTAGCGGTTCTGTGCTTAAGCAGCAGCACAGGTCAACTTTGTAATGAAATCCTCCTTCTGTAGCTGGCAAGGTCGCTGAAAAAATTTAGAGACGAACTGTACTCGTCAGTCTACTCGAGCTCGAGACAAATGCCTAGCTCTGACTCGAGTCTGGCCAGACGTCCGGAGAGCCAAAGACAGAACAATACGGCCTGCTACAGCTAGGTTTTTGGTGTACGTAACAGAAAAACACGTGGGCGCGTTCGAAGAGAACTAACATCGGCCAATGCTTGTAAAAGAAAATATAATCATTAATGGAGAGCATAAGATTATTGAATTAAATAGTGAATGTAAAAAATTAAATTTGATATTTTCCAAACGGTTACGAAACATAAATAATAATATAGAAGACCATCAAGACTTATAGAAGACATGCAAAAAGTACATGGAGGGCTCAACAACGTTCAAGGCAGTTGCTAGAAGTTGTCGGAGATGCTGTAATGAAAATATAAATATAAGTAAAGTAGAGGAGGCCCACCAAAGCTGTCTACGATGGTAAAATTAAAAATGGTCTGAATAATAATTCAACTGCATTGCTCCGTACGTGAGCTTTTACTAGGTCCGTGTAATATATATAGAGATGAATTTACGCTTGGAGTTAAGCGGGGTCTATCAACAAAGAAAAGAATAATATGAAGATGCTCTAGAAAGATTTTACACTCATGAAATAAAAACCTACTTCTAATAAGTAATTTGAGTACAGCGTAAAACTCAGGTTCAACGAAAAAATTGAGTTTAAAAATAGAAAGTTTTGAGAGAAATTTAGGAACACATGCACAAAATATCCAATAGACAAAATGAAATTTAGGGAAAATTTTGTGGAAAAAGGGTAAATGTGGAGGAGAGGACCATAATCGCGCGTCGGATGGCAACACTACAATGGACTCTCCCTTCCAACGCGCTCGATCATTCCCGCCATCTAAGACGAAAATAAACATACCGCTATAATGCGTTGTTTTTGAGTGATAATTTCTATTGTGTTATCAGGGAAGTTACTTTTCTTGAGGCAAATAATCATCAGGAATTTAACAACGAAGAACGCACCCCCTATTGAAATCATATTTAATTAATATTTCTCACGAACTATAATATAAAAACTAAGTCAATTCTATAAAACGTTTCGGAGACCAGCTCCATCTTCAGTAACCGGTCTGCAAAGTTGAAAATAAAGAACTTAATCAGTCTCTTCTATATAAAATACATGGGCATAAAAAAAATTCTATATGTAATTTGTAATGGATAAGAACTATTGGTGCTTTTGAGATCTGGTTTTTCTTTGGAGATAAAAAGAGATTCTAAAATGCATAAATCTAAATTAATAGGTGCTGTGCGTAAAATAGAAAAGTTTTCCTCTGCTATATGCGGTCACAGCACTGCTCACTGAGAAGGCGGATAGATGAATGAGGCGGTTGGGGCAGAGGTCTTCCGCTACGGCAGCTGACTCCTCGGTGTTGGGCAATCCTAATATAGAATGGCAAAGTCGTCATGCCGACATAGCCAGATGCACATTGCACACAACTGTATAAAGTCAGGGTATGAAGTCAGATTCATCCCATCTTTGTCGTTGGCGTTGCCGAGCGAAAATATATAATTGATGTTAAGACGAGATCTCTGAATACACGGGTCATAAAAATTAATGCCCGCGGTCATGCTTGGGTTTGGGAAATGCACGATCTGGACGTTCTCATACGGAACACTGGTCATATTAAATTCGATAAAGTTGGTGCGCTTGGGCTGCCGCGGTTACACAGCGCTGAGAAGCGCTGGTGCTGATTAGCGTCGGTCAGAGATAGTAAAATATCCAGACCTTAATATAAAAACAATGTGCCTGTCCCGACCGTGTAGCTGGGGAGCCGAGCGTGGGATCAGTCGTTGAATTAGCCATGGCTAAAGGGAGGGCTGGGGCCATGAGACCCGACCCCTCCCCCCCCCAGCCGTACCCCCGGTTGTGTAGGGGAGGAAAGGCTCAGAACCCTAGCCACCTCTTGTTACCCAGCTCGTGTGGCGACCACCCCCCCCCCCCTTCGGGCAGGGGGGAGCGCTGTCCAAGCGAGAGTTATGTCGGACGAGCAGAGGGACTTCGCGGGTAGCCGTCGTTGAGAGCGGTGTAGAGAGCCGTGGTCGTGAACGGACGTTCTAGAGTGCAGTTGAGGATTACGACGAACAGCCGGTTTTGATACTTAGGAATTTGAGTTGATAGTAAAAGCCCATATCTTCAATAGTTGAATTTCGAGACTGTGTTCGAGTAGAGCGTGGCACGATCAACGAAAATCCATTGACTTGTTTTGAGGGCGCATGATTTCAAGCGTTTGCTATACGCTTACCTTGGCTCATACTTTCGGTGGTTACCCATTCCTTGGCTCGTGTGTTGGCTGTTTGTACACAGTCTGTTGTCGTGAGCAATCGATCGAAGGAAGATCATGAGGTGATGGTCGTATTGTCCCCCGATATTATATATGTTGTTTTTACCTCGTGTGCTCTTGCCATCCGTACTTGCCTTCCCATCAATAAATAAAAAAAAACCCTGGGCCTCATCTGTATCCTCTCTCTCATCTCTCTCAAAAGGACATAAGAAACACGTGCCGGCCATAAGCCATCGCTACCAAATTGACAATCTGAGTTAACGTAACCAATCCTTTAATTTTAGTCGAGGCTATCTACACGCCTCGTGGTGGCAGCTATCAGCGCTACCTTTCTCTTACCTGTAACGTAAAGTCATACCGGAGGAATCTGTCAGAAAGAAACAGAACTAACGAACTCTTGAACATAGAGAGTGCGGAAGAAAAACCCGACTCATACAGTGGAGCCAGCGGTGTAAGCATCCCAATCTGAGAGAGAGAGAGAGAATATTGTGTTAGCAAGACAGAAGAAACAACCCATCCAGAGCAAGCGGGCAGCGGCGTCCAAGATCAACAAAAAAACTGTAAGTAAACACCATTTCATTTCATTTCTGTGTATGTCTTCAAATGCAAATTCTTACTTATTTATTGTTCTCTGTTCGGTGTGTGTCGTGTGAGTGTAGCCCCTAACAGATATTGCGCATATCGCGGTGCAGCCAGGAAGTGTCATTTTCTGTGAGATTAGAAGCGGACCCAGCCATAAAACCTTACAGCCAGTCCTTGAGCGCGAGAAAGCCAAAAGAAAGTGCATTTCAATTTGGTAGGGATTGCTGCACCTGAGAAGTAGAAGCATCGAAGATTCTTTAGGAATAGTTTTTTTTTTATATCTTCGGAAGAGACATTTGATTCTCGGGCTCTTTGTGTTGTAAATTAGGTACATATTGGGTGAATATTGTGTTGTGAGCAGGATTGCAAATTTAGGGATTGTTCGTGCAAATCTAGTTTGCAAATAGATATTATTGTGTCATTCTACTCCGTTATTGGGGGTAAATCAACGATTCGTCTGTAGAAACATCCATTTAAATGTTCGTGTGTCCCCTAGGAAAGAAATAATACGTAGCAAGTCCGCATTTTGTCGGTCGCTCTTTATCTGTGTTTGGGGAAGAGATCAACACTCCACATAAAGGTTTATTCTGTTGTCCCAAGAAAAGATATATTTTTTTTGTGTCGTGGGCTGAACTAGGATCAGTGAGATGATTATGCAAGAATAACATTGCAAATTGAGGGAACGATTAACGTAAATATTTACGCAAAGTTGTGCTGGTAAAGGACTCGTTTAATTAACGGTATTTGGTAAGGAGATTCCCTCCTGACTGATGATTTGATGCCCTTCGGATTGACTACAGCTCCGGCCACATTCCAGCGTTTGGTCAATCGAGTGTTAGAGCCAGTGATTGGAAAAACGAGCTACGTTTTCATAGACGACGTAGTGGTATTTTCGAAGACGTTTGAGGATCACATCGCTCATTTGGAAGAAGTTCTCGCTCTCCTTCAGAAGTCCGGTTTAAAAATGTCACTGAAAAAGTGCAGCTTTGCAAAACCCTCCATCGAATATTTAGGTCATGTTGTCTCGAAGGACGGAATTCAAGTTGACCAAAGGAAAATCACGGCCATTCGCGAGTTGTTACCACCGAAAAAACCGAAAGATGTACGAAGAATTTTGGGAATGGCAGGCTACTATCGAAGACACATACCAAATTTCTCGGAGCGAGTCGCACTTTTGACGGCATTGACTAAGAAGTGTGCCAAGTTTGTGTGGACGAACGAACATCAGGCCGCATTCGACGCGCTCAAATTGGCTCTAGCTGAAGCGCCGGTGTTGGGTTACCCAGATTTCGAGCGACCGTTCAGGCTGCATACCGACGCCAGTGATGTCGCTCTGGGAGGAGTACTGACGCAAGAAAAGGACGGCCTGGATCACCCGATAGCATACTATTCACGGAAATTTACACCGGCAGAGACCCGGTACTCTACCACCGAAAGAGAAGCTTTAGCTATTGTGGAAAACGTCCGCCATTTTGCTCGATACCTCTACGGTCGGAAGTTTCAGATCCTAACAGACCATCAGCCGCTGCGATATTTGTTCCAATACAAAGCTACCGTTCCACGGATCGCCCGCTGGGCAGTGCTACTGTCACAGTTCGAATATGAAATTTCGTATAGACCCGGCAAGGAGAATGTGATTCCAGACACGCTCTCACGCGGAGTGGCAGCCGTCCGCCCGACCGTGACGGAAGCGCTGGACCCGTACGAAGTTTTCTGTGCGGAAAAGGTAAGTATGGAGCAGCGCAAAGCACAGCACTGGGCCAAGGTCATCAACGCATTGGAAGGAAAGGGCGAAATGGTGACAGATCCGAGCCAGTATAAGGATTTCGTGCTGGACAAAAATTGCCTTTTCTACCTGGAAGTTAAAGACAGTGGAGACATTTACAAACGTGCAGTGATTCCTGAATCTCTAATAAAGCCCGCGTTAATAATGTCGCACGATACGCGAATTTCCGGACATTTTGGGGCGAAAAAGACCCTCCACCGTGCTAGAGAATTATTCTTTTGGCCAAATATGGCACGACACGTGCAAGAGCACGTGAAAAACTGCACGACGTGTCAGAAACGAAGTCCGCACGGGGGCCTCAAAGCAAAAATAGGAGAATTACCGCCAGTCTCACGACCATTAGAGAGGGTGGGGATTGATCTCATTGGAGAGCTGACACAGTCACACGCCGGACATAGATATATTCTGACGATCGTGTGCCATTTCTCGAGACACGTGCAGGCGTACCCATTGCGCGATAAGAAGAGCGAAACAGTGGCGCGAGCATTCATGGACTATGTATGCAGGTATGGCTGTCCGGAACACATCGTGTCAGATCGAGGTACAGAGTTTACCGCCCAAAATTTCCAAGAAATGTGCCGCATTTTAAAGTCCAAGTTGCATTTCACCACGGCCTTCCACCCAGCCAGTAACGGTATGACGGAAGCCTTCAACAAGTTGATAAAGACAACGTTGGCCACAACAGTAGAGAAGGATCTCACATCATGGGACGAGCAGCTACCTTTCGCCACGCTCGCCCTAAACTGTTCGTATCATGCCTCGGTAGACAACACACCGTACTTCTTGTTCCATGGACGCGACGCTCCTTTGCCACTGTCTGATATTCTGCAGCCCAGGATACTAAACTATGCTGTGGAGGAGAACTTTCCTCACGCCGCTTTTGCCAGATTGCAAATTGCGTTCGAAAACGCGATGTCAGCAAGCCAAAACGCACATGACAAAAATGTGAGATATCAGCGCGTGAGAGATAGAGAACTTAGAGTCGGCGACTGCGTATTCCTACGGAATACAGCAGGAAGAAACAAGGCGATGGGTAAATTCCGACCTAATTGGTTAGGCCCGTACAGAATTCAGGCCCTTCCAACACCGATGAACGTCGTAATACGACAAGTCCACGGCCGCCGGCACGAGATAACGGTCCACAGAAATAGACTTAAGCCCGCGTCATTTCAACCAGAGGAGACAATAGTAATACAAGACGAGCGTCCTCGAAGGAATGGGAGGAGCGTCGAGCACGTCACCGAAGTACGTCACGACGATAGCGATTCGGAAAGCAGCGATGACGACATCTATGTAACAAGGCCTGAAGCACCCTCACCCCTACCCACCCCGGCAGCTAGACGTCCTTACGCTCTAAGATCCGCCGGTCCGGTAGAAGAGTAGAGGAGCAGAGGAGAAGATAACATGAGCAAAACTACTATGTAACAAGTAGAGAGGAGATAAGCCTACTAATTTCATGTTCTCTTTCAGATTAACCTAGTAAATAAGTAGGTAGATAAGCTGACTGATCTAATTTTCTTTTCAGATTAAACCTAGCAAAATAAGTAGTAGATAAGCACTAATCTAATTCCTTTACAGAATAGCTTAGCAACAACTAGGTTGGCAGGAAAATTTCTGAGTAGTCGACTGCTAGGCAAAAAACTTTTAGGAATGCTAGCAGCCAGCACGAGCGACTGAGCGCAGAGCTTTAGAGCCGGCACAGGACGAGTCATAAAATCGAGAGGCATAAAGGAACTCAGTCCGGGCCTGGGAAATACGAGTAGAGACGTGGCATACAAATTATGATAACGCACTAGGAAAAGTGTATCGTGCTGGCTGCGCAATTTTTGAATGACGAGAATAAAACTTAGATATAATGACTTCACATCGAAATAGGAATTTGATTGCTGGTCAGTTGTTTGAGATGTATAAGGAATGAAGAGGGATTTCGAAGGAAACTAGCCGTCTAGGCAGAGATATAATTAGACAGTATTAAAATATAAGTATAGCACAGCCGCAGCAGAGGTTCCTTCACATAATACGGCCAGTAGTGGGTACGGCTCTTTAGTCCTCTCATAACTAGTAGGTTACAACTGAGAGGACGAAGTTTTTTTTTTGAGTAGCCTGAGAAATGACTAGTTATAAGCACTAATAAACCATTGCCTTTCAGGTGTAGGTTTGAAGAGTCATCAACTTGGATGGGAAAGGGATATATCCTTCCCGTAATTATTTGTTAGCGTGAAAAATTCCCCGTGAAGGAATTTTTCTTGGATCGTCGGAGGGGAAGAAAATTTAAGAAATTAAATTTTTTGTTATTGCGTCTAAATGACGTTGTAAAAAGAGAAACCTGAGCCTGTCATGAGCCGAGTGGAGCCGATAATAAGATCGCGTATAGCAGAACCCTGAGAGTTGGGTAGAATGCTTAGCGAGACAACAGATTAAATTAAAGATGTCCATTACGGACCTAGCATAAGTTTTAACATTACGGTCTTTAAGAATAACGTAGCTTAGTGTGGAAAGGCAAGTTGAACACGCACTCGCGTGGGGGAGACTCGAGGCATGTGCCCACGGGACAATGAGAGCCACAATGGGTCATAAAATCTAAAGGCGCTGCAGTGCGGAGACGCATGTAACCTGAGAGAGAGCCGGCTTCAAGATTAGAGAAGGCAGTCTGAGCAGAGAGAAGCGCACAGCGATTCGTGTGCGATGCTAATTACGAGATAGATGGGAGAACAAAATAAATAGAGATGAGCAAAAAGAATATAGATAACAGAGATGGACGGCTCCTGTGCTGAGAAATCAGAGCGTGAACAGCACCGAACCGACGCTAGAGCTGAAATATTTAATGATAAATGTACTAAGGTTATTTTGAAGATTTTCAGGAAGGCGACAGCGAGCGAGGTGCGGGCGTGTGCGCGGTGCTAAACCAGCACCACAGCGGCCTCCAACGGAGACGGACCGGAACTGCGGTCGACGTAAGAAAGACGGAGAGGCATTCGGCAATGGTAAGATCGGGAATACCCCTGCGCGTAGGAAACACGTGCGTGAACTGTGGAGGGTGTTATGAATATCTGGTCTGCTGACGAGCGGATAAGGGAGATTACGGGAAGCATGACCGAGGGATTTTTAAGCATGTCCAGAGATATGTGCGCAATGCTTGAGGCATCGCAGCGGTTACCGATACCATGAGATTTGAAGATTAAAAAGATAAGTCGTGTGCGACGGGTACATAAAATATATCTGCAAACGAGGGACGCCTCCGTATTGCACCCATACGAAATTGATGCTTGCTTCTCACGAGAGATTAGCAAATGCCATTCAGTAACAAAAAAAAACAGTCAGTTGACACGGAAAGAATAGGAAGTAGGAACAATTCTCATCATTTAATCATAAGGACCTGCACCACGAGTGAAAGACAAATGAACAGGAGGTGTGTGTGTTGTCAGAGTATGTGCGGTAACGTGTGCAGGAGTATGTGCTGTATAGTGTACAGGAGTGTGGGGACTTAGTCATTCAAGTCTGCTAGGACTTGTTAGGTTCATGAATCCCAAAATCATATACCATTCATCATGTAACATACGCGCTCATTATGAGGCGAAGAAAGGAAAATTTTTGAAAATAGGCTCTATATTGATATCTAACCCATGTAACAAAATTAATGCCCGACCGTGTGCCGTAGGAAACGGCGACGTACATGCATCGAGGGCGGAGACGGAGGCCGAGCGAAGTGGTGCGCCAGCTCGGGACATACGTCGCAGCGCGCAACTACGAGACGTCGCTGTGGCTACCAGACGGGAGTCTGGCGACCGTCTCGGCCGAGACGGACTGGGGGCGGGCGGCCGCGACCCTGGAGGGTCGAGCGCTCATTGTCCACTTCGTCCCGAAGCCGGACGAACGCCTGACCGAGGCGACTCTCAGCAACTTGCTGCAGCATTTAGTTGTGCCCCGAAACGACGGAGAGATCGAGGCCAGGACCGCGAACAAGCGAATCTCCTCGGTTTCGGTTTTCCCCTACTATCTCTGGAAAGAGACACTGCGGGGGAAGGAATTCCTCATTATCATACAAGCCTAGGAGGGATTTCCCCTGGAACAGAAGCCGAAGATCTCGGGACGGAAGAGCTCGCCTCTCCAGTCCCGAAGGGGGCCAATATTATGTGAAAATGGCCGAAGCATAGGCGAGCGAGTTGTGGTCGCCGTCCTAGTTTTTTGTGATATTGTAATTGATGTCATGTTGTATTGTGTTGCATTGTGAATTGATGTCAGGTTGTATCAGTGTTCGCCAGTCGGGTAAGAAATGCACTGAGGTCAAGACATATAAAAAGAAATTATTACATAATTTCTTTTTGCGCAAGTGGGGGAAGGGTGTATAAAGTCAGGGTATGAAGTCAGATTCATCCCATCTTTGTCGTTGGCGTTGCCGAGCGAAAATATATAATTGATGTTAAGACGAGATCTCTGAATACACGGGTCATAAAAATTAATGCCCGCGGTCATGCTTGGGTTTGGGAAATGCACGATCTGGACGTTCTCATACGGAACACTGGTCATATTAAATTCGATAAAGTTGGTGCGCTTGGGCTGCCGCGGTTACACAGCGCTGAGAAGCGCTGGTGCTGATTAGCGTCGGTCAGAGATAGTAAAATATCCAGACCTTAATATAAAAACAATGTGCCTGTCCCGACCGTGTAGCTGGGGAGCCGAGCGTGGGATCAGTCGTTGAATTAGCCATGGCTAAAGGGAGGGCTGGGGCCATGAGACCCGACCCCTCCCCCCCCCCAGCCGTACCCCCGGTTGTGTAGGGGAGGAGCGGCTCAGAACCCTAGCCACCCCTTGTTACCCAGCTCGTGTGGCGACCACCCCCCCCCTTCGGGCAGGGGGGAGCGCTGTCCAAGCGAGAGTTATGTCGGACGAGCAGAGGGACTTCGCGGGTAGCCGTCGTTGAGAGCGGTGTAGAGAGCCGTGGTCGTGAACGGACGTTCTAGAGTGCAGTTGAGGATTACGACGAACAGCCGGTTTTGATACTTAGGAATTTGAGTTGATAGTAAAAGCCCATATCTTCAATAGTTGAATTTCGAGACTGTGTTCGAGTAGAGCGTGGCACGATCAACGAAAATCCATTGACTTGTTTTGAGGGCGCATGATTTCAAGCGTTTGCTATACGCTTACCTTGGCTCATACTTTCGGTGGTTACCCATTCCTTGGCTCGTGTGTTGGCTGTTTGTACACAGTCTGTTGTCGTGAGCAATCGATCGAAGGAAGATCATGAGGTGATGGTCGTATTGTCCCCCGATATTTTATATGTTGTTTTTACCTCGTGTGCTCTTGCCATCCGTACTTGCCTTCCCATCAATAAATAAAAAAAAACCTGGGCCTCATCTGTATCCTCTCTCTCATCTCTCTCAAAAGGGCATAAGAAACACGTGCCGGCCATAAGCCATCGCTACCAAATTGACAATCTGAGTTAACGTAACCAATCCTTTAATTTTAGTCGAGGCTATCTACACGCCTCGTGGTGGCAGCTATCAGCGCTACCTTTCTCTTACCTGTAACGTAAAGTCATACCGGAGGAATCTGTCAGAAAGAAACAGAACTAACGAACTCTTGAACATAGAGAGTGCGGAAGAAAAACCCGACTCATACACAACTAAACTTATACACAATGGATGCCCGTATCCGTTTAGGAATCACGTCCTTGTAGCGAAAGAAAGAGCCAACTTTAAGTGAATTAACTTAGACGATACATAGTTTAACAGCAGGAAAATGACGTTTAAAAAGAATTTCCGAATCTCACGACATTTTATCGGTGTAATCTCCAAAGTAAATGAAAACGCAATAGAGACGTTGCAGTGGTTCTATCACGGCATTGATTACAGAGTATTTCTTAGCCAAAATTTTTTTATTATGAATATTGACAATAGAAGTAGGGTACTCATTTTTTGGTAAAAAATTTTGTAAGAAAGAAAACTCCACATGAAGATCGATGTAATTAGAACAAATATTGAAAGCACGATTTAATAAGGTCTTTATAGTAATAATTTTGAATCTATAATTACAGAAACTAAAAAAACTTAAGCCCAGACTAGTGAATGTAGTTTTTCGAAAGACAGATGAACTGAACGTACGACCGCTTCTGGAAATTTTAGAATCCAAAAAAGATAAACAATTATATGTAATTATTAGTCTCAATTTCAATTGTGAATTTTATAGAAGGGTGCTTAGAGTTTAAGGGAACCATTGGACGGCATTTGGGGCATCTGCAGTCCAAAAGTCGATTTTTTTTATTGCTTCAAGTTGTGCTTAGCTTATCAACCGCCAGTCAGAAGTAATCCAGCTAAGTAACTCTCCAATATATTCATCCATATTCTCGTCCATACCCTGATGTAGCTTCACGTCTAGGTGTAGGATAATCTCGTTCGATGTACCAGACGATCTTTGTTTCTCTACTAACTAATTAGTGACGAGGCATCACCTCATGTAATATGCGCGCATCAGAATTGTCGATATATTAATAATCTATGTTCATCAATTGATCAAGTAATAAGGCTTATCCTGCTTATTTAAAGTCAATATGCTAATTCCTATAATTGTGTAATCTGATAGCTTTGAGTTAAAGTAATTTCCGCGATTTGATAGCATTATTATCATTTAGATTCTTGAATACGCTATATACATCGTGTGTCATTTTACCATCTGAATGTCATCCTTTGCTAACTGAAAGATCTCATCATTTTATTATTAAATAACGTTATAAATCTCTCATCATTTACCCAATAAGGCCCTAATTAATTCGCTACCAATATCATCAGTAAAAGTAAAGACATTGAAAAGTCTCAGTATATTTGATCTTAAATGTCTACAAAAATAAAAGAGAGTGGCCTTCTGTCACGACGATTATCAAGAGAAATAAATGGAAAGAGAAGAATTACGACAAAATATTGATGGAAAACAACTGCCTCTTAGAAATTGGCTGACAACAATATGATCCCGGACATAGAATCGCGACACCTAGACCTAAAACCGCGTCTGTTGACGTAACAAAATGAGCATTTATACTTATATTGATGGTTTCTGCTAATGGAATATATGTGAATAAATTTTCTACATCAAATGAAGCCATCATCATCCCATCTGCATTCTAAAATGATGTAATCTCCCTAACGAACTGGGAAGAATTATCCAATGTATAATCATTCTTGGTTAAAGGACTGAACAAGGGTACAAGGAATCGTGCTAAATTGAAACTTAGCGTGTTACAAGCAGCAAAATTAGGTTGGAACTGAAACCTAGATGAAAAGTCTGGCTCGAGCACTTTAGGTAAACCGTACAATACTCCTGGACATGAACCAGACACGTACAACTTAGAATATATATCATTTGACAAAACCTGTAAATTTTTAAGCTTCCGCAAAAAAGTTATTAATCTTGTCTTCAATTTGGGGAATAATTTTTTCCCATGACTCTGTAATCAAGCTAAATTTAGATACATCAGAAATTAAGGCTTCCATTTCACTATTGTATACGGACTTATTAAGAATTACAATGCCTCTGCCTTTATCAGGTTTACATATTACGATTTTATTTTTACGTCCCAATTCTTTCAGCGCAGATATATCGTTCTTCTGAAACACGGTTGAGAAAATTTTCTCCGGTTTAAAACTATAGAAATAGTCATGGTCTAAAGCACGTAAATCTTGAAAGAATCTCGTGCGGTCAGCACACTGTAAAGTTTTACTCGAGTAAGCAAGTTTTTCGTAAGATAATAAGTATTTGTAAAAGTCTAATTTATAAATGGGTAAGCAGAAGTCAAGGCCAAAAGCCAATAACATTTTTGTACGCTCCGATAACGATATTGTACTGTAGTTGAATATCACTATGTTTGGATCACAGGGGTTAATGTTGTATTGCACACCAAGGTAATCAAGTTTCCTATTATGCACCCTAAGAGTAGTCACTTTGAACCTCTTTTATATTTTATATAAAAAAGACTGATTTTGTTTTTTATTTTCAACTTTGCAGACTGTTTACTGAAGATGGAGCTGGTCTCCGAAACGTTTCATAGAATTGACTTAGTTTTTTAAATTATAGTTCGTGAGATATCTTAATTAAATACGATTTCAATACGTGGGGCCTTCTTCGTTTTTAAATTCCTATTGTGTTATTAACTAAAAGATCCTAGAAGTGGGTTCAGGCTCCGCGGAGCCGGCAAATAATAAATTACAAAGTACCCAAACGTACTCTACTCAAACTAAACCTACCGCTATAACTCGTTAAATATTCATTTCAGACGGAAAGTGCATAGAAGATAAATTGTTTATTTACATCTAATTAGCTATGTTTAGGTACTAAAAAGTGGGAAATCGATTATGGTCCTCTCTTTCACATATACCGAAAAAAGATTAAATTATTAGCCAGGAGAACAACCTCGGAATTGTTGTAATACCACTTATATTCGCCTTGTGGAGCTAACACTGACCAGCATCATTACATTCGCATCCCTCCACTCAGTATTGTAGGCAAACATGCATGTAGCTCAAGGAACTTACCAGAGCCGAGTGTTGATGGCATGAGACTCACTGGTGCTGGCATGAGACGCACTTGTGCTGGCATGAGACTCACTGGTGCTGGCATGAGACTCACTGGTGCTGGCATGAGGCTCTCTGGTGCTGGCATGAGACTCACTGGTGCTGGCATGAGGCTCACTGGTACTGGCATGAGACTCACTGGTGCTGGCATGAGACTCACTGGTGCTGGCATGAGACTCACTGGTGCTGGCATGAGACTCACTGGTGCTGGCATGAGACTCACTGGTGCTGGCATGAGGCTCACTGGTGCTGGCATGAGGCTCACTGGTGCTGGCATGAGGCTCACTGGTGCTGGCATGAGACTCACTGGTGCTGGCATGAGATTCACTGGTGCTGGCATGAGACTCACTGATGCTGGTATGAGACTCACTAGTGCTGGCATGAGGCTCACTGGTGCTGGCATGAGACTCACTGGTGCTGGCATGAGACCCACTGGTGCTGGCATGAGACTCACTGGTGCTGGCATGAGACTCACTGGTGCTGGCATGAGACTCACTAGTGCTGGCATGAGACTCACTGGTGCTGGCATGAGGCTCACTGGTGCTTGCATGAGACTCACTTGTGCTGGCATGAGACTCACTGGTGCTGGCATGAGACTCACTGGTGCCTGCATGAGGCTTACTGGTGCTGGCTCGCTGGTGACTGTACAGTCATTGTAATAAGTGACTGTACACTCATATTTACATTATTCACGAGTGTCATATTCGGTAACGTTTCAAGCAATGGAGTAAAGTAAGCTAACAAAGTTTATTACCTTCCATGTACCTTAGTAGCTGTGAATGATGAGTATCTCTATCTCACTGATGAAATCAGAGTAATGTTGGTCACTGAAGAAATTGATATTTTGTGTGTTTCAGAAACATGGTTTGATTCACGAACCCAAAAGATCATTTTTAACATTCCTGATTACGTGTTGTACCGATTCGATGGCGCTAAAACCAGCCGATGTAGTGAATCTTGTATTTTTATGAAAGAAATATACTCAACATTTTCACTTCTAGCGACTAAAGTTTTCGAAGGCATTGAAATGGTTTGGTTAGAAGTGCAAATAAATAAACACAAATCAATAATCATTGGCAGCCTTTACCGGCACCCATCGTCTCCCCTAAATCTAACACTAGATTTCATTGAGGAAACCTTCAAAGAAATCCTTCTGGCAAAAAAGTCATTCTTTGCTTTCGGGGATTTTAATGTTGACCTAACGGAAAAAAACAATCAGCTAAGTAAACTATTGTATAAACTAAGCCTATCACAAATGGTCAAAGAACCGACTCGCATCACTAAAGTCTCTGCAACTCTCCTCGATCTAGGAATCACAAATAATCCCGCCGCAATACTTAGTACTATAGTATCACCTTTTATTTTCGATCACCACTCTATAGAATGTGAAATTAATATTGCAAAGGAAAGACAAAAATACCGCTTAATGACTTATCGCTCGAAAAGGCACTACTCTGAACTATTCCAAGAAAAACTACTCGATAGGTCCACCGAATTCCAGATAATGATGCAATCTGACGATGTTGACATTCAAGTGTCCATCTTCAACGAGAACTTCAGAGCAGCTCTCGACGAATGTGCACCTTACGTCATCAAAAACAACAAGCCAAAACGGACTGTTTGGATTACTGACGAAATTAAAGAGATGAGCAGAATAAAGAAAGCTAACTTACGAGAGTACAAAAACAATAGATCAAACAGTACCTTATACAAGAGATATAAAAAACATGAAAAATTCTTCGAAAGAAAATCACTGAAGCAAAACAAACTCACTTCCACCAGAAACTGATGACCGCTAAAAATAACCCGAAACGAACTTGGGAAATCATTAGTGAGGTAGCCCCATATAAAAATTTAGATCGTATAAGTAATTTTGAAAATCCCTTGGCAACAGCCACGGATTTCAACACATTCTTTTCAAAAGTAGGGGCTCAAGTTTTCAGTGAGGTGTGTACCAATCCAGATAAAACGACAATTGAAAACTCATGCCCCACTGCACCCTCGAGGACTGATGTCAAGTGGAGACCACGCCCTGTCGATTTACCGGAGTTACGGAATATCTTATACTCACTAAAAAACACAAACGCAGTGGGACATGATAGTATCAGTCTTCAATATATCAAAGACAGTTTCCCTGTTACCGCACCATGGATTCGTCTGATAATTAATACATCAATAGTTACCAACAAGTTTCAAAACCAATGGAAATACTCCATTATCAGACCCTTGCATAAAAATGGTGACCTAAACATAGCATCAAACTACAGGCCCATCAGTCTTTTGCCTGTCATGTCCAAACTATTGGAAAAAGTGGTGACTAATCAACTCTCATTTCACCTGGACGAGTCAAATCTACTCCACCAAAATCAATACGCCTATAGAAAAAGTACTAGCACTCGAGACGCTCTGCTCAATATCTCTGAAAAAATATACAGTGACATTGATTAAAAGAATGTAACACTCTTGCTGCTACTCGATCTCTCTAAGGCGTTCGATAGCGTTGAACATAATAGACTTCTACGTAAACTACTGAACTTGGGAACAGACACGCAATGGTTTGAAAGTTACTTGTCAAATCGATCTCATGCAGTCCGCATAGAAAAAAAATTGTCCCCATTCATTCAAAACCATTTTGGCGTTCCCCAAGGATCCATTCTTGGTCCGCTACTGTTTTCTATTTTCATTAACCCTTTCGGTACGATAATTCAAATTGTTTGGGTAAAAACTTCCTGGGGAAAAAGTTGTCATTACCCTTAATTGTCAGTGAAATTGTCCTAGTGTGGTGCTTTTAGCTTAAGTAAGTGCCTTCTTCATAATTTTAATTTTAATATTTTTTCAATCTTTGAAGCTCGATGCTTGGCGACGGAAATTTTTGACGTTGATAATAAAGTTTTCGTATTTACGAAGAAACTATTTATACGTTTTTGCCCGAATTTACCAAAAATCAACAAAGTTCAGAAAAAACTTGCTCAAGTTAAATGGAAATATGTATGAATATGTTGCTCGGGTCCTGTAGCATAAACTTACGCGTGCTACAGGGTCCTATGGTAATTACAGGGGCCTATGGTAACCTATGGTAATTTACGCGTGCAGGTTTCTGGAATTGTTTAAAAACTAGTTTAATGAATGTTTGTAATTTCCCTAATTTTTTTATTACTCCAAAATATTCCCTCACTAGTTGAATTAGTTTAAAACTAGGTTAGATGCCCTAAACTGGAAGCACTAGCCAACTTGGCACTGGAGTAGCCGTCAGTACCGAAAGGGTTAATGATTCCCCTCCAGTGCCTTTTAACACACGGATCTCAATGTATGCAGATGATGTTCAAATTGCAATGACAAGTTCTGTATCGGAAATACCACAGACGCAAATTAAAGCAGAAGCTTTACTGACTAGCCTGAAATCATGGTACGACCGAAATGGTCTCAAATTAAATGCTAATAAAACACGATGCATTATTTTTGGACCCAAAGATGCAATTAAAAAAATTCAAATTTTACTCTTGCAGTGGGAAATGATAAAATTAATGCATCAGAAAAAGTTAAAAATCTAGGTATCTGGTTCGATAGAAACATGTCCTTCAAATCTCATGTTGAGAATACTTGCAACAAAATTTATGAAACTTTGATGTTTTTTCATCGCATAAAGAGTATGCTAGACGAAAAGTCCAGATTATTAGCCCTTCAATCGCTGGTGTTATCGCGCATTGACTACTGCAACCTAGTAGGGGGAGGCCTACCTCAATACCTTCAAAGGGACTTGCAAAAGTGCATGAACTTTGCGGCTAAGGTGGTGTGCAACGGTAATTTCAAAAGAAGTGATCACGTAACTTCTCTCCTCAATAAACTCGGCTGGATTCCTATCCAAGAAAGGCTCCTCATTCAGAAGGCCCAATACGTATTCTCCTCGTTATATCTTTTTCAGAGCAATGCTGAGATAGTGCGTTTCCATCCACCCACTGTAACCAATCAAAAACTGAACAGAAACAATAATGTCTTAGTCAACTATCATTCATCTCACTTAGGGCAGAAAGCTCTGTCCGTATCAGACGCCTCACTGTGGAACAAACTTCCACTGAGTATTAAAATCCCTCAAAGACTGAGAGAATTTAAAGCCAAAATAACTCGTCATCTTCTGTCTCAAAAATAATTCTTAGTTACAGAACATACTGAATAAGTATTGACGAATCTCATTTGCCTGGTATCTCCATTGCCGAACAATCTCCCCCGATCATTGTCTTGAAATTCAAGACATCACACAAAAGTTTTGAAGTATGCGTAGGTATAATGATTTGCTTGCTTATACGCTGCCATATGCAAACATGCTTACTTGTATATGTGTGTATGTACACCTGTGTGCACTAGAGTAAATATTTTAACCAGTCGAAGGTTGTATTTTATGTCATCCCTCTCCGTTTCTGTGCAAGCATTAAACTAGACCGTCATGGTACCTATATGTGTGTTTATCAATTGCAGACATTCTGCACCATATTACAAAGATAATGTGATGTTTTTTCTAATATGAAATTGTAAAGCATCCGTGCAAAAATAAAACGATAAATTAGTTGTGGGATCATCCATTTATACTGCAGTAATATGCTTATAATGCTTATAGTTATATGCTTATAATAATTTGATACCCATGTACATCTGTATGTTTATCAATTGCCGACAATTTGCGCCATGTTTCAAAGATAATGTTATTTTTTTCTAATATGAAACCCTTATAGGACATTATTGTTTTCTTTCTTATTCACGTCCCACAACCGTTTTCATGTTTCTGACTTAGGTAGACTGTTTTGTGTCACTAATTTCAGTACGGAAATTTTATAAAATTCATGCCATAATAAAATATATTTTTTCCGTTTCCCCCGATTGGAATGCTGTTTATACTGATTAGATTACGCTGATATTTGCGCACATGCTTACTTGTGTATATGTGTACGGTGTATATGTGTACGTGTGCACGCTATGCGTATGACACTTTATAGAATGCGTACGTATTGTACTTGCCTCGATGCATAGAAATGCATTTTTGTATGCTCACGAGTTTGGTGTAAGTATGTGCGTGGGTATGTGTGTGCATGTGTATGTGTATATATTTACATGTATGTATGCACATATGTGTGTACTTGACTGACAACTAGCATTTTAATAGAAATAATGGTCTTTTTTCTGTTCGCTCTCAACTTGTAACATTACCTAACTCGTCATCTCTTTATTATTGTAAATCATTCATGTACAAACTATACATTTGTTGTGTGATCATCCATTTATATTTAAATAAAATGCTTATTAACTAACGACCGTTATGTTAAAATTGTTGAATTAGAAATACAAAACTTATAACCTTCTTGGTCCTCATGCTTATGTTTACATATATATGTTTGTGTGTATGTACGTATGATATATATATGTATATACATGTATATATGTATATATGTATAATTGAATGTATATACATATATATATATATAAATATATAAATGTACAGGGAGTTCATGGGAATCGAACTCGTGACTTATAAGTTACCGCGCCAACACGCTTTACCAGACTCAGTAATTGTTTCTGGGGGTGATATGACTTTGAGCTATTGGTATAAATATATATATATGTATATGGGTATGTATTTATATGTTTCATTTTCATGCTTCCTTAAAATGAGACTTTTGAACAATGCCCGAAACAAGCGATTCATATATCATTTCCTGGCATCAATAATTGCGAAATTTTATGTCATGTACATGTAAACTGTCAAAAGTGTTTTCACCCCTCAATGAAAATGTATCATCCATAAAATTGTGTTGGTTCTTATAATTATCATTACATGTATTATCAAATGAAGATTAAGCAAGATTAGGAGAACATTGCCCTCAATCATTTCTTTTCGATTAGTGACACGGGTATTACAAGACTCATGTAAGTGTATCATCTACGAGTAAGTGTATAAACTTTAAGATATTTAAAAACCAATGATTGTAATATTGTACAATCTCTATTGGAATCTCTATTGGAGTTTTTTCTTTCTTTCTTTCTTTTCACGAGACTTGAATTTAATTCTCGATTTTGGACTATTTGTGTGTTTTTCATACTTGCTTACAATTTGAAAGCACGATCTCAGCTTGATTTTGACTTCACTTGAAATGAGTCTTGACGGCCGATCCCTACTGAAATCTGAAAATCCTTCGAAGGATTCAAAATGAAACTTGAATCTCGATTTCAATCTATGTACTGATGAAACTGGTTGGTATAATATGATCTTTTCTAATCAATGATTCATATTTGTGGGATGATTTACTGAACAGTAATTTTTTATTTTCACCGTAAGATGAATGAATCTAGAATGTATTGCTTCGTCACAAGTTCAATACAGTACTGTCATTGAACGTATAAAGGCCAACAAGTTACGTATATAGTTATAGCTATATTCTTAAATGTCCATTGCTGAAGTCTTAGAACCTTTTTGATTGCATTTCTGTGGTGTAATGAAATGAATCTTACGTCGATTTGAAAATGCACTTTTCTCGTTACACTCATTTATAAAAGTATTTTTACCTTTGCATTGAATTCTCCGTAAGCCCCATTTATCAGTTTAAGATATGAGTAAGATAAATATATACAAAGTTGAATCATAATTATACACCTAACAATAGGGTTTTGATAGAATGAATTAGAAGTCACTGAGCTTACTAGGGCAACAAGTAACTGTATTCGAATGTGTTCAATGTATGTAATGGTCTTCTGAGTAATAATCCTCTCGATATGATTCTTGCAGTTAGTAAGTTTTTGAAAATGATTAACCTGCATAAATTCAAGTTGATGTTTCTTTGAAGTTTCTCGGAAGTTGATTCAAAGATAATGGAAGAAAATGGTTCCGGGAACGTTTTCAATAACAAAAGGTGAAATATTACCCCAGCCGTCTCCTGTGTTATGCTACGTTACAAAGCTATGGAAATTATTAGTAAAATTTTCGGTTCTTTCTAATTCGTGAGTTACGTAAAACGAAAAGAGCTTCACATTTTCAGTTGTCATAATGAGAAGCAGATGTCCGAGAACTTTTCTAGCTGCAGTCGATTTGACACGTGAAGAGTCTATGTTATGTCCATGGTACGAATCGTTAAGTTTCACCACAAAAAAGAGTAAGGACGGTTGGACGGGAGCCTGCGTCGGGCTCGGTTATCAAAAAAATCGCGAGCTCAGCATAACATTCTGGCGTGCTTGCACAGCAACTGCTCGGCGGTTACAAAAAAGAAAGCGACGCCTGCGCTCTCAGAAACGGCATGGCAACGGGTATGGCAACGGCATTGCAACGGGTATGGCAACGGCATGGCAAAGGACGGATGGTAGCGAGCGGCGTGATCTCGACGGCTGGCGCTGCCCAAGAATGCAGCAGGGTGTGGGACATAGCGACGACAACAGCGTTCAGCTGCGGCATTGCTGCACGCTCCAGATGTAACGGTCACAGCGCGAGGGTACTTAAAGGGTACGACGAGGGTTAGGGTATCATTAGACTGCGAAACCCCGTCATTGAAAGGTCTCTTGGTGCTACTTCATTAACTTGTTTGCATACGGCGGGCACACCGTATTATACTCCGACATTGTGTTACCTTCACGTAAATTCAACGTAAAATCCGAGACCTTATTGTCGTACCTCATCGTCGTTGCATACTCAGAAGTTACGTAAGACATTATTGTAACAATTGTTTCGAGATTTGCTAGTTTCATCGATCCCTTGTCATATTTTGTGTAAATCTTTACTTATAACAAGTAAAACGATGTGGCCGCATTGAAAGAAACGTGTTTTCTTTCTGAAAAAAACTCCTTTGATTCGAAGATTAGACTTGAAAAGACGGAAAATTTGGAAAATCATAAACTTGGATTCTAAAGAAAAGAAGTATATGACATCTACCAGGAGGCAAATCGCCTGTTACCAAACAGTGGGCTTCCCAGGGAGTAGTCACCAGGAGGCAAATCGCCTGACAGCAAATAGTGGGCTTCCCAGGGAGTAGTCAGCATAAGAGCAGGTAGCGGGCTTCTGAAATGCTGCGAACAGGTCGGCTTGTTCTGCTGACATGCGATGTCTTCGTGTCGACCCAGCGATGGATCTCGATATACATGTGGCAAGTCTCAATGCAACGTAAAACAAACACTGTTATTGTTCATGTTAGAAGAACAGGGAGATGAACGTTTCTCTTCTCACACAGCAAAAAAGAAATATATTTCTTATGAGTGATATGTGTCTTTTGCATAACTCTCAGAAACTAAGAATCAAACTTGAATTTTCATCAAAACAATACCGAGTGTCTTGAAGTCACTGAACCTTAGTTATAGTTCTAAGAAAAGTTGATCAAACTCCTTAACTTGCAATGTAGACATTTGTACATCATCAGCAACCCTCGTTTTTCAGATTGTTTAGGCTCCCTGACGGTTTTCATGACTTTTTAGACTATTTTTGAATATTACTTCACTACCCGAATTTACTTCGGCTTGTTCATTGAAGGTTTTGAATTTTATGTATGCGGGCTACGTATTATTCAAGGCCTGACAGAAAATTTCTTCGAATAGAGTCTCAACTGTTTGCGAAAAAATGAGTTTCTTCTTTTTTCCTGTCGGCGGAATCGTGGAAAGGATATTTTTGACGTTTTTTTTTTCAAATCCTTCACATTGTGAATTTTGAGGAGAAGCTTTTGGGATGATTTCTTCGTCATTTTTTCAATTTCAGGGAGAGAATTAAATTTTTAATGTGCTATTGGTATTAACGATATTACTGATGCGGAATTTTTTTCCCGAGCATCCCTCTGTACAGGCCTCATACTTCGTTGCATTAACACGTTTACCGCGATGGGTTTAACTGAAGTTCAGCATTCAAATTAAATTTAAAGTCAGTTGGAGCAAGAAGTTTTGAAATTAGCAAATTATAACTGGATAGTGCATTCATTTACTATTGATTAAGTATTTATGAAAACTTAGTTTGTGACTACTGGTCGGTCAGTAGCAATATGAAAATTTCATCCGCGTACACCAGCGGCTCACTTCGCGATCAACACGTTACGCTGTATTGTTCGTAAAAGTTTATCTTATGTATAACTTTACGAACTTTCAAATTTTGTCTTTTTAGCCAGATACGACACCAATGTTTACGGAGGCATAGTATTTGGATTTCCAACGCTACGTCTACGATAGGCTAATAGAGGTTGTAAGGAATGAATGACTGAGCAGTAGATATTCATGCCAGGAATTTTATTCGAATTGGGTCTCGAAAAAATGTTGTACAGAATTAAATTTATGACGGTAGATTAAATTTAACTCCAAGTATTTCAAAAATCAATACAAGTTAGAAAGACCGTCAAGATAATTTTAACAAAAGATAGTCAAGATAATTTCTGAATGAAGTCACAACGATTTCTTCATGGTTAAAATTTTGAGGTTTCAGCGTCTGGTGTTCAACAATGGGAGTACAGGCTCTCATTAATTGGACCCCTCTACTTGGTCACGGATCTTTTCTATGATTTTTATGAGACCTTCGAAATCGACTTTGATTCCAGCGCTGATGGAGATGGCGATGGCGCTGGTAATGAGACCTTCCAAGCCAAGGCTAGAAATCAAGCAGTTCACGAGACCAGTGACAATGCTGAGAGGATTTCTTCCTCCTGATCCTCCTCCTCCTCCAAGAAGACCACCGAGAAGTCCGCCTTCTCCACCTAGAAGACCACCGAGAAGTCCTCCGAGAAGCCCACCTTCTCCTCCAAGAAGACCACCGAGAAGCCCACCTTCTCCTCCTCCAAGAAGACCACCGAGAAGTCCGCCTCCTCCGAGGAGACCGTTCAACAGACCGGGCACAGCACCTTGAGGCCCGAGAAGGCCGTCCAATAAACCTCCGACCAGGCCATTCTGTCCCAGAACTCCTCCGAGTAGACCTCCTCCTCCTCCTCCTCCTCCTAGAACTCCTCCGAGAAGTCCGTCCACAAGACCTCCTAACAGAGGGTCTGGGTTGGGGCTGGGCAAAGCCACAGCAACTCCTACAGTCAGAAGCAAAACAACAACCTGGAAATGAGGCAAAAATTAAAATTCGGATAACGCGCATTCAGATCAAATTTAAGATATGTAAATTCATGTTTGCTATTTTCAGATGAACATCCAAATTTCAAAAATATATTAAGAAAGCAGTTTTAAATATAAATCAATAAATCCAACGCGAGTAGAAAAAAGTAAGTTACTCACCGATGAACGCATCTTGATGGTACAGTACAAAACTGATGTTATTGATGAAAGTCTGTGGCCTTATATACGTTTCCCATGCCAACAACAGTCACACTCATTGGCTGGAGCGATGTTTGATGGGCTTGGTCTCTTATCTTCCTGAAACAACTCACACTCGGCCACTGATCGTAACTCAAGGTCAATCACATCGCCGAAAAATATCATATCTGAGTCACTAAACCTTCATTTCTACCGTCTTGCCTGATGTTCATTTTGGTTTAAATATGAAAATTACAAAATGGATTATTTTTTGTATTTTGCAGATTTTAATCTTCTATTTTTTAATGGTAGTTTTTCACTTAAGTTTTGCACATCCAATGTCACATTTCTGCTATGTGTACCGTAAAACATGCAGAAAAAGGGAATATCTTTAAAGTTAGTTGAAAAACTCAATTTGTTTGAAAAACTTATGAGCTCGATATAATTCGAATACAGCGAACCTGAAATTTATGTCTTTCATCATGAACAATATTCTACGTATCAGGTAAAGAATTTCATGTACTTTTCACACTTTTCGCAGCATTGGTTGAATAAAAATTGAACCCATTTCATTCAAATTATCAAAAAGTTTTATAGAAGACTTCAGACATCACTGAAATGATATGTTTAGCATATTTTGCAAGGAGAGGAGCAACAAATTCTTTGTTATTGCAATATATTAAAAATGAGCGCTTGATTTGACACATGTTTGTATATCATTGTTGGGTCTACACGAAGATATCGCTTTTCAGTTTAACGTACGGAATTGTTCCTCGAATTTTCAGAAGCCCACTACTTGCTGATCTGCTGACTACCAAGTGGTCATCTTACTTTTTGCCATCATTCGTTTTACATCCTGATAGACTCCCAATTGCAAACATATACACTTCTCCTGATAGACAACCGCAAGAGAGATTAGTCTTGAAGGCTGGCAATGTTGTCTCAAGTCTGCTCCCAACTAAACCAACCCATAAATGAAAATGCAATTCTCTATTTCGTTTAATTTTATTATTTCGCTAATTCTTCAGCTTTTCACGACGGAGACGAAGCGAGGCGGCTTAAATGGCATGAAGTCAGAGACGAAGAACACGTGTAAGAGCTGAGAAAACGGTGGATGACTTCCTAGCCGTCCAATATGAAGTCAGTGATTGGAAATTGTAGCAAAGACGTATTTAAAACAATTTATACAGAAACTTGTTACATCATTCAAATAAAAGAGAAATTACAGTCAAGTTCGACCGCTTTTGAAATTGTGTCATGATAATTTTATACACGTTTACAGTGATATCGAATTACCTCTTTTGGAGAATGCATTTTCTTCTTGAAAATCCGTAGAAAAAGAAGTATTTGTTGGAGACTTTCGTTTTTAAGTTGGGGTGGAAACAGGCTTTCAATTCAACATGCCAGAAATACGTTCTTCAAACACTCTCCAGGATTAATATTCACGTATTGGAGCAGAGAAAACTCCCGAATTTGAAAGAAAATATTCATTCCAAATTGAATGAATTTTTCGATTCTATGTGCAAATTTATACATCATTACTTCAAAATCATAAGATGGTTTTTTAAGTGAACTCATCGTAAACTTTAGTGCCCTAATTCCGAAAAAATAAGAGTAGTACGGGATTGTAGATATGAAGAACTTGAATGCGAGTTGGTACTTAAAATTGCATTTGGTTTTGGCATCATCAGAAGAAAATAGCATTGATTAAAGGGTCGATTCACATTAGGGACTGTACATCCTTACAATAAAGGTTTTACCCTGCATGAAGGACACACTGTACTCCATTTCGAAAACTTGATCGTTTTTATGATGTAGAATTTTGCAAAAACCTATTTTCTCTGTCTTTCTTGCTAATTGTGAGATAATAACGACTTATCTAAAACATTTCCATGCATAAGATCAATATTAAAGTGGTAAAGTTCTTCATACATAATCATAGAAGATGCTAAATCAGAAATATACTTTTTAATTCTCATGCACTAACGCGCACTAGCCGGCTGCTCGAAGCAAGGAGCCCAACCAAGCCGACCTGTGCGGTTCTTCAAACATAGAACAGCTGCTCTGAGTGCGTCATTCGTACGTGCGCTGGTAAGAACACGTTGAATAGCGGGTTACGAACGTCGCATAAACGACTAGCAGAGAAAATCACGGCAAGTAAGACATGTTATTATTTCCGATATTGTTAGAATTTGCTACTTTTTAATCGTCATCGGAAAAAAAGAAAAGCTTTGCAGAATAGAAGTGCTTGAGTCGTAGACCTTCTAAAGGCAATATTCAATGCAGAACGGTTTACTATGACAGAATACTCAATTAATTTTTTGTGTTTGAGCCTTCGCCTCTTTAGCCTTTCTTCCAATTTAATTTACCTTACTTTCGCATGGTTGCGCTCCTGTGTTTAATACTGAACTCGACCTCAAAATTGGAAGTTCTTCTTCAAATTGCAGTAATATTTAGAATGTGCTTATGAAGTTTCAGGGTTAGTACTGATTCAATACTGATTAATTAACTGCTACTTGGTATAAACTAAATGAAATAAAATGGAGTTAGTTTTTTGTTTAATAATACATTAGTATACTATGTTCTTGTTTAGAAGACTCAGAATCCCTGCTCGAGACTGCACGTTTAGCCCGGGTTACTGTAATTGGCCCTATTCTAACCTAGAAATCAGCCATCCCTGCTGTGAAGAATTTTGAATCGATCAACTATTTGTATAGTAAAAACTAACTGGTCTGTAAGGTGTGCATTGTATTTTTGTGTTGACCAATTTTTTGTACCGTGTTGAAAATTATTAAATCATAAAAATATTCTAGTTTGTTGGCCACTTTTAACTTACCCAGAGCGCCCTCTCCTTTCCAGTTATGTTAGACAACTGTTTCCGAAGTCATACTCTTTGGCCTGATTTTGCTCTTTTAACTTTGCATCAACAGGCTTCCGAGGTGGCGTAATAAAGTCTTACTCTTTTAAGCCGCTTGCCCAGCATAAGTATTACAATATTTATTTCCGACGACCCTTTCAAGTTATATTTTGAAAGTGTACACTAAGTAGCGCTGCAGCTTGTGAGCTTGGAGACCTCTCGGATTGTTCCCTCGCTCGCTTCATTCCGCTCGACGGTCTCGGAGCCTCGTCAGTACACTTGATATTTCATGTATTACTGAATAATTTTGAGCCCAGCTATGAAGGGTCTCAACAGAGCAATCGACTTTGCACAGTCAAAAATATCGAATAAGATTCATTTACCTCGAGTAAAATTTTTGATTCAGGTTTCAGTGATCAAACTTTTCCGAGAGATACTCATTTTTTGTGATACTACGAGTCTACGAGTCAGCAAAACATCCTGAGTACCTCAGTACATCACCTCAGGCATATGCTCCCCACATTGAGAGCACGCGCTGACACTTTTAGGTTTTTAGTTGGGAAACAAGGTTTTATTTTTCTCTATATAGATGTCTTGCAGATTCGTCCAATATTAATATGAAATAAGAATAGTTACGATGATACGAATAAAGATATAGCATCTGAGAATCACGACATGAGCTATACAATTTTACTGAAATGATAGCCAGTGTTGTACTTGGCTTCTCATTGCATCCATCAAAGAAGGAAATAGGAGCACTTCAGAATTTCTTTCTTGTTTTCGAAGAAAATTCACTAATTTGTTTTCCGGGAGTAAGATTTCCTTGTTATTTCAGTGAAACATTCAGCACATCATTTATAATTATATCTATCAATATGGTGGTTAAGAATACAAATATTTCGAAGAACGTATAATTTGACGACGAACTTTGTTACGCAACAAATTACGCTAATGACGCTCTCATTGGCTAGACCACAATATGCAATAGATTCTGTAAGAACAAATTCTTAATATATAGATTCGAGTTTTACGGCAGGTATGATCACAACTATTGCATGTAACTTAAAAAAGTTATAAGTTTCTTGTGTTGATAAAATTTTGTGCTTTTTGTGTGATAATCCCTAGCAGAACTTTTAATTCTCAATGAAATAGAACGGAGTCAAATTTCAATTTGATTGACTGCGTAACGGTGAGGAAATAGATTGAAACATTTTCTAAGCCCTGATGTCACATTACATCGTTACTCGATATTCTTCGCTTCATGGTACGCTTTGCAAATAATTCTCATTTACATTCATGTTTTGGGTTGCACAACTGCGTCACTAATGATCAAAAAACACAAAAATTTATGTTGATGTCCTCATCATTACAGTCGAGATTTAAAAATCAATTATCTACTTCTTAACTCATGGAATTGAAAGAGTTGAAAGCTCAGTAAGTAGAAGAGTTCTTTCTCTAACCTCTTAGAAACTTTGTCACTGTTTGCTGAACTTATCTGGAAGGCTGATCATTCTCCGGTGAAAATAGAAAGGCCTGTCAGAAATGGAACCACGGTGTCCATAGCCCAAAGTGAGACGCTTAACCCCACGCCTCTCAGAGGAGAATAATAAAGAATCGTGGACACAAAGCTCTTCAATTCACTAACAAAAACCATCGCTGTTTCGGAGGCCAAAACTCCTAGTTAGGGCTTTCCTACCTCAGGAGTGATTTTTCACTGCACCATTACTGTGATCCGCCTCATTGCGCAGAGTTCTTACCATCATTGCGCAGAGTCCTTCTAACGCTTCAGCCGTTTGATTTCTTAACTCAGACTTGGAAACGTTTAATCTTCGTGGGCAGAAGAAGTCTGAGCCAGGATCAAAAAGCTTTTAACATGTCTCCTTAAAATAGAGTTTAAGGGGCTACAGGTGCTGCCTTCAATCTCCTCCTTATCCAACACCGTGACTGATGCCAGGACTGCATAACAACACTAAAATGCTTAACCAACGTGGATTGGTTTGCTGTGATCCTTTGTGCTATGGTTGCCCAGATAGTTTTCCAGACATTGAGAAGAAAGCACAACAAGCATTTGGATACTGGGTGTGAAGTACTCTAAGGGTAGAAGATTTAAGTTGCATTGTAATGGTTTGAATTAGTCATTCTTTCATAGGAAACCAGAAGTCCAAGTGCACTTACGGTAAAATATGAATACAATTCATTGAATTTTTGGAGGGAAAAGGGTTTCATTCTCACTGCATGGTTCTTCTTTGCTGCTCCTCTGAACTGACGATAGGATCCCAAAAGCCAGGTTGGAGCTTCAGTATCTCGCCACTCTGCGCTGAGGACGCCATGCGCGATACTTGCCAGTCTGAACTACTGAGCTCTCTCCTCTCGCTCTGTGCTCGTTACGGCACTCTATATCCAGCATTCTTTAGTGATCATGGTTTTACAAGGCGGCTCCTGTGTGTTGGCGGTCTCTGATATTCTAATCGATGTATTTGTTAATTTAGGGTGTTTTTGAAGCATATGTATGACTCCTGTGTTTCACGAACTTCCTCCATATGAACCCAACTGAAACTGAGCTAAATGACAGTGATGCCACGCATGCTGGTCTCTGCTGTTGTAACTTTGCGATTATAAAATCACCTCATACAATCGTAATTGCAGTTTTCTCGTAGAGGATCTGTGCTTATTTATGAGGCTTTTGAGAATCCTCGTGTTACTTGTTGACGAGTCAATTTTGGTAATAAGCTATGCTGTAGGTTTTGTCTGATACTCGTCTTACCGATAAATCATTTATAACATTTTTATGTTAGAAGAATTGATAAGTATTTGGGCATTTTAGGTATTGTATTTGTAGTAGTAACTATTTTTATTGCAGTGAACGTTGCCTACTGATGATGCAGATGCACATGCCTCCATACACAGTCATTTAGTCGGATGCTGTCGTGCAATGTCTCTCCGTGAGATGCAAAGGTGAAAAAATAAGAAATTGTGTGACAATTATCTCAACACACAATTTTATCGATTTTTTTCTGACGCAATTATTTACGTCGTATGGTATAAGTTACAAAAAATGATTATTTGATTATATAGATGTTCATTTAAATCATTTAATTGAATGTTTCTGAATTTTATATACTCTTCATGCTGAGCGAAGAATATCCAACGCTCATTCGGTAAAAAAAGTACGAGTTTTTTAAGTCCGCGAACTCGGATCATAAATGGTTTATTCTTACGCAGTTTTCGAGTGCAATTTTATTTTGAAACGACGCCTCCAGTTCCCCCGGCCTCATTAGCCCGCAGTTTGACGGGTGGTCGACGAGTTCTAAACAACTTTGTAGTGTTGCAGCAAACATTTTAGTCCTGGAAACATGGTCTTCGTAAGAAAAATTAACCGAAAACGCTTCATTTGGCTGGTGCTCATGCCGCAGTTTGTTTGATACTTCGAGATAGAGAAGACTCAAAGAAAACATTCAAATCGAACGAGGAAGTGCGATTGACGTCATAGCGCACACCTCAGGGGGCCAGAGCAAAGCCTAATGTTTAACTCGAGGCGCCACCGCCCCACGCAGCGTGTGACTCAGACCTCAGGCCACTTGTGCTAGGCGGCTGATGCAACCTGGATGCGGGCGTAAGCTTTGAGGTGAAACTTGGGGCCTCTGTTGGAGGTGATCAAAATGCGCAGTTGGGATTGAAAATTGGGAGAATTATTTCGTATTAGGAAGTATGGATAAAATATTTTCAACTACCTAATTAATTGTTTCAAATCAATAGCAAAGGAATACAGATAATTTAAAAGTCAATAGGCCAGTAAGCTGCATTTCATGTGTGGCAGATTTTGAAAATTGAAAACATGTTACCCACAAGCAGCGTAGAAAACTTTAACCACAGTTAAGAAGTAGAAATTAAGTGTCAAATCTTGAAAATATACACCATGATATTTTTCACTTGATATACAAAGCAGAATAATATTCACCCAGCAACACTTCTCAGAGTTCCAGTCATTTAATCAGTCCACTGGCTTATACTCTAAGACGGAGATGAACAGCAGTTATTTATGCCATTTTTTCTTGAGAGTTTTTTGTAGAGAATTGTTTAGAGTTAGCAGCTCAGTAAACACATTAGATAATATGAAGCAGAAGAGGCCATCCGAAAACGCTCGAGTAAAAAGCGAGTACCTAACAATATTTTCCTACTGAATATTTTAACATGAATAAATCATAGTTTATCCGTTGATTTATACATAATTTCTACAAAGTTACTGGTGATCTAACACTGAATGACCAAATACTGACGCATGCGTTGTAAAAAGTAGGCTTATTCCTTTATTAGGTATTTGCGAAAAGAATTTTTGAGGAATAAATGTGGATTTCTCGTTTGAGCTAATTTTTTTCCAAATCCTGTAAACAACGTCATCGAATTTTGGGAGAACTGGGTCGATGCCTCATAACCGAGTATGCTAACTGAAAGCGCTGCGTCAGTCTACAGCTTTTTAACTTTAATTTAAAAAAGCTCAAGTTCAATTTAAAAAAGCTCAAGTTCAATTTAAAAAAGCTCAAGTTCAATTTAAAAAACCTCAAGTTTAATTTAAAAACAGTCAAGTTTAATTTGAAAAAGTTGAAGTTTAATTTAATAAATTCAAGTTTAATTTTAAAAAAATTCAAATTTAATTTAAAAGAGTTCAAGGTCAATTTAAAAAATATCAAGTTTAATATAAAAAAGATCAAGTTGAATTTAAAATGTCTCAAGTAGGCTATATATAAAAAAGATCAAGTTCAATCTTGAAAAGCTTGTTTTTCTAAAATTGCATACTTGTCTAATAATAATATAGGTAAAGTTTATTTGTGAGAATGCATATTTATTTAAAAGTACTAGCACTGAAAATAGAGTACATCGAATATTGGCCAAAGCAGGCTGCTATGTTTTTGGACTCAATTTGACATTCAAGTTCTACCTATGAATCATTTGCTAAACAGATCATCGACACTTATATCTATTGATAAAAATGATGCGAAAAAACCTCATGTTATAGGTACCTGTGGGACAATTAGCAAGCAGCACTGACTGAAAAGTTGAATGAAGCTCAGTAATGTTCAATTTTTGAGTCCGTGCAGTTTGCTAATTGTCACACAGTTAATTATTACATAAAGTTTATTCGCATCATTTTTATCAACAGATATAAGTACCGATGATCTGTTTTGCAAATGATTTAGCAAATGATTCATAGGTAAAACTTAAAGAATGTCAAATTTAAATACAAAATCACAGCAGCTTTGTTTGTCTGATATTCGACATACTCTATTTTTAGGGTAAGTACTTTTAAATGAATATGCCTTCTCAGAAATAAACTTTACTAATATTATTAATACATAAGTATGAAATTCTAGAAACATAAGCTTTTCAAAATCGAAATTCAGGTTTTTTTAAATATAGCCTGCTTGAGACTTTTTAAATTAAACTTAATCTTTTTTAAATTGACTTGAGCTTTTATAAATTGAAGTTAAAACGCTGTAGAGTATTTCACAAAGTTTAGTTTGTCGGGATCATTTCAATTGCAATAAATAACGAGCCCTTCACTCCTGCGATTCTATAACAAAAACTGCTGACTGACGATATGATAAAACGATTTCGTAATTTGCACAAGTTTGCCCATAGATATCAAAGAAAGCATTTGTGTCTCGAAAGTAATGGAAAAGTATGTTTCATGCAAAATAGAGGGTTCAAATGAACCTCAGACGAAAAGATAAATGGCTTCAAGTGACGAGCAAATTTGAGAGAATTTTCAGACTATTTACAAATGACTGGAAATCACCGGAAAACAATGCATCACCTTTAATGCTAAAAAAAACTGACACGCACTAATAATTCCAATGGCGGTTAAGTTTTACAACATGAACTAAATCCCCAAGTCACGTATATGAGTGAGTTCTCTGGCCGATCGCTTTGACACGAGTTGGTTGATTATCTGCTGCACAGTAAAACACAATAAATCATTTCTACTTTATGTCCGGTATTATTTTCAGTGAACGACCAGGAATGAACACATGGTTCATAATGAGTTTATCAAGACGAAGTTTGTGAGCACAGGTACATAAGTAAGACAATGATATTCGAAACGGTTGGAAGCAAGGATATACACGGTGATGAAAGATGTAGAAAAAACGCTGAAGGGCTGTGCTTTCTTGTATACGGAGCAATATTCTCCGCATCGTCACAACACTGTGGAATGAATACGAATGAAATGTTCTGCAGTGTTGGTCAACAAAAACACATGCAGGGAGCTAATATCACACCTATGACGGTTCAAAATTGCACCGCCAAGATTTCAGGATCAGAGACTTGTGGGAAACTTTACATTTGTTGGCAAAGCCCGAGAATATTGAAATCATTTACTCATAGGATGATTATTTTATTTTTCTGATTTTCGAGAAGAAAGAAAATTAATTTCTATGCTCATATATTTCATCAAAATACCCTCTGAACACTGGAATACTGAACTTTGAAATAACACCGAAATACTGAACGGTAAATAGGAATTAATTTTGTGAGTAAAAATTCAGTAAAACTTCACGTAAAAATTTGAAAACCCAGCCTAAAACTTACCTTAATTAAAAACAAAGACTTCTCAAGCAAGTTAGCTGCAACAGCGAAGAGTAACTAACAAAATTTAATTTTGCAGTAAGCCTTCGCAACAAGAACTAGTTACATCGCAGAGTATGCATTTAATTTCCTTTTAAGACTTTATATATTTAACGATTAGGGGTTACATATTTATTGAATTAAAACGTACGAGATCGCACAGTTAAAACAGACAGCCAGAGTGAGTTAACTCCCTTTGCCCCCAGGGGCAAGGTTGAGCCGAAAGCAAGCGCCGAAAGGTAGGGCAGAAGCTTGACTTGAAGGATTAGGTGCTGGGAACTTTGGAGGCAGTAGCGGCAAGGTAGCGAGACACCGTCACGCAGGGAGCCAGGCCGCAAAAGGCAGACTGCCGCGACTTCAAGAAATTCTCCTGGGCAATTGTACAAAAAGACTGATGGTGGAGTTAGAGAAAGTCCGTATTGAGAATTTTAATTGAATTAAACGAAAAATTAGTACCAATAGTAAACAACAGAGTCAAACGAATCAATAGGCGAGGAGTAGCACTGTTCGGGCTCGAGTGCTCAACACGCAGCTCTTGCCGCACGCAAGCGCCCACCGCTTGGCCCAAAAGATCTAGACCCAACGGCCTGTAGGGAAAAACAAAGACTTGAGCCTATAAGGACATGAAATAACCCCGGAGCAGCTTCAACCCCTACCGAGGCAGCTGATATATCGGCTGCGGAATTGCGTTCCAATTCTAGTCATAAGTTATACCTTATACGTTATAAGGTTTCAGTTATAAGGTTTCAGTTATAAGGTTTCAGTTATAAGTTATACGTCATAAGGTTTCAGTTATAAGTTATACGTTATAAGATTTCAGTTATGAGTTATAAGGTTTCGGTTATAAGTTATACGTTATAATGTTTCGGTTATAAGTTATACGTTATAAGGTTTCGGTTATAAGTTATACGTTATGAGGTTTCAGTTATAAGTTATACGTTATAAGGTTTCAGTTATACGTTATACGTTATAAGGTTTCGGTTATAAGTTACACGTTATAAGGTTCCAGTTATAAGTTATATTCGAATGCGTGTGTGGCGTTGCACCCTAATTGACCAGAGCACGAAATTGATACGTTGACAGCAAATCACAATGGCCAACCAGCCCTCGTACCCCTTGGTGCTATCCAGTGCTTCGACGTAAGACGGAGAGGAGTAAAACGGCCCTCGGGGAGTTAGGCTTCCATGCATGGTCAGGTCACACGCCAGCGGGCGAAGAGGCGAACTCGGCCCCTCGACGTAGCGACCGACTCGCTCCACACGCAACCCCTGTCTTCCGGCGCCAAACTTCAGCAACACCTACCGGCACTTCCTAGGCGACCCAAAGCTTCGCAAAATACGCAGCCCTTATTGACGGCAACGCAAGGATTGTATTGGCGGCTGATCCAGTGGCACTGTACGAGGCGAAATTTGGGGCGAGACCGAAGAGGGTTGCATGGCGGGTGATTCAAGTAGACATGTTTTATGTCGTAGTCACCCGACCAGAACAATTCACCGTTAACGCACAAATCGTGACTGGTCAACTCAATAAATAAAATTTCTTTGAGAGGTAGCCTTATTAATAAGGTGACCTATCTGGATTTCCGCACAGCAATCTCCACACCCGAGAGCTAACACCCAGCACCAGTTGGAGGACAATTAAGAAAGAAATAAACACAACTCAAAAATAAATGAACAAGTTTAAATAAAATTTCATCAGCAAACTTGCAACAATTGTTTCATTTAGAATTACCTTATTTATACCCCTCATGGGAGCCAACTGAATGGACAATGAAGGTGAAGGACCTGAGCTGCTATGACAAGCACGTACAGCAGGAAAGAATTGACTGAACATTAGAAACCAAGACTTCATGACCATTACAACGAACAGGTCAAACAAAATTACCTGGTGAAGAATTCGATGAATATGATGAATAAGACTAATATTTTAATTAACAATTCAATACACACCTGAGCTTATGAATGGCACTCAGTGTATGAACTTTTAGGCAAAGAATTAACCGTAGTAACTTTAGTTAACGGCCAACTGGACATGTTAATTACCAAAACCACTTAGGATATTTAAGCAAAAAGTAAGCAACGTAAATTAAGGAAAGAAACCATTCTCATAAACAAAAATAAATTATAGAGATAATATACACAGGAAGAATTTAAAGAAAAACAATTGCCCAAGTTCTAGCCAAGTACTGCCTCCTCCATCACCGTCCCGTATCAAGTGGTGATGCTCACAGCGTATGCCACGCCGCAGCAAGACGCTCCACGGAACCATCCGATGAAGGCTGCAAATCAGCCTTCGCCAAACCAAAACCCTGAACATTACACAGGCTGCATTTAAAAATCAAGGTAGACAAAATTCAATGGTAAGAATTTCAAGTGTTATTAAATAGAGTTCAAAACAGTTCTCTAAACCTCCTGCCACAACGACCCACCTCAGCTTCGTCACGACCGGAACAGCCAGAACCTCAGACTCACAAAGGAACGCTATCGACATAGGCACACCAGACGCATAACCTTGAGGAATTATTTCCGATATACTTTTGAGAAAAATCTCTCCCAGGGTGAGGATCATTCAATCGAAAATCGCTGGTGGACGTTAGAATACAACAACACCCCTACACACGCGGCAAATTTAACCCGGGAATGGTTTATACACGAAATCAGTGCTCTCCAGGAGCCAAGCTTATCACCGCGGGTAAACCCGGTTGGAAATTTCTAGGTAACACTAGAGAATCGTATCAATCAGAGAAAACCGAAAAATCGTGATGAGTTGAAAAAGCTTCTGCGAAAAATGGGCGAATAGATTCCCACAAATTTAGGAACACCCAATTTCATGAGTAATCCTTTTTGCGAAGAAATAAAGAGTAAAGGCTTCCCAACTTTGCATTCAATATAATACTGTGTGGTTGTTCAATTTTGCCATGTACCATACACATTTCTGTTGCGTAAGAATCCAGATGCTTGAAAATTCTAATGTTCATTTCACCTTTTCAGTGTAACCGTTAATAACTATAATGCTTTAAGTTTGGTGTGTATTGGCTTGCTAACTCTGGGATAAACGTATAAATTTTTTTTGGAGTAAATTTTTTTGTTCTCCGCTTTGTGTGTTTTCTTTTGCTGCCCAAATCATACGGAAATACTGCGCAATTTTTCATACAAGAACATAGAAGCGGTACGTTCAAAACTCTACCTAACCTCTGAATTCTACGAACTAGTGCGCACTGGCCAGATGCACAGGGCGAGGTGACTCACGAGGTCGACCTGTGCGGTTGCTCAAACACCGGACATCTGCTCTGAATGCGTCATTCGTCCGAAAGCCGGCAAGGACTTACTGGACACAGGGTGAGCAACTTCGCATTTGTCACAGAGGAAAATGCCACAGAGGCCGCGGATGTGTATTGAAGTATATTGAATATGGACGCGTTGAATGAAATGAGAAAAATATCTTACAATTGTAATTAAAAATGAACTAAATTTGTCTCAGATGTGTGAAATAACGCATGATAACACGTCGAATGGTAGACGTAACCAATGTAGGAGTAAACCATTTCAGGTTAACAAGTTTAACATCGGCATAAAATTTCGAAACAAAAAAGAAGTAAGTACTATCACCTCGAATTGAACATATGTAAATTTTTCATTAAATATCTGAATTTCATCCTAACAAAGTTTATCGATTAAAGAGAAACACATTCCAAGATTCTGAAACGGGAACAAGGTAGATCGATACGCATCTCATTTGATATCTGTTGTAACAGCCTGTTAGAATAAAACCATTTCCGACATTTTCTTGCTTCCCGAAAATCAGAAAAACAATAATCAAATGAGTAAATGATTCTAATGTTCATGAATATTGCAAACAAATGCAAAGCTACCCACAAGTCTCTAAACCTGACGTATTGGCGGGATAATTTTGAACCGTCTTAGTCATGATATTAGATTACTACATTTCTTTTTGTTGACCAATGCTACCGAACAATTCATTCGTATGCATTCCACAGTGTTGTGACGATGCGGAGAATATTGTTCCGCATACAAGAATGCGCTGCCCACCAACTATTTTTCACCATCTCCCATCACCGTGTATAGTCTTGCTCCATTGTACATGTGCTCATAAACTTCGGCCTGATAAACTCATATCAGTCATCCTATCACCGCTCATTGAAAATAAAGTCTAGCTAACCCTTTCATTTTCTAATACCGGAGCGCCAGCCAGCGAGGGTTTTCTATAGTGTGGGGCATCTTTGAGTTTGTGACATTCATGAACCAGCTAAGTATACCGCATATCTAATTGTTCCGTCCCTAGGATCTAATCTCCAGCAAATCTCAGAATGATCGTTCCCAAATTTGCAATATATTCTTGTGCTTGTTAGCTGCGTTCATTACTAAAGTTTGAGTGCTGAAGCACAGGTAGAAAACATTTGCCTCCCTTTTCGAGCTTAAATGGCTTTGTGCGTACGGAACGAATAAAATAGGCTTTGATGAATTTATTTGTTTCGTACAACTAATTCACGTAAGCATTGATTGTTATTGCTTATCTTTACCGAGATACAAGGAGAACTAAAACTTTTTTGAAGTTCAAAGGGTATCAAACAATACACGGAGATGAAACTGAGATAAGAAATTTTGCCACTTATAATTTGTCCTGAAAACCAATCGCAGTTAATTACCATGCAATTGGAATAAGTAATTTTGCAACTACGATATTAATAAACATTCATTGATATTTTGTGCTCGGATTTTTTCATCACACCAAAATTTAGAGTATTTTTTTAAACCTATCGTTCATGTTGAGGCTTGAAAGCACACTTTTGATACCTGCTACATCTAAATCAGGTTTTTACAAACTTATTCAGTTCTTCAAGTGAGATATTTTGATCACTTAAATCACAAATGGCTGCGATATCTGCGCATTTATGAACTCACCTCATCAACTCTTAAACAATCGGAACTACATTTTCCTCACGTTTCCTTTCGAATTTCCACTGTATTTACAAAAAAAACATTAATCCAATTCAAAACGAGCTACCTCCCACTTTGCGCTGCAACGTTTAATTGTTCAAAGTTTCCAGACCCATCCAAGCTCGCGCAGGTATATGATGAAAAATAATGATGAAGTGGGTAAAAATGAGCCATATCTTCATTCCTAGCTGATCACTGAAAATAATACCGAGCACAAAATAGAAATGATTTATTGTGTTTTACTGTGTAGCAGAAAATCATTCAATTCTTGTCAAAGCGGTCGGCCAGAGAACTCTCTCATATCCATGACTTAGGGATTTAATTCATGTTGTAAAACTTAACGACCATTCGAATTATAAATACGAATCAGATTTTCTCAGCATTAAAGGTGATGCATTGTTATCCAGTGAGTTAAAGTCATCTCTAAATAGTCTGAAAATTCTCCAAAATTTGCTCTTCACTTGAAGCGATTCAACTTTTCGTCTGAGGTTCATTTGAGCCCTCTATTTTGCATGAAACACATTTTTCCAAGCTTTCAAGACACCAATACTTTCTTTGATATCTATAGTTAAACTTGTGAGTGAATAAAAAAAGTCTACAGGTTTCTGACCACCCATAAAACAATGAATTGTAACGTAAGTGCACGGAATTTGATAAACTTGCCTAAGTAGGTGGATAGCTTCCACGAAGATACGTTTTTGTGTCAACCATTAAAAATATTCTGTTCTGACATCAGCAAACAAGGTTCCTTCACTGGAAGCAATTCAGTATTCTTTCTGGTTGTTCAGATAAGACTGAAAATTTATTAATGATTACCTTTATATCTAAGGGGTTGTTACTCCGAAGGGTCTTCAAAAAATATTTAAGGTAATTCTGCTCTTCTACAGCAAATCGTTCGGACACACGTTTATAGGCTGCAGGTGCAGCCTGGTGACCAGGCCTCCTCACCTACTAGGCTCACGACGAGCGCTCTAGCATTGGCTACATGTTAGCCGCACTCCACTAAATACATCTTTGGATTATTTATTACCAGACGCATCAAGTTTCTTCGGCGCGTATGATGCTCTATTTACAATACTACGTTGTGATTCGCGTGGAACACGATACCATTCCGTTTCCAAATTCTTCATGTTTTAAATTAAACACGTGCAAATATTTTTTCTCTTACTTTCTGAGTCATTCAATAACTCCCATCTTCAACGGTCATTTTCAGTTCTTATTTATCTCTGTCGGACGTACTTATCTCCCAAATATATGTCAAATTTCTAACTTTCACCTGAAATAATTCTCTCTCCTCACTCTCTATCATGCTCTTTCAGCTCAAGAGGAAATGGAGCTTTCAAAAAAAGCATCGTGACACTTAAGCATGTTTGTAAGGATGATAATGAAACTTCACTCAATATTATTTGAAATATTAACATTCTGATGATCACCGTGGCCGAGCGCTTAAGACAGCGCCCTTCACGAGAAGGTGTCGGCAGTTCGATTTCCGGCGTCGCGGGGTGATTTCTCTCCGTTGGGGAATGACAGAACTCAGGCGAAATTCCCCACTCCACCCAGGTGTCGGAAATTGGTACCCGCTTGACCGCGGGTAACCGTCATCCCAGTCTAAGTTTTTCGCCGCCTACATGCATGTTTTTTATCGCCTAACGGTTTAAGCGATTAAATTGCTTACGCGGCGAAAAACATGGATGCAGGCGGCGGAAAAGTTAGACTGGGGTTGCGTCCTGATGTTAGTTATAAGGCAATTGAAAAACCAATGTATAAGATGAAATGTATCAGGTTTGAATGATTGGAATAAAACATCCTTTTTTAGTATAACAACTAAATTTGCAACCAACTAGTTTCGAAGCCGCGACCATGGAAAAAATTTCTTTATTTCATTGCCCTGATTTCACCATCGACGAGCGGTTTAGAGCGTGCGCACATTTCACGAGGAAAGTCGCCGGTTTGAAACCTGGCATTGTCAGCCCTGTTAATCTCCTTGTTGAGAAAAGAAAACAAAGCCATAATTCCCCACACGACTTAGGTGTTTGAAATGCGCACGAGCTTGTCCAGAGGTAGCCGTCATTTCGTCTTGGCGCTACTTACAAAGCATCTGAAAAACCAATGAAAAAGATGGATGAATCAGGCATCATTTGAATAAAACATCCTTTTTATACTTGTCTCGTCCTATCCTCGTGCGACGATTGTTGTCATTTCATGTCATGAGAGAATTATGGCAACTCAGTACAGTGATCAGTACAAATGAACAAAAACCCTTTCATAAAAATGTACCAAAAGTTGAATTTCAGGAATGATTATAGATCGTTTTATCTCCTAAAACTATCTTTTGCTCCTATAATGCCAATTGATAATTTTTTTGCCGCCAAACTACTCAGTTTTTGAACTGTGCACCATATTCTTTGTTGCGATGCAGGTGTGATTCAGTTCTTATTCGCAGATGTTTGAGTCTCCTTGTATTTTGAATTTTATTATGAAAATCTCATTTTAAATTTCCTTTTATGGTGAATTGAAAATTCTTTTCAAGACCAGTGTTCTACTCTAAAATAACTGGCCTATAAAGGATTAAGAAATTTAGCTATAAGTTTATTATAGAAAAGGAAGAGTGAGATGAGAATCTAGCTGATTGCAAAGATCTTCATGCAAATTACCTCTTCGTTTTCATTGGTTTGTAAATAACGGGAAAATTATCGCTCAGTTATACAGGCCACTAACCTTCATTCCTTTCCCAAGCTAAGTATTTTGAATATTTAGTACAGCTGAATTGAATGGTGAGAAAGTTTTTGGGTGTAGCATCCTACGCCATGTAAGCATTTTAATCTCCCTCAGTTAACATTTCGACAAAAGTTTCTCTAAATGCTCGTCTTATGATACACAGCTCAACTAAAGGAAGGAATTTTCTAGATTTTCTCAGACTACAGCTTGCTCAAGGCATTGATGAGAGATGCTAATAGCGTCAGTGACTGTTGATGACTTTCATTGCATCTTCTTCTAAGTGTTAGCTAAATTACGAAATTGTTTTTTCCTATCGTCAGTCAGCAGTTTTTGTAATAAAATCGAAGGAGTGAACGGCTCGTTATTTATTGCAATTTGATTGATCCTGACAAACTAAACTTGGCGATATACCCTGGACTGACACAGCACTTCCAGCGACCATATTCGGTTATGAAATTTCAACCGAGTTCCCCCAAAAATTTGATGACATGTTGACTAGATTTGGAAAAAAATTACCTCGAGCGTCAAATCCACATTTGTTCGTCAAAATCCTTTCTGTAGGAACTTAATATGCGGAGTGGCTCATCTTTCACAGAGCATGCGTGAGAATTTGATGATTCAGTGTTAGATCACCGTAAAATTTGTAGAAATTGTGCATACAGCAACAGATGAATTTAAATTTCTCCATAATAAATATATTCAGCAAAAAAATATTATTAGGTGCTCGCTTTTTGACTCACGCGTCTCAGGATGGCCTTTTTACTTCATATTATTTAAGGTATCCATTGACAAGCTAACTTCAGACAATCCTCTACAAACCATAACTCTAGAATGAATGACAAGAATAACAGTACTTCATGGAGTGCAAGCCAATGAACTGATTAAAATGACCCGAACAGTGTGTAGAGTTGTTGAGTGAATCTTATTCTGCTTCGTGCCATCAACTGAAAACTATTATACTATATATTTTCAAAATATGACATCTAATTTCTACGTCTTACATGTGCTTAGAGTTTCTACGCTGTTTTTGGATATCATATTTTCAATTTTCAAACTCTGTCACATGAAATGCAGCTTACTGGCCTATTGACTTGTAAATTATTTGTAGATTCTTTTTAATAATGTTTTGATACCATTCCTTCAGTAGTTTAAAATATTCGATCTATACGTCCTAATACGAAATTATTCTCCCATTTTGCTCTCCTAACTGCGCATTTTGATCACCTCCAACAGAGGCCCCAAGTTGCAGCCCACAGCTCCCACCCACATCAAGGTTGCATCAGCCGCCTAGCACAAGTGGCCTGAGGTCTGAGTCACACGCTGCGTGGGGCGGTGGCGCCTCGAGTTAAACATTAGGCTTTGCTCTGGCCCCCTGAGGTGTGCGCTATGACGTCAATCGCACTTCCTCGTTCGATTTGAATGTTTTCTTTGAGTCTTCTCTATCTCGAAGCGTCAAACAAACTGCGGCAAAAGCGCCAGCCAAATGAAGCGTTTTTGGTTAATTTTTCTTACGAAGACCATGTTTCCAAGACTGAAGTGTTTGCTGCAACACCACAGAGTTGTTTAAAACTCGTCGACCACCCATCAAACTGCGGGCTAATGAGGCCTTGGGAACTGGAGGCGTCGTTTCAAAATAAAATTGCACTCGAATACTGCGTAAAAATAAACCAGTTATGAACCGAGTTCGCAGACTTTAAAAGAACTCGTACTTTTTTAACCGAATGCGCGTAGGTTATTCTTCGCTACGCATGAAGAGTATATAAAATTCAGAAACATTCAATTAAATGATTTAAATGAATATCTATATAATCAAATAATCATTTTTCGTAACTTATACCATCCGACGTAAATAATTTCTTCAGAAAATATTTCGATAAAATTTTTTTTGAAATATTTCTCACTAAATTTACCATTTTTTCACCTTTGCACCTCACGGGGAGACATTGCACGACAGCATCCGACTAAATGACTGTGTATGGAGGCATCAAGTGCATCTGCATCATCAGTTGGCATCGTCCACTGCAATAAAATAATTTTAATTTTACTTAGGATAGTTACTACTACAAATACAGTACCTAAAATGTCCAAATACTTGTCAATTCTTCTAACATAAAAATTTTATAAATGATTTATAGTTAAGAAGAGTATCAGACAAAACCTACAGCATAGCTTATTACCAAAATTGACTCGTCAACAAGTAACACAAGGATTCTCAAAGGCCTCATAAATAAGCACAGATCCTCTACGAGAAAACTGCAATTACGATGGTATGAGGGGATTTTATAATCGCAAAGTTACAACAGCAGAGACCAGCATGTTTGGCATCACTGTCATTTAGCTCAGTTTCAGTTGGGTTCATATGGAGGAAGTTCGTGAAACACAGGAGTCATACTTATGTTTCAAAACACCCTAAATTAACAAATACATCGATGAGGATATCAGAGACCATCAACACACAGGAGCCGTCTTGTAAAACCATGATCACTAAAGAATGCTGGGAATAGAGCGCCGTAGCGAGCACCGACCGCAGAGCGAAAAGAGAGAGCTCAGTAGTACGGACTGGCAAGTATCGCGCATGGCGTCCTCAGCGCAGAGTGGCGTCATCTTGAAGCTCCAACCTGGCTTTTGGGATCCTATCGTCAGTTCAGAGGAGCAACACAGAAGAACCATGCGATGAGAATGAAGCCATTCCCCCCAAAAAATCGATGAATTTTATTCAAATTTTACCGTAATTGCACCTGAACTTCTGTTTTCATATGAAAGAATGATTAATTCCAACTATTACAATGCAACTTAAATCTTCTACCCTTAGAGTACTTCACACCCAGTACCCAAATACATATTGTGCTTTCTTTTCAACGCATGTAAATTTACCTGGGCAACCATCAAACAAAGGATCACAGCACACCAATCCACGTCGGTAAAGCTGTCCAGTGTTGTTATGCAGTCCTGGCATCAGTCACGGTGTTGGATAAGGATGAGATTGAAGCCAACATCTGTAGCTACTTAAACTCTATTTCAAGAAGCCATTTTAAAAGCTTTTGATCCCAGCTCAGACTTCTTCTGTCCACGAAGTTTAAACGTTTCCAAGTCTGAGTTAAGAAATCAAACGGCTGAAGCGTTAGAAGGACTCTGCGCAATGATGGTTAGAACTCTGCGCGGCTCGCAGTAATGGTGCAGTGAAAAATCACTCCTGAAGCAGGAAAGCCCTAACTAGGAGTTTTGGCCTCCAAAACTGCCATGGTTTTTGAGAGTGAATTGAAGAGCTTTGTGTCCACGATTTTCTATTATTTTCCTCTGAGCGTCTCGCTTTGGGCAATGGACACCGTGATTCGATTTCTGACAGGCTTTCCCATTTTCAACGGAGAATGATCAGCCTTCCAGATAAGTACAGCAAACAGTGACAAAGTTTCTAAGAGGTTAGAGAAAGAACTTTTCTATTTATTGAGCTTGCAATTCTTTCAATTACACCATCTCCATGAGTTATGAAGTAGATAATTGATTTTTAAAACTCGACGGTAATGATGAGGACATCAACATAGTTTTTTGTGTTTTTTGATCGTTAGTGACGCAGTTGTGCAACCCAAAACATGAGACATGAGAGTAAATGAGAATTATTTGCAGAGCGTACCATGAAGCGAACAATATCGAGTAACGATGCAATGTGACATCAGTGCTTAGAAAATGTTTCAATCTATTTCCTCACCGTTACACAGTCAATCAAATTGAAGATTGACTCCGTTCTATTTCATTGAGAAATAAAAGTTCTGCTAGGGATTAACACACAAGAAACACAAAAGTTTATTAACACAAGAAACTTATAACTTTTTTCAAGTTACATGCAATAGTTGTGATCATACCTGCCGTGAAACTCGAATCTAAATATTAAGAATTTGTTCTTACAGAATCTATTGCATATTGTGGTCCAGCCAATGAGAGCGTCATTTGCGTAATTTGTTGTGTAACAAAGTTCGTCATCAAGTTATACGTTCTTCGAAATACTTGTATTCTTAACCGCCATATTGATAGATATAATTATAAATGATGTGCTAAAGGTTACACTGAAATAACAAGGAAATCTTACTCCCGGACTACTAATTTATGAATTTTTTTCGAAAACAAGAAAGAAACAAGTGCTCATATATTCCCTTCTTGGATGGATGCAATGAGAAGCCAAGTACAACACTGGCTATCATTTCGGTAAAATTGTATAGCTCATGTCGTGATCCTCAGATGCTATATCTTTATTCGTATCGTCGTAACTATTCTTATTTCATATTATTATTGGACGAATCTGCAAGACATCTATATAGAGAAAAATAAAACCTTGTTTCCCAACTAAAAACCTAAAAGTGTCAGCGCGTACTCAGGATGTTCAGGATGTTTTGCTGACTCGTAGACTCGTAATATCACAAAAAATGAGTATCTTTCGGAAAAGTTTGATCGCTGAAACCTGAATCAAAAATTTCATGCTAGGTAAATGAATCTTATTCGATATTCTTGACTGTGCAAAGTCGAGTGCTCTTTTGAGACCCTTCATACCTGGGTTCAGAATTATTCAGAAAAATATCAAGTGTACTGACGAGGCTCCGAGACCGTCGAGCGGAATGAAGTGAGCGAGGGAACAATCAGAGAGGTCTCCAAGCTCACAAGCCAGCAGCGCTGCTTAGTCAACACTTTCAAAATATAACTTGAAAGGGTCGTCAGATAAATTTTTTTTTATACTTATGCTGGGCAAACGGCTGATAAGAAGAAGACTTTATTACGCCACCTCGGAAGCCTATTGATGCGAAGTTAAAAGAGCAAAATCAGGCCAAAGAGTATGACTTCGGAAACAGTCGTCTAACAAAACTGCAAAGGAGAGGGTACTCTGGGTAAGTTAAAATTGGCCAACAAACTAAAATATTTTTATGATTTAATAATTTTCAACACGGTACAAAAATTAGTCAACACAATAATACAATGCACACCTTTCAGACCAGTTAGTTTTTCCTATACAAATAGTTGATCGATTTAAAATTCTTCACAGCAGGGATGGCTGGTTTTTAGGTTAGAATAGGGCCAATTACAGTAACCCGGGCTAAACGTGCAGTCTCGCGCAGGAATTCTGAGTCTTCTAAACAAGAACATAGCATACTAATGTATTATTAAACAAAAAACTAACTCCATTTTATTTCATTTAGTTTATACCAAGTAGCAGTTAATTAATCAGTATTAAAGCAGTACTAACCCTGAAACTTCATAAGCACATTCTAAATACTACTGCAATTTGGAGAAGAACTTCTTATTTTGAGGTCGAGTTCAGTATTAAACACAGGAGCGCAACCATGCGAAAGTTGGGTAAATTAAACTGGAAGAAAGGCTACAGAGTGACCACTCAAACACAAAGAATTAAGTGAGTATTCTGCCAGAATGAACCGTTCTGCATTGAATATTGCCTTTAGAAGGTCTACGACTCAAGCACTTCTATTCCGCACAGCTTTTCTTCTTTTCCTGTAACGATGAAAAAGCCGCAATTTCTAACAATATCTGAAATAATAACATGTCATACTTGCTGTGATTTTCTCTGCTAGTCGTATATGCGACGTTCTTAACCCGCTATTCAACGTGTTCTTACCAGCGCACGTACGAATGACGCACTCAGAGCAGCTGTTCCATGTTTGAAGAACCGCACAGGTCGGCTTGGTTGGGCTCCTTGCTTCGAGCAGCCGGCTAGTGCGCGTTAGTGCATGAGAGTTAAAAAGTATATTTCTGACTCAGCCTCTTCTATAATTCTGTATGAAGAATATTACCACTTTAATATTGATCTTATGCATGGACATGTTTTAGAAAAGTCGTTGTTATCTCACAATTAGGAAGAAAGACAGAGAAATTAGGTTTATGCAAAATTCTACATCATGAAAACGATCAAGTTTGGCAAATGGAGTACAGTGTGTCCTTCATGCAGGGTAAAACCTTTATTGTATGGATGTACGACCCTTAATGTGAATCTGCCATTTAATCAATGCTATTTTCTTCTTTAAGTACCAACCCGCATTCAAGTTCTTCATATATATACAATCCCGTACTACTCTTATTTTATCGGAATTAGGGCACTAAAGTTTTCGATGAGTTCACTTAAAAAACTATCTCATGTTTTTGAAGTAATGATGTGTAGATTCGCACACAGAATCGAAAAATTCATACAATGTGGAATATTTATTTTCTTTCAAGTTCGGGAATTATCTCTGCTCCAAGATGTGAATTAGTGGTCCTGGAGAGAGTTTAAAGAACGTATTTCTGGCACGTTGAATTAGAAACCTGTTTCTACCCTAAGTTCAGCCCATGGTAACGACTTAGAATAATGACAAAGAAGCAATGAAATATGAAGGTCTCCGACAAATACTTCTTGTTCTACGAATTTGCAAGAAGAAAATGCATTCTCCAAAAGAGGTAATTCGATATCACCGTAATCGTGTATAAAATTACCATGAAACTGATTTTCAAAGCGATCGAAAGTGACTGTCAAGTTCTTGTATCAATTGTTTTGGATACGTTTTTGCTTCAATTTTCAATTACTGACTTCATATTGGACAGCTTCGAAGTCATCCACCATTTGCTCTGAATTCATCAGGTATTCATCTCTGAGTTTGTTCCACTTCAGCAGACTGGCTTCGTCTTCATAATAAAGGGCTGAAGAATCAGCAAAATAAAAATTAAATGAAATGAAGCATTGCATTTTCAGTTTTAGGTTGGTATAGTGGGAAGCAGATTTGAGAGAGCATTTCCGGCCTTCTCAAGACGATAGACCCTTGAAGTTGCGTATCAGGAAAAGTGTATATGTTTGCAAATGGGAGTCTATCAGGATATAAAACGAATGATGGCAAAAGTAAGATAGCCACAAAGTAACCAGCATCTCAGCAAGTTGTGGGTTTTTGAAAATTCGGCGAACAAACCCGTACGTTAAACTGAAAAGCGATATCTTCGTGTAGACCCAACAATGATATACAAACATGTGTCAAATCAAGCGCTCGTTTTGAATATATTTCAATAACAGAGAATTTGTTGCTCCTCTTCTTGCAAAATTTGCTAAATATTTCATTTCAGTGATGTCTGGAGTCTTCAACATAACTTTTTGACAATTTGAATGAAATGGGTTCAATTTTTATTCAACCAATACTGCGAACCCTAATATTATTAAAACTAGATCATCGATTTGTGAAAAGTACACGAAATTCTTTACCTGATACGTAGACTATTGTTCATGATGAAAGACATATATTTCAGGTTCGCTGTATTCGAATTATATCGAACACATAGGGTTTTCAAACAAATTGAGTTTTTTCAACTAACTTCAAAGATATTCCCTTATTCTGCATGTTTTACGGTACACATAGCAGAAATGTGACATTGGAAGTGCAAAACTTAAGTGAAAAACTACCATTAAAAAATAGAAGATTATAATCTGCAAAATACAAAATATTATCCGTTTTGTAATTTTCATATTTAAACCAAAATGAACATCAGGTAAGACGGTGGAAATGAAGGTTTAGTGACTTATAGACATGATATTTTTCGGCGATGTGATTGACCTTGAGTTACGATCAGTGGCCGAGTGTGAGTTGTCTCAAGAAGATAAGAGACCAAGCCCATCAAACATCGCTCCAGCCAATGAGTGTGACTGTTGTTCGCATGTGAAACCTATATAAGGCCACAGACTTTCATCAATATCATCAGTTTTGTACTGTACCATCAAGATGCGTTCATCGGTGAGTAACTTACTCTTTCCTACTCGCGTTGGATTTATTGATGTATATTTGAAACTACTTTCTTAATATATTTTTGAAATTTGCATGTTCATCTGAAAATAGCAAACATGAATTTACATATCTGAAATTTGATCTGAATGCGCGTTATCCGAATTTTAATTTTTGCCTCATTTCCAGGTTGTTGTTTTGCTTCTGACTGTAGGAGTTGCTGTGGCTTTGCCCAGCCCCAACCCAGACCCTCTGTTAGGAGGTCTTGTGGACGGACTTCTCGGAGGAGTTCTAGGAGGAGGAGGAGGAGGTCTACTCGGAGGAGTTCTGGGACAGAATGGCCTGGTCGGAGGTTTATTGGACGGCCTTCTCGGGCCTCAAGGTGCTGTGCCCGGTCTGTTGAACGGTCTCCTCGGAGGAGGCGGACTTCTCGGTGGTCTTCTTGGAGGAGGTGAAGGTGGGCTTCTCGGTGGTCTTCTTGGAGGAGAAGGTGGGCTTCTCGGAGGACTTCTCGGTGGTCTTCTAGGTGGAGAAGGCGGACTTCTCGGTGGTCTTCTTGGAGGAGGAGGAGGATCAGGAGGAAGAAATCCTCTCAGCATTGTCACTGGTCTCGTGAACTGCTTGATTTCTAGCCTTGGCTTGGAAGGCCTCATTACCAGCGCCATCGCCATCTCCATCAGCGCTGGAATCGAAGTCGATTTCGAAGGTCTCATAAAAATCATAGAAAAGATCCGTGACCAAGTAAAGGTTTGAGAGCCGGTACTCCCATTGTTGAACACCGGACGCTGAAACCTCAAAATTTTAACCACAATATATTTGTGATGATTTCCTTCAGAAATTATCTTGGCCATCTTTTGGCACAATGATGTTAAATTGTATTGATTTCTAAAATAGTTGGAGTTTAATTTGATCTACTATCAAAAATTTCATTCTGTAATAACATTTCCTTCGAAACCCAATTCGAATAAAATTCCTGGCATGAATCGCTAATGTTTGGTCATTTATTCCTTGCAACTTCTTTTAACCTATCATAGACTTACCGTTGAAAATCCTTATAAAATGCCTCTGTAAACATTGATGTAGTCTTTGGCTAAGAAAGATGGTTTGTAACAACTTTGTAAAATTATACATGAGTTCAATTTTCGTGGACGATACAACATAAAATGTTTGTTACGACGTGAGCCGCTGGTGTACGAGAAAATTTTCATATTGCTGCTGACCGACCAAGCTCTAATTTCATATATCAATTCGAAAACACAATTTTTATTAATGATAAATCAAGGATCAATGAAGGCAACATCCACTTATAATTTTCTAATTTCAAAATTTCTTGTAACAATTGACCTCAAATTTAATTTGAATGCTGAACTTCAGTTTAACTCATCACGTCCGACGTATTAATGCAACGAAGTACGAGGCATGTGCAGAGGGAAACTCGGGAAGAAAAGATTTCAGTAAAAATTTCATTTTCCCTGTGAGATTGAAAAATGAAGGAATAATCCCAGCAGTCTCCACTCAAAGTCTGCTATGTGCAGGATTTGAAACAAAACGTTTAGGAAACCTTACAATGATTTCGAAAAATATTGTTTCATTGCAAATTCGTTTTGAAACTTTGCACACGTATTAGAAACGTGATTTTAAGTCTTTTTTGCTCCCGGAATTTTTTTATTCGACCCTTAGAAAATGAGTTATTTGAAGAAAACGATTTCATTTATCATTTCTCAAAACAAATGTTCTCCCACAATTTTAAAGCTAGAGAGATGCAGTTTTTTGCATTCAATTTTACTTCTATCATTCTAAAAACGATTAAACGTAGAATTTTAGATTTCGCTTGTTTTTGAGTTACTCATTTATTTGTGTTTATTGAAAATTTCTTCCAAATATTTTTCAAAACTTTTTAAATATCTCAAGAACACAATCAAAATTTGAAATTCTAAGTTTAATCTTTTCTAGAAAACTTAATTTACAAGCGAATGCATTGTAAAAAAACTGCATTGCTCCAGCGTCAAAACTGAGAGAGGGATACGAAAAAGAAAAGTGTTTTTCTTTTTACATCGGCGGAAATCAGTGTTTTGACTGGCGGCGTAGGTGCGCAGCCCAATATTTTGACATCCCCCTTCGAAGCGTCCGCAACCAAACTGAGACTTCTGAGCGCTGTCGCAGTCAGATAACAGCCACGGTACACATAAGAAGGTAGTAGCATTCAAGTCTTTTCTTAAAAGAGCCCTGGGGACGGTGACGTCACAGGTCCAGAACGAATAGCAACACAGATCAACAGAGTAGCGCTATCTGGCAACAATATGTGACAATATCGAGTCTGCTGTACAACAACTTGTACAACAACAACGCGACCAGTAACAAGACAACTCGTCGGCGTTGGTGTCTGCAAGAATGGCGTCTTCAAATAGAATGAAAAAAAGTTCTTTCATCGAATGTGAAAATAATTCTAGAGATCAACCTGATATCAAGTACTTTCAATATCATCATGCATATTTTAAAGAGTGGCCAAGAGCAAGTGGAAGTGAAATTTTAGGTTTAATTAAGGAATCTAATTTGTGCGAACATATTGTGTGTAGCCGCCGTTTTCGAAAACAGATAACAGAAGAATCGTTTTGCCGTTCAAAACAAAAGTACTTCTTGATAACATTGTGGTACAATTGCCTTAAAATGACATGAATATAGGTAAGATATGCAATTGTCATCATGTGTAAATTTTGTACGAATTTATCAGTACGTTTCCAATCCGTGAATTTTATGATGGTGCTACAATTTTGTTGAAAGCTTTCGTGAAACGTTGAGATCCCGTAGAAGAATAATTAAACAGGTAAATTAATTTTGAGAAGAGTAATTCAAGGTAACAGTTTCAAATATTTTTGGTAAATTTATATGAATGGTGCAAATTGGAATGAATGTTTTTGTTCCTAATATGACAATTTTTACTAGCTGGTTGGCTAATTAGGGATTATTATACAATTTGTAAGTAGGGGTATGGATAATTTCTACAGATGGTAGTACTTATTTTGAGAACTCAAAACTAAGCATTTGCAAGCACAATGTCATTCTTTTAAAATATCTTGAAATCTACCACATTACCTATCTATGACAACAAAATTATTCAAATAGTTGACAACATTAAACAGTCAAATTTTACTTGAATGTTGTCAACGATTTTCACAATTTTGTTGCCAATAATCAATAAAGGAACACATTTAAAAATGTTTTACAGGAATGACATTCTGCTCGCTGATGCGTTATTTTTTAATTATTCAACTTTGAAGTTGGCTTGTGCGCGCCAGGGAAGCGAGAGTGCCAAGCGTAATTTAATTGATAACGGAAGCTAACCCCCTATTACAAACGTAAAGAGGTTGGGTCGTGAGGGGTAGCCACAGTTCTTTTAGTGAAAATTATAAATAAAGGTTTCTAGTGACTTCTGTTTACATCATCTCCAATGACAGCCACCCGGTACCCAAGATGGCGTCCGCCATCATGAAGCCGATGTACACGGATGTCACTACAAACGTTTATTTATAATTTTCAGTAGAAGAACTGTGGCTAACCCTCACGACCCAACCTCTTTACGTTCGTAATAGGGGGTTAGCTGCCGTTTCAACTCTGAAATTGCGTAAAAAGGCCATTCAGGAGCGCCGCTCGTATAACTTAAAACCCAAATAACTCAAAAACTAAGCATTTGCAAGTACATTGTCATTCATGTAAAACGTCTTAAAATCGACTATATTACCTATCTATAGCAACGAAATTATGAAAATCGTTGACAACATTAAAGTAAAATTTGACACTGACTGCTTGAAAATCCTGTTCCCAAGAATCACTGCAGGACTACGTTTAAAAATGTTTTGCAAGAATGACATTCTGTGCTGATCCTTTATTTATGAGACATAGCAACCATTACGTTCTAATAAGGATAACATAATATATTCGGTTGCTTAGCCGCCGCATTGTTGAGTCACACTTATTTTTTTGGATGGACACGTCCATTTTTTTGTGGGAAAATAACAGCCTCAGTTTGGGTAAGTTAAGGTAAGCTGTTTTAGGTTGCTTTGTTATTTTAGGTTAGTTTACTTAACTAACCTAACATTACCTAACTTAACCTTACCCATCATAACGTCAATACCATATTAGAGCATATTTACGTCTCCATTCCTTCACTTTTAAGTACAACATTCATATAACTTCAAAGTTGAATAATTAAAAAATTGCGCATCAGCGAGCAGAATGTCATTCATGTAAAACATTTTTAAATTTGTTCCTTTAGTGATTCTTGGGAACAGAATTTTTAATTTCTGTGAGCGCATTAAACTCCACATTTATTATAGTTCCCTCAGACAATAAATTATTTTGTGCCCTAAGGCTCATTTTGTATTGAAACATTCAAATGAATTAAAAATCTGTTATATTATCCTCAATTACTTAGTCAATAATTTAAAAAGAATATTTTTTTGTGGATGTGAAGGTAAAGCTACGAGTAGCTCATGTCAACTGAAGCAAGCGTGCTACGTTAATCAATTTTGCTGCAGTTGAATAACTGTACTCAATTTTTATATTACAACACTTTGAAAAAATATATGAAGTACAATTTTATATATTGTATTTTATAATTATAATAATTTTTAGCTATTTTTGAATTACTCTGTTTTCTGAAGGATGTTCAAGTTATATCTCATAGCAATATTAATTGACTTTAGCCCCTCTCAGGGGGATACAACTAGTGTATCTAATGAGTGTTCCAAGGGGGACTATGTGTGGGCACGAGCTAAAGGTTAGGTAGGCTTTCTTTTTGTTAAAATAATATAGGTTTTTGTTTTGTTACGGACCATCTTTTTTTGGTTTACTGCTGTCCTGTTTTTTCAGCACCTACTACTTCTTCTTCAACTTTGATCTTGTTTCATGAACTTTTTTCTCATCTTACCGTTTCTATGCGTTTTCTGCATAGATTCTGCGTTCCCTTAACTCCATACTATATGGTGCCTTCTTCCTTCCTTTCTTTGGATCTCATTTTTTGAGGATAGGGAGGCCTAAACTAACTAACAATCTAATTGACTTTAACCTAAAAGAACTATCCTGAAATTTTCATTGTTTTGTGGGAAATGAAACATTAAAATGTCTAAAATATTTGATGCAGTGTAACAATTTTTCAGTTTAATTTAACTGCATTTGGTGATAAAATATCTTATATATAGATTCATCCACTGGGTGTATCGGTGAGTGAGTTGTGTTAAAATACTATTCATGTTTTTATAACTTATTTTCATTTCACAGGAAGATGTTGAAGAGTTCATGAGCAAAAAATCTGGTGGTGCAGAAGAAGTGATCAGGCGCCTTGATGAGCAGCTCAGCAACTATCGCTGCATGGAGTCGCACCTCACTGCCACTCGCTTGAAGTGGGTCTATTATTTTATAATAAAGATTCAAAAGAAGCACATTTGTATAGAGCATATTTATTTTATGTTAACTATGTCAGTATTAGTTGAAGTAGTATCCTATTTTTTGACTAAATCAAAAAAGCACTCATATGCCCAATGTAAAATTTTCTCTTGCTTATTGATGAGGACACAAGTGTTTTGTATCAAAGTTCATCATTAGTATTTGTTGCTCATTAGGCAAGACAAAGGTTGGGTTTTTGTAAAAAGTGCTACTCTAATATTTGTAATGCTATGCATCTAATTTCATTAGTGTAATTAAGATGTCTTCATGTTTTCGATGTAAGCCAACTTGCCAAAGTAATATTTTTCCCTTCTCCAGCATGCATTGAATGTAGGTGGGATATATTGTTAATTGTCATTCAGAAAGTTTAAAACTTTCCTCTTTGGTTATAATCTCTTATTCTTCATAGACTAAAATCATATGTGCATTATTTAATTTTTCTAACACTATTTGTCAAGGAATGTTTAGAATTTATGTTCCATGAAGTGAATATTTTTGACATCTGCAGAAATATTCACTCATCCATTATTTATTGGTGCAGGCTGAAGCACCAGGTGCCAGACATCAAAAGCTGCCTGCAGATCATAGAAGAAATGAAGGCTCGACAAGACAGCACGGAGGATCTGGAAACTCAATTCCTGCTCTCTGACCAACTCTATGTTGAAGGTACCATTCCTCCTTCCAAAAAGTCTGCTTATGGCTTGGGGTTAGTGAAACTGGACTAAGTTCAACTGCTGTAAGAAATTATGAGAAGTTAAAATGTGAAAGATTTTAATCATATTGTTTCTTTTAATGACATTACGTTTGGGTAGGGAGGAATATATTTTCATTTTTATTTCAGTTTGAAATAAGAGCAAAGCAGAAAATGTTGATTATGTATTTGTATTTTTCTTTTTAATTTTAGATGATTTTTGTTAAACCTATTTTCTTGGGTAGGTTGTAATATCTGTCATTTTTATGCAGAAGCTTTTTACTTCGTAGTGTGCTGCTCATGTGTTTGCTTCATTGCTACTGTCTTTACATTTAATTACTTGAAGCAGCATGTGCCTTAATTTTGGGGTGTATATGTGCCATAGTTAGATCAATATAACCAGTGCGCCCTCTCATGGAAGAACAACTTTTGCATCTATAGGAATTAGTACTGCCAGGGGTGAGATGTGAGGATCCAAGCTGAAGATTAGGTAGGTATTCCTTTGGTTGACGTAGAAAAATTTTTGTTTTGTCGTAGGCAATTTTTTTTTTGTTCACTGGTGTCTAATTTTTCATGTTATCTAATCAAACCAGTGTACATAATTATTGTGTATATTTTACTGGCGGTTTTACCCCTTTTTGTGAAAGCTTAAAATATCTAGTCAGAATGACTGAAAACTCTCCAGCAGTATGAGCAATTTCTAAGCTCTTCTTAAGGTACATATGCATAAGTGCCTCTTCTTATCAATGTATGGAACCTCTTGAATTACTATGTCTATCCCTTTTTCTGAAAGGAAACTGCAATTTCAGCTGCAATAATTACATCTATGAGTGTGTTTTGCAGATAACGAGTGTTACTGCAATACTGTAAGATCTTTGCATCAGTGCTTATTTGGTTGTATTCTCTTTTCTGGTCTTTTGGAGAACCCAGTGTACTAACCAAGTAATTCGTTATGTGTGATTGCTTACTTCATTTCATCAGTTCAGTTATTGAAAGTAAATTTTTGCATCTCTTCCAATTCCTTTGATAGATCGAAGTCTACCAACATAGACATTGATTTTCTGCATTTTTTATTGCTTTAGTTCAAACTGCTACAGCAAAATTCCTATGCTTTGATGCTTTGTTACTGATCTATGTATCTCTTGGTTAATTGTAGAAAACTTATTAATTGAACTTAAACCCATGGTTTTAACCTAAATAATACAGTGATGACTCGTGTGTGCAGGCGAATGTGATGCTAGAGTATGACCTGGACGCAGCAGAGGTACTGCTCAACAAGAACCTCAGCAACGCGAACACCAAGCTCACCCAGGTCGTTTCGGACCTTGATTTTCTTAGGTGAGGTTTAGTAGATTTTCATGTGGCTACATAACTACATTTTCTAAGTTCTATAAAATGTTTAAAAAATGTATGTATATACGTTATGTTCTAAAATACTCTTCTGTCATGGTTTTTCCGTCAAAAAAAGAATACTGTGAAAATTTGGTGAAATTGCCCGTTACTGGCACAATCAGGAATATGACTGTTTTCTTGCGTTTTCACGACGTGCTTATCTCGACATGTGTTTGTGGCCATACCTAATCTTTTATTTTATCTTTAGAGAGCTGCAGACTCCATTCAGCAGCTACTGAGAATTCACATTCGAGTAGGAGTTTTGGTACGGCCCAAAACATATGATGTTTTTGGCCGTAGGTAATCATCTACTCGAATGTCACTTCTCAGTAGCCACTGAATGGAGTCTGCAGCTCTCTAATGATGAAATAAAATTAGTGATTGGAGATCAATTATTTCAGATACCGTAACCCTAGTAAGATGTATGCTCCCCCAACAAATAACTAAGATCTCAATCAAGACAAAGATCATCTGGAAAGGTTAGAATATTTATCCCTCTTCAGAAAACCATTTCAATAAAGTTTCGTTACTGAGATTTTTTGCTCGTGTCTTTACGAGTGTTGAATTGATCGTTTTCTTCATTCAAACTTAGCTCTGGGTGTAGCTTCTGTTTTCAAGCTTGTAGAAAAATTTCAATTTTGGGACTGAACTGTCTTTCCCCGCCTCAGATATGTGAGGTTCCGAGATGAGAGGTAGGCTTTCTTTGTATTGAAATAAAACTATTTTTTGTTGTTGTAATATATCATCGTTTTCTGTTTACTGCTGTCCTGTTTTGAGTTATGTAGTCATTCTTAGTTCACAGTTTCTAAGCCTTAGAGATCTTGTCCGCTAGTTTCCGTGCAACTTCATACTACATGGTTCCTTCCTCTCTTTGAAACATTTTGTTGTGGTTAGAGAGGTTCAAACGGTGCTACTATAGCGTGAGGTCTATTTCCATTTATCGCCTACCCATACAGTTTGAGATGTACTAATTGTTTTTAGCCAAATCAAATGTATGACAATTGGTAATATCCATTAGTAACCTAACCTCACGCTATAGTATTAGCTAGAGGTAGACTTCACTAGTGATGCAAAAAAACGGTTTTATTTGATTGCGTTTTTTTTTGCAAAAAAAACGTGTTTGTATGTGTTTTTTTGTTTTTTTTGCACACCTAAATTTTTTTAAATATATGTCTGGGTTTTTTTTGGACACCTGAAATATATTAATATCCATGTTTATTAGTCATTTTATTGTTATAAAAACATCAAAAAGAAACCATACAGTAAAAGTGGTGGCAGATAACCTACAATTACCTAGAGGCGTCTAAGAGGAACAGCAGGAGCCACAGAACTTATATTGATGGAGTCAAAATTCAGAGCTTACTATCTCTACTATGTCTGATTTTATATTTTTTTGACCAAAAAATCAGACTTTGCAGAGATAATAAGCTCTAAATTTTGACTCCATCAATATAAGTTCTGTGGTAAGTTCTGTGGCTCCTGCTGTACCTCTTAGACTCCTCTAGGTAATTGTGGGTTATCTGCCACCACTTTTACTGTTTGGTTTCTTTTTTATGTTTTCAATTACAAAAATGACTTAAAACCATAGATATTAATATATTTTAGGTGACCAAAAAAATATCCTGTTTTTTTAAACATGTTTTTTTTACAAAAAATTCTGACTAATAGAAATGAATATTAATATATTTTCTGGTACCAAATATAACTATGCTGTTTTTTTACAAAGAATCATGACTAAAAAACAAAATATATTTTATGTGACCTAAAATGCCCCATGCAGTTTTTTTTAAAAAAAACATGTTTTTTACTAAAAAAATCATTACTGAAAAAACATGAATAATATATTTATGAGACCAAAAAAATGTTTTTGTACTATAATATCATGACTAAAAAAAACATGGATATATATATGAGACCTAAAAAACCCATGCTGTTTTTTAAAAAATATGTTTATTTTACAGACAATGATGCATAAGAAAACCTGGATATGAATATATTTTAGGCAACCAAAAAACCATGCTGTTTTATTTTATATATTTTTCATAAAAAATTGTATCTTGAAATCATGGATATTAACATATTTTATGTTACCAAAAAAATCATTGTTTTTTTATTAAAAAGTTATTATTATTCATTTTTTGGTAACGACTTTGTAAAAAAAACACCCCCTCAGGGGGATACAATTATTGTATCTATGGGAGCTAGCGCTCCCAGGGGGACAATGTGAGAGCCCAAGCTGAGAGTTAGGTAGGCCTCCTTTTTGTTGAAATAAAATGTTTTTGTTATGTTGAGGACCACCTTTTTTCGGTTCACTGCTGTCCTGTTTTTCAGCACCTACTACTGTCTTCTTCAACTTTGATCTTGTTTCATAATCTTCCTTCCTCACTTTGGATTGCATTTGTTGCTGGGTAGGGAGGCTAAAACTAATGACTAATCTAACTGTAAAAAAAAACATGGATATTAATTAATTTTATGTGACCATAAAACCATGCTTTTGAAAAAAAGATTTTTTACAAAAAACATGAGTGTTATTACATTTTATCTGACCAAAAAACATGACCTTTTAAAAACCATGTTTTTTTTCACAAATAGTCATTAATATCCGTGTTTTTTGCCATGATTTTTTTGGTAAAGAAAACATGATAAAAAAACAGCATGTTTTTTTTGGCACATAAAATATATTAATATCCACATTTTTTAATCATGATTTTTCTGTAAAAAATGTTTTTCAAAAAAACAGCATGGTTGTTTATGATAAAATAAAGTATATTAATATCCGTGTTTTTTGGTCATGACTTTTTTGTAACAAAGATTAAGATTATAAGATTATAGGTTAGTTTAAGCCTCCCTAACTGCTACAAAAATAGAGCGTATCGAAGAGAGGAAGGAGGAAGACACCATTTAGTATGGAAATAAGAAAATGAGGAATCTATGCTGAAAGGGCATAGAAACAGTAAGATGAGAAAGAAGATCATGAAATAAGATAAAAGTTGAAGCAGAAAGACAGAGGTGCTGATAAACAGGACAGTAGTGAACCGAAAAAAAGGTGGTCTTCAACATAACAAAAAACATAATTCAACAAAAAGAAGGCCTACCTAACTCCCAGCTCGGGCCCTCACATTTTCCCCCTGGGAGCGCTAATTCCCATAGATAAAATAGTTGTATCCCCTGAGGGGTTTGTAACAAAAACATTAAAAAAACAGCATGGATTTTTTGGTTACATAAGATATATTTAATATCCATTAGAACTGTACCAGGTCTTAGAATAAAATATCCACAAAGAATCTATTCACTCTATAAAACCATTCGGAGACTAGCCCCATCCTCAGTAAGTCATTCAGTCAAATGTACAGTGAAAATTCATTGTCCATTTCACCAAATTTTACTGAATGACTGAGGATGGAGCTCGTCTCCAAAAGGTTTTATGGAGTGAATAGATTCTTTGTAGATATTTTATTCTAAGACCTAGTACAGTTCTAATAAACATGATTTCAATATTAACAGCATTCTTTGTTTATAAGTTTCTAAAGACAATTCGATTAAAGAAAAATAACTTTCCTGATATTTATATCCGTGTTTTTTTTAGTCATGATTTTTTAAAATGTTTTTTTGAAAAAACAATTTTTTTGGGCCCATAAAATATAATAGCCATGCTTTTTTTATTCAAGATTTTTCTGTTAAAAAACAATGTTTAAAAAACAGCATTGGATTTTTAAGGTCACATAAATAGATTAATGTCCATGCTTTTTATTCATAATTTTGTAGAAATAACATGTTTTTTTTAAAAACAGCATGGTTTTTCAGTCACATCTCTATCAATGACCATAAGTAAAGATATGTTATTATAAAACACTATATTGGGAGTTGAAGGTCATTCACATGTATTGTAAAATAAATGAAATATCAAAGCATGAAACCGCAGAAAATGAAAAATTTCATAAAACCATGGAAAACCATCAAATAAGACGTGTGCTGTTTTATTTTGTAATTTGACATAAAAACAAATAATATAATGTGTTTTTTTTTTCTTGCTGAGTTATTTTCAGACAAAATATTTAAAAAAAAACAAAATATTCACGTTTTTTTTGGCCACGGTTTTTTTTTGTAAAAAAACGTGTTTTTTTTTAAAAACACGGCATGGTTTTTTTCGAGTCACATCTCTAGACTTCACGCTATAGTATTAGCTAGAGGTAGACCTCACGCTATACCACTAGCTAGAGTTAGATCTCATGCTGTAGTGTTGTAGGCCTCATGCTAAAGCAACGCCTGCTTAAACTAACTTAAAACCGATCAATCTTGCACACCTCCGGACGCAGTGCACCACCACCAAGGTCACCATAGCCCGCGTGTACAACTGGGACGTGAGGCGCCGCAGAGCCGAGGCTGGCAAGACGGCTCAGCAAAGGAAAAACTAACCCCATAGTAGCCTTAAATATTTAGCTTCTACTTCACTGCCTCCTGCCTAGGGCTATGTTGTTGGCATATCCGAGAATGTAACCCTGATCGAGCTTCAGTTGGCAGTCAGCAGCTTCGAAGGACCACAGACGCTCTACTCCGCTTACAGAACCACCTGGTAGCCAACCTCGCCGAGCGTCGCCGAACCATGTGTCTTTTCTTTGATATGCATAAAGCCTATGACACCGTGTGGAGATCTGGAATACTTAAGACACTACATGAGTATGGACTCCGTGGTAACATGGCCCTGTATATTCAAGAATTTCTTGGTGAAAGAACTTTCCGCGTTAAGGTCGGCGGCACCCTCTCTTCCTTGCAGTTGCAGTGTGAAGGTTTACCGCAGGGCAGTGTTATGAGCTGCACCCTGTTTAGTGTTGCCTTAAATGGTATCACCTCCACCTTGCCTCCCGGAACGGTGGCCTCCTTATATGTGGACGACTTTATGGTATACTCTTCATCAACACATCTTCCAGCTCTGACGCGAAGAATGCAATTAGCCATCAATAACGCTAATAAGTGGGCTCAGGAACATGGCTTCAACTTTTCACCGGAAAAAAACAGTTGGGACTTTATTTCCGGGGCCGTGGCCGTAGTGATCCCCCACAGCTCACACTGCAGGGAAGACAAGTGATTTTTTCACACAGCGCCAAGTTTCTGTTGGTGACGCTTGATGACAGGCTCTCTTGGAAGCCCTACCTAGCCACCCTCAAGGCTGACTGCGTCAGAGGACTGAACTTGCTAAAAAGCCTGGCCGGCCTGACGTGGGGGGCTGACAGAATGACCCTACTGAGACTATATCGTACTCTTATTAGAAGCAAGATAGACTACGGCTGCATAGTGTATCAATATGCCAAGGCGACTTCACTTTCGAAGCTGGACCCTGTGCATCATGCTGCTATCAGAATCTGCACTGGCGCGTTTAGGTCGTCCCCTTCCAGCAGCTTGTGTGTGAAGAGCGGTGCTGCCACCAATGAAATCAAGTGTTGCTCAGATCACGCTCGTGGCTATCGCGTCTTTGTTTGTTTAATAGTTGCTGTGACTTGGGTTACGATGTTTGTGGCAGTGAGACTTCGAAATTTGAGACGTGGAGACAACCTGAATTGTGAGACCTTCGGCGCGACATAGTGCAGGCACTGAAGCGCTAGCAAATTGATGTTATTACTAAAACTAAACTACTCGAGCTTCAGTTGTGTTTCTTGTTGGCCGTCATTGGACGAATACTTCTCAGGGGGATACAACTATTGTATCTATGGGAATTAGCGCTCCCAGGGGGACTATGTAAGGGCCTGAGCTAAAGGTTAGGTAGGCTTTCTTTTTGTTAAAATAGAATAGGTTTTTGTTTTGTTACGGATTATTTTGGTTCACTGCTGTCCTGTTGTTCAGCACCTACTACTTTCTTCTTCAACTATTTCTTGTTTCATGATCTTCTTTCTTAGCTTTCTGTTTCTGTGCCTTTTCTGCATAGATTCCGCGTTTCCTTAACTCCATACTAATTGGTGCCTTCTTCCTTCCTCTCTTAGATAGCCTTTGTTGCGGATAGGGAGGCTTAAACTAACTAATAATCTAATCTAATCATTGGACGACTAATTTGCTGTGGCGGTGGCAATGCGTGAGTCTTTTCTTTTGTAGTACCACGTGTTAGACACAAATGTGTCAAGATGGGTAGATTGCAAGTTTGATTTAAAGTCTTAGGTTAGCTATACATGACCTCAACAATTATAGAACTCTGAGAAATTGCGTTGAGATTTTCTCCTTTAGTATCTGTTGTGCGCAGCGTTCGTTTTCCTCCATCACAGTTGAATGGAACTACCTCATTGCTAGCTTACCGTCGTACATATTTGACGTAGATGTTTCGCGGCATTTCTCGTTCCTCGTGTGACGAATGTTTAGGCAAGTGTGACGAATGTTTAGGCAAAGCTTCCCCCTCAGGGGTATACAACTATTGTATCTATGGGAATTGGCGCTCCCAGGGGGACTATGTGAGGGCCTGAGCTAAAGGTTAGGTAGGCTTCTTTTTTGGTGTAATAAAATAGGTTTTTGTTATGTTACGGACCATCTTTTTTCGGTTCACTGCTGTCCTGTTTTTCAGCACCCACTACTTTCTTCTTCAACTTTTTTCTTGTTCCATGAACTTCTTTCCTAGCTTACTGTTTCTGTGCACTTTGTGCATAGATTCCGCGTTTCCCTCAACTCCATACTAAATGGTGCCTTCCTCTTTCCTCTCTTGAAACATCTTTGTCGTGGTTAAGGGAGGCTAAAACTTTCTTATATAATAATAATAGGCAAGGCTTCATTAAATTGTGCAATAAGATTGGGTGAGGATGTTAAATTTTACATCCTAACTAATAGTCATGTCCGAGAACCACATGCTCCCTGTTGAGTTCATTCTCACTTCAGATATATGAGCATCAAGATCATCATTGTCACAGGACATTAGGGCAGTAAAACAGGTACGTTTTATCTTCGTCTAATGTCCTGTATCAGGATGGAGCTCATTCTTTCACATTTGAAACTTATTTATTTGCTCATGAGAAACCAAAACACGCTCTTGGCTTAAATTCTCAGGTTTCTGACGTGCAAATTATTGAATTGTGAATACTGATGTGAATTTACTGAAAAAGAGTGGCGTAGCATAAAATTCTTTTATATATAGTGATCATAATGTGTATTTTACATTTCAAGCGTCTGGTTATAGCTGAAGTCTTATAATTCGTTATGTCCAACAGGGAAGGAAATGAGATTTGAAATTTCTAAGCGGTCACAGGAGGAAACATAAGTGTGGCCAACCTGTTATCTGATGGGGGACTTATTCATAAAGTATGACTTAAGTATTGTATCTATGGGAATTAGCGCTCCCAGGGGAAAAATGTGAGGGCCCAAGCTGTGAGTTAGGAAGGCCTTCTTTTTGTTGAAATAAAATGTTTTTTGTTATGTTAAGGACCACCTTTTTTCGGTTCACTACTGTCCTGTTTTTCAGCACCTCTGATTTCCTTCTTCAACTTTTATCTTGTTTCGTGAACTTCTTTCTCATCTTACTGTTTCTATGCCCTTTCTGCATAGATTCCTCATTCTCTTATCTCCATACTAAATGGTGCCTTCCTCCTTCCTCTCTTCGATACGCTCTATTTTTGTAGCAGTTAGGGAGGCTTAAACTAACTTATAATCTAATCTAATTTAATCTGTGTAATGAATGTGGGTGAAGTTCTGGAGAATTGTTGTGGCCCGACGAAAGGAGGGCATACTTTATATGTTGAAGTCGGACATGAGTTTTGTTGTTTTGGGGAAAAGTGTATTTTATTGAGTGGTTTCGCACTTGACTGAGTAAGATGGAATATGCTAGCAATAACATAATTGAAGTAATTTGAATAGATAGCGGAGAGAAAGATGGAAGGCACTGATGACTTAAGCGTACCACCTTACAACAGCAGAGCAACTTTGGTAGAAATGCCCAAAGCGACGACTAAAGATCTATGACCGAAGTTGTCGGTAACTGAGTTTATTGTTATTATTATTATTATTATTATTATAATTAATCGGAGCAAGTTGCATATTATAGGATGTGTGCCGTATATGTATATTAAATAATTCAAGTGCGTAGTGTTCAATATTTAATTGCTACAATAATGTATTCATCGAATAAATATGGATGTAAGGCTACTTTTGCCATGTAGTAAAACTAGGCCAAATGCATGTTTTACTGTATTGAGGGATTTTCACGGGGAAAAGTGTAGCTGCTGGAATGACTACAGCAATACTGCCAATATTCCTGTGGTTACTCAGAGCAGCTACACTTTTAGTTCAACGATGCTTGTTATTCAAATTTTCAACTATTAACACGTACATTATGGATACAGAGCAATTCGAAAATTAACTAATCTTGAAAACACATTTTTTATAACGCAATTTGATGTAGCGGTGATTATTCAAAAATCATCTGAACAAATCGATAGGTAAGAGTAAAAGAGCACAGCAGAATATGGAAAAGGTGCAAGAGAAAGATTTGTACTTCGGGAGCCTATTCTTATAATTTGAGTTTATACGAGGCCTCTAATATATGTGTATATATATAGTCTAAAATAAATGTCCATTAAAGATGATGGACATTGTAAAATAATTAATCCTGCTTCCTATGTATATCGTTCAACAAGTATTCTAAATGAATAGAAGACTTTCTTGAAGCGGAAAGCATTGTTTGCAAGAGTAATTTTATCCTGTGTTTTATTTACGTTGAAAAACGATGAACTCAGTGTTTCGTTCTGAAATATAAAGTAACATTATGAGGACTTTCATTTGATTTATCCTTTATCCTTTAACACTCTAGAAGAAAAATTAGAATTTGAGAATTACAATGAGTATGCAAGTCGCAAACGGAGCTTTGCATTGATAAATATGAAACTTTTACCCAGTGTGCACACTAATTTCAATTATCACGTGGCTATTAAGCATTGCATACGAGATTATCAAAGTTTTTCAGTAACATAGTTTCCATATTATTCAAAAAATTTTCAATACGTATGTGCGGAAATCCGGCAGTTCCTGCCATGGTGCAATCATACGTACGGCAGCCACTGTATCGCTGCTGCGAGTGACGTGTGAATCACGTGGTATGGGGTTGGTTACGTATCAACTCAAACGTCTCCTATTGGCTGGCTTGTCTAACGGTTTCGAGCAGCTGTCCCCTTTGAAGTGGACTTACCTGTCTTCTGTATACCGTGTAACAGCTCTCCGCTACTGCTACATACAAAGCATGACATTGGCTTACGGAGGCTAATTCGATGATGTAAAATAGCCAGAGATTGGGTTGCTGGCGTGAGCTCATTCCTCACTCTTTGTGGGAGGAGGAGGTTTTCCTGTGGTGTCACACTTTTTTCGATGTAACCAATTATGCCAGACATGTTTCTTAAAATTTTAATGAAATAAAACGCAATTCTGAAAAGTTTTCCAACTTTCGGTGGTATGGTGCCCTTAAAAATATCCCCGCCACAGTTTCACCGGCAGGAACCAAGAAGAAACTCATTTTTTCGCAAAAAGTTGAGACTTTATTCACATAAAATTCAAAACCTTCAATGAACAAGTCGAAGTAAAATTGGTAGTGAAGTAATATGCAAAAGATAGTTTAAAAAGTCGTTAAAATCGTCAGGGAGCATAAACAACCTGCAAAAGTAGTGTTGCTGATGATGCACAAATGTCTATATTGCTAGTTAAGGAGTTTGATCATCTCCTCTTAAAACAATATCTGAGGTTCAGTGATTTCAGGATACTCGGTATTGTTTTGATGTAAATATAAATTTCATTCCTAGTTGCAGAGATTTATGCAAAAGACACATATCACTCAGAAGAAATATTTTTCTTTTCAATAATGTGAGAAGAAAAACGTTTACTATTATAATAGTAAACGTTTATTATTCGAACATGAGCCATAACATTGCTTGTTGTATGTTGCATTGCGACTTGCAACATGTATATCGAGATCCATCGCTGGGTCGACACGAAGACATCGCATGTCAGCAGAACAAGCCGACTTGTTCGCAGCATTTCAGAAGCCCGCTTCCTGCTGTTATGCTGACTACTTACTGGTCAGCCCACTGTTTGCTGTCAGGCGATTTGTCTACTGGTAGACTCTTCACGTGTCAACTCGTCTGCAGCTAGAAAAGTTCTTTGACATCTGCTTCTCATTATAACTGAAAGTGTGAAGCTTTTTCCGTTTTACGTAACTCGTGAATTAGAAAGAATCGAAAGTTTTACTAATAATTTCCATAGCTTTTTAATGTAGCATACAACAGCAGACGGCTGGGTTAACATTTTACCTTTATTATTGAAACGTTTCCAGAACCATTTTCTTCCATTATCTTTCAATCAACTTCCTAGAAACTTGTAATGATACATCAACTTGAATTTATGCAGATTAATCAATTTCAAAAACTTACTAACTGCAAGAATCATATCGAGAGGATTATTACTTAGAAGACCATTACATACATTGAACACATTCGAATACAGTTACTTGTTGCCCAAGTAAGCTCAGTGACTTCTAATTCATTCTATCAAAACCCTATTGGTAGGTGTATAATTATGATTCAACTTTGTATGTATTTATCTTACTCGTATCTTAAACTTATAAAATGGGGGCTTACGAAGAATTTTATGCATCGGTAAAACAACTTTTATAAATGAGTCTTAACGAGTGTAGTGCAGTTTCAATTCGACGTAAGGTTCATTTATTTACACTACAGGAATCCAATGAAAAAGGCTCTAAGACTTCAGCGATGGACGTATGAGAATATAGCTATAACTATATAACTTGTTGGCCCTGATACGTTCAATGGCAGTACTGTATTGAATTTGTGCTGAAGCAATACATTCTTGATTCCTTAATCTTAGAGTGAAAATAAAAATTACTGTGCAGTAAATCGCCTTACCAATATGAATGAATCATGGATTAGAAAAGATCATATTATATCAACCAGTTTCATAAATACATAGATTAAAATCGAGATTCAAGATTCATTATGAATTATTTGAAGGATTTTCAGATTTCAGCAGGGATCAGCCTTCAAGGCTCATTTCAAGTAAAGTCGAAACTATGCTAAGATCGTGCTTTTGAATTGTAAGCAGGTATGAAGAACACCGAAATAGCCCTGAACCGAGAATTTTGTCCGGAAATACTACTCTCATAAAATATTTTTGGAAAAAATGCTCGTAAAATGTTTTGAGGAAAATATTTCACTTTAGGAAATGTCAAAAAACCGTTATCACTGGTATTCTTGAGCGTGAGAATGTGGACCAAAGTTTACCCGTGTGTATAAGGTCAATTCTTCAATGTTCTGTCGAAAAACAAGCAGCGCTTGTTTGAGCGATATCGCAGAGGCTGGCTCGACATGAGAAAAGCTGAACTGGGCTAGAGGTGTGTCATATTTCACGGCCTCAAGAGGCCAGCCCTTCACCAGACTGCGAGCGCAGGCATCGTGAACGACTCACACACACAAGAAAAGCACAAAAACACACAACACACATCGACGCACACACAAACACGCACAACACAAGCGCACACAAGGCACAAGCCGAGACTTCGGAGGGCAAGAGGCGGACGTGACGTAGGAACAGAGGCCCACACGACCTGAGCGAATCACCGCTCGCCAAAGGAATGACGCGAGAAGGTGTGTCTGAGCACACACCAATGGGAGTCCCAGACGTCAGAACAAACAAGGATTCCGCCAATCAGGATGCAGATGCTGCCTCTGTACAATGGAATGATCTGGATCAATCTCGAAGCAAGGAAGCGAAACGCTTATAAGGAGGGTAGATGAAGCCTAGAGAGGGATTTTTGAACGCACGAGAGAGCACTGCGCACGAGGTCTGAGGGTGCACTACACAGCAGGTCGGCTAGCGCCGGCTTGCCTTCTACCAAACTGCAATCTGAAGGTTGGAGTAAAGTAACAATTAGAAATACAAGAGACAACGTTGGACGTCAGCAACCGTTGAAGCACCGTCTCACAAAAGAAACCTGATCGAAGTAAACCAGCCTCGCATCGGTGATCGTCATGTGTAAACACGTCGGAGATTCAACCGAGAGCATTCAAATATCTTTGCATCGGGGTCGAACTCACAGGCAACTTCAGCGTCAAGATTTGGAGCCACGCAATTGCTAACGTTGCGAGTATCAACAGTCAAGTCCGTTCACCAACAATGCGAAGATCAACGCACAAAACTACAGTGAATTGGCGCACCAACGAAACTCTTAAGTAATTCCCGGCACCAGGGCAGCTGCGAATACGAGTTGTGATGCCGGCAGCACGAAGAGGGAGCGGGGAAGGTACCGCTGCAGCGAGACATCAGCCAGGACAGCAGCTATTCTAGGCAACGACGAAGGAGATCAGCAGTGAACGATAGCACATCGGCAGTGAATATCTATCAGTGAATCACTTGTTATCAAAAGGGCGAGTGTTTTATGGTTGTGAGAGCTCTTTAAGGTGGTGATAGAAGTTCAATTTCAAATGTAGAACAGCACCCAGAAAAGTGCTTGTCAGAGTATCGCGCAAATCATCTAAATTATAGGAAATCGGTTACCTGTGTTTATTTGGTCGAGGATCGAATTCACGTTGTGAATGGTGCGGCGCTTCATATAATTCTACCCCTTGTCACAAGTCCAGGTTAAATCGTGATATATTATTCTCGCAAATATTGTGCTTTGTGTTGCTTGTGGAACCTGCAATTTTGTGGATGCGTAAATTGTTGTCAGCGATGGAGTATTGGTAACTTAAATTCTCGGTAAGCATCACAGTTATATCATGTCGTGTTTAAAGTTGTATGGCGGCAGAAATGTGCGTATCTTTCATTAACGCAGTTGTGCTCTCTCATGTCAATTCTGTCTAAAATATCCACGTGTTCATCTCAAAAATAAATGTGTTTTAATCTTTCAAAGTTTGTTATTCTCCCCGTGCTTGTCAATTCGGTATTCGCGGAGTACACACCAATTAAACACTGTTAATTTCCTACCTTTCTGTCCATTTCTCAGACTGTGTATTTCATATCTTTATTTTTCTTTCTTTTGCTTTCGGGGTTTCAATTCCTCCTGCGTTACGTGCTCTGACCGAGCTGCGTTCCGTAACAATTTAATTCAAGTCTCGTGAGTGAAGGATGCTCATGAACCACAGCTACTGAGGTACATGGAAGGTAGTAATCTTTGTTAGCTTACTTCACTTCATTGCTTGAAACGTTACCGAATACGACACTCGTGAATAATGTAAATATGAGTGTACAGTCACTTATTCCAGTGACTGTACAGTCACCAGTGAGCCAGCACCAGTGAGTCTCATGCCAGCACCAGTGAGCCTCATGCCAGCACCAGTGAGTCTCATGCCAGCACCAGTGAGCCTTATGCCAGCACCAGTGAGCCTCATGCCAGCACCAGTGAGTCTCATGCCAGCACCAGCGAGCCTCATGCCAGCACCAGTGAGTCTCATGCCAGCACCAGTGAGCCTTATGCCAGCACCAGTAAGCCTCATGCCAGCACTAGTGAGTCTCATGCCAGCACCAGTGAGCCTCATGCCAGCACCAGTGAGTCTCATGCCAGCACCAGTGAGCCTCATGCCAGCACCAGCGAGCCTCATGCTAGCACCAGTGAGTCTCATGCCAGCACCAGTGAGCCTCATGCCAGCACCAGTGAGTCTCATGCCAGCACCAGTGAGTCTCATGCCAGCACCAGTGAGCCTCATGCCAGCACAAGTGAGCCTCATGCCAGCACCAGCGAGCATCATGCCAGCACCAGTGAGTCTCATGCCAGCACCAGTGAGCCTCATGCCAGCACTAGTGAGCCTCATGCCAGCACCAGTGAGCCAAATGCCAGCACCAGTGAGTCTCATGCCAGCACCAGTGAGTCTCATGCCAGCACCAGTGAATCTCATGCCATCAATACTCGGCTCTGGTAAGTTCCTTGAGCTACATGCATATTTGTCTACAATACAGAGTGGAGGTATGCGAATGTAATGTTGCTGGTCAGTGTTAGCTCCTCAAGGCGAATCTGAGTGGTATTACAACGATTCAGAGGTTGTTCTCCCGGCTAATTAGTATTTTTCCTCTTAATTTGTTATATTTCATTTCTTTTACTGTATATTTTATCGAATCTCTATTATATATTTTCCTAAAACTCTAATTAACCCTTGATTAACACTCTCTTCCCTCTACCCCTAACAACTGCAGAGTACCCAATGAAATTCGATTTTCATTTTTATCCGATGTAAATACAGAGGATGACAAGCCCTTCTCAGATACAAGCATAAATCAACATCCAACCATGTACTCGGGAGCAGTGAAATTAACGGGAAGAGAGAGATCGCTGCGAAATTGCAGTCGAATCTCGATGGAAAATCCATCACCCAACTGCGTTCGCAATTATCACCAAGAAAATAGAAATGACACGAGCATTCCTTAATTCTCTGTCGTCCCTCTACAAGAAATCAACACAGGCGGCCTATTCAGAGCAAGAAAAATAAAAATTCTGAAAAATCTTTGTCCCCGTCTGGGCTCTCTAATAATATGAAAAGTCTGACAACTTCAATGGATGAATTAAAACGATCATGGAAATTAGAGCTGTTTCTCAACAAAGACGATGGACACTGCCTCCTTAAAGACACTACTCTTCAAAGACTGCAATCAAAACAGGGAGCAAAGCAAACAAAAACGCATATGCTAATTGACATGAATAGGGGAAACATGCAAAACGTCATAAATAATAACATCGACGACAAACATTTTGATCATGCTGCTGGCGACCTCATACCACAAATCAACATTTTTGTAGTATGCGTAAGTATCAAGTATCTTCTACAGAAAAAAATTATGCTCACAAATTTCTGAAACCATGAAAATAGGTAAATAGTTCATGTATCTTTGTCCTATGAGAACGTTCGATTCGAGAACATAGAAATATTAGGTTATGTGTTTCAAAGAAGGCGTATTAAATTATTTCTGTAAAATTATACCTAGTTCTCAAATGATATTAACTTTACTAGGGTGTTTTGCTCAACTTGTTATCACACGTGCGGTTTACTGAGCCAAGTGAAGTAAACAAAATCGCTTACCGCTGACAAACGTAATCAACGTAATACTTGGTAATCAACCAAAATTTTGTACGATTAATGAAGATGATGTTTGCTTGTACACTTGAAATTTATTTATATTTATTCAGAGATCGTAGACTGAAACGGGAAAATTGGGCAATTTTAGAGTTCTCAGAAATGAAACATCGAAAGCTCAAATTTTACACGCGACAGCGCATTGAAAGCTCAAATTTTTTCATTACTTTTGAGAGTACAGAGTATTTTGAGAGTATTCCTTAAAAGAATAACTTTTTGGTACTATAGATTCTGTATGTAGAAGAAGCGTTGGAAATGATACCATGCTTGACGTATAGGGAAAAATTGAGGCTTATTTCTCTCAGCGTTAAATTTTAATGTCTTAGAAATGCGGATAGCTAACAGAAATTCAGCAGGAGATTCTCAATTAACTATACGGCGAGTTATTCAGTTTCGTTATTCCACAGTAATGGCCCTAATTTCAGGAAGGGTAATCACAACAGTACGTAATAGTTCATTACTCAAACATTGTTGGATAAATTATAGGGAAGTTTTCAATAAATGTAGAACAACTTAATGTCTAAGAAAATTTTAAGGTAAATGTTTTAGAAGATAAATTTTTATACAATATTTCAGTATAAAAAATCGGAAAATTTTCCGAAACCAATGGCAAAGAACAGTGAGAAAATTTATTTTTTTTACTTTTTTCGTAAACCTTTCTAGTATTTACAAAACATTCGTTCATTTTCCGCCACTTCAATACATCGCTGTCCTCAGGACATCATCAGTTTCTAATAAATCTCTATAGTAAGCCTCTTCCTATCTCAGTTCTCCCCACTATGATTTGGTCTGATGACTATTTTTTCTATTTTGGACGAAAACCTGAAGGTATCAGCTAAAAGTTTGGGACTTCGAAGGTGGTGGGTATTTCAACAAGACAATGACCCAAAGCACACGGCCAAGTCTACAACTAGCTGGCTTCAAAGAAATAAGATAAATGTGCTGCCATAGCCTTCGATGAGTCCTGATCTCAATCCCATGAAAACTTGTGGCAGGAATTAAAAGTCAACATCGACAAAAAAGCTCCAAAGAATCTTCAGGAATTGAAATGCATTACCATTGAAGAATGGAATAACATTTCATTTGAAATTACGAAAAGCTTGTCAAAACTATAACAAAATGCTTTTATATGTTATGAAGATGAAAGGTCACGCTATTGATTATTAAAAATGTTCTCAAATGGTAGATTCACCTCAGTAAAGTATTATACTACTCACTGTATGAATAATTTTGTCCCATCATGTTCCTGAAGTTCAGCTTGTTAATTTTTTCAAAAATTCTACTTTCTTCTAGAAACTTTGCATTATTGTCACTAATATGTGCTTCACACCCTGTGAAAATCTTATGCCTGTGGCAACAATAAGGCATAAAAACTTATTCTTAAATACTTTGATCAATTGCGTAAAACTACTTATTCTTAAATACGTTGATCAATTGTGTGAAGAAACGTTATTTTAAAGTTCCTTCATTTTTGCGTAGATGAAATTTTTGGTAAAAATGAGTTTACCATTTTTGTATACGAGCGTCTCATGGAATAAGTAAATCATGTTTTCCTTCATTTTTTGTAAGTCACGCCAGCTAATCCTGAAAATTACTAGTGCAATGCAAGGAATTCGTATTGTTCAGTAAGAAATTCTCCGAGACGAGTAAATGATATAAGGAGACGATGGCGCCAAGTTCAATTCTATATTTTTTATCGTGATGGAAAAGCTACAATCAAATTATAATAAATGTCACCTAAATATGCGAGCAAAGATTAAGTAGGCCTTTCTTGTGTTGTGACAGGATAAGTTTTTGTCTCTTTAACACTCTGACTACGACGTGCGCCACCGGTGGTACACGGAGGTAATTTCCATAGTGCTACTGACCGACCGCTAGTCGCAAATTCAATTTTCATAAATACCTAATCAAAGCTAAATGAAGGCACGATCCAGTTCATGTTTGGTATTTTCAGAATATTTACTACAATTGACTTTAAATTTGAGTTTGGTATTGAACTGAAGATTTAGTAGTCGCAGTCAACGTGTTAAGGACCATGTTTTTTGGTTGACTGCAGTCCTTGTTTTTCAGCATCAACTACTTTATTCTTCAACTTTCATCTTGTTTCATAACCTTCCTTCCTAATTGGTTGTTTCCGTGCACTTGTGCGAAGGTTCTGTATTCCCTTAACATCTTACTGAAAAGTGCCATCCTCTCTTTGGAACGCCTTTGATGTGAACTAGCTTGTAATTTGATATAACATTCAACACGAGTCGAGTTTTTCAATGTAACACTCGGACTATAAGACCTTCATGACCATATTTATATTTTCAGGTGTCATGCAGGAAAAATAATGATCCTTGACCAATGTTCTCGGAAGCAAACATCGCGGAATCCATCTCCAATTTTCGTTTCGAAAAACGTGTTTTTCTCACACAAAAAAAAAGGTTTCCTGGGAAGGCTGCGAGAATGGGTTGGATAGAAACACAGCAAAACGAGTGTAAAGAAGAAATTGTACTTTGAAACCATTTCCTCCATGTGGAACACCTCGTGCGAATTACAAAATATCCGAAAACCAAAATTTAACACTTAGATGCGACGTGCGCCACCGGTGGTACATGGAGGCAATTTTCACAGTGCTGCTGACCGACCAGTAGTCACAAACTCAATTTTCATTAATATTTAATCAAAGCTAAATGAAGGCACGATCTAGTTAATGTTTGCTATTTTCAAAATGGCTTACTACTATTGACTTTGAATTGGAGTTGAACACTGAATTTCAGTTTAACGCGTTAGAACAGCAACTGAAATTTGTTTTCGCACAGCGTGATTTCCAATTGACTAGTTCTAATTTCTGTACTGCAACTTCTTAATACGAATTCTCATGGAAACACGCTTGCATGATCTCTAAAGCTGTACAAGCCCACACCTATGAAAATGTTCCTTTTTAAAACTCTATACTTTAGGTAAAAATTAAATGGATAAACTTACACATGTCATCCAAACTTCGGCATACAAGTAAGAAACTTCAAAGTTCTTGTGGTAGTAAACGTACACTAGGTAGTACGTTATGTCGTACGCCATGTGGTACACTAAGTAGTACACTAGGTAGCACACTAGTTAGTACACTAGTTAGTGCACTAGGCAGTGCACTGGGTATGTGTACAGAGTAATACACTAGGTAGCACCCTAGTTAGTTCACTAGGTAGAGAACTAGGAAGTACACTAAATAGTACACCAGTCAGTACACAAGGAAGTACGCAGATACACTAGAACTCAAACGATCAGTCAAATTATTTTGACAGCATTTCAACACAAGCAAAAATATTCAACAAATACCAGAAAATGAACCACATTATGATAAAAAATAGAACAAACCTAATAATCTAACGAACATAGGCGAAAAGAGACGCATCGAAGAACACGTCATCAGTCACTTCAAAGAGTTGAGCATAACTAAATGCATAAACAAGGGAACAATAAAAAATAAATACAAAGAGTTAAGGCCTGTTTACACGATCATTGAGTGCCCGCGTGAGCAGTGAAGAGAGGCGCAAGCCCCGCCCACTTGCTCTCGCTTCAGGCGCATTTACTGCTCAATGACAATGCAGCTGTAATGACACTGACAAGCTCTGGCCAGCGCCATGAAAACGAGCATAATCCGCATTGTTATTGAGCAGTAAAAGCGCCTGAAGCGAGAGAAAGTGGGCGGGGCTTGCGCCTCTCTTCACTGCTCACGCACCCACTCAATGATCGTGGAAACAGGCTTTAGACATTTTCAGTGACGGGTGCAAACTGAGGCGTGGGATCACGTCCACTGCCGTATGACGTGAAAAATTTACCTTTGTATGAACACATGGACGTTCAAGCTTTTCCTAATCACCGCAATATTAGTGCCACGTTGATAGCACTGAAATAAACGTCTACGGCGGGAGATTTGGCACATAACCGGCGAAGAGAGAGCATAGGTGGGCAGGGTAGGACGTAAGAAAGGGGCAGAGCATAAAGGCCTGTTTACACGATCATAGAGCGCGCTAGGGAATGGATCATGACAGTTCATAAGGTGAAGCATGAGATCAGAAGGTGGAGAATATAGGGAAACAGAGGAGCATGGATACAGGCGGAGCATGAGAGAAGGAGGCGGAGCAAAAGAACACAAGAGGCGGAGTATGAGAGCAGGAGGCAGAGCATGAGAGTAGAAAGGGCGGAACCTGAGAGCAGGAGGCGAAGCATGGGAGTAGAAGGAGCGGAACCTGAGAGCAGAAGGCGGAGCATGACAAAAGAAAGGGCGGAACCTGAGAGCAGGAGGCAGAGCATGAGAGCAGGAGGCGGAGCATGAGAGTAGAAGGAGCGGAGCATGACAGTAGAAGGGGGCGGAACATCAAAGCACTAGAGGAGGGGCATAAGATAAGATCGACACCATACGATTTTACGGTCTAAAACCTTCTCTAGAAAGCGATTCGAGTCAACATACGCACGTAATGCAGAATTTTACCGATTATTTAGAAATGGTCCGATAAGGCAAAACTTCATGCTCCCAAACACAACTCATATAAAACAAAATTACCCAAATTTGATTAATTATAAATGTATATGATAGTTCCTTCTAACTTGCCACACGGAACACAGGAAAGTACACACGAGAGAAAACACAGAAAAAAGTATAAATTAATAGTAGGAGTATAGAAAACACTGAATGACAGAAAAAAGGGGGTTTCGCTGACGTTTTAATGGATAAGTAAAAATAACAAACCCTACCAAGCCACCAATATTTGGGTAATTTCCGAATCTACCGTGGGGGATTGAAATTTTTTTTTCGATATGCCTAAAGGCCTGTTTACACGATCATTAAGTGCGCGCGTGAGCAGTGAAGAGAGGCTCAAGCCCCGCCCACTTGCTCTCGCTTCAGGCGCATTTACTGCTCAATGACAATGCAGACTATGCTCATTTTCATGGCGCTGACCAGAGCTTGTCAGTGTCATTACAGATGCACTGTCATTGAGCAGTAAATGCACCTAAAGCGAGAGCAAGTGGGCGGGGCTTGAACCTCTCTTCACTGCTCACGTGCGCACTCAATGATCATGTAAACAGGCCTTAATATGCGAAAAAATGCGCTGGAAACTAAAAAATAAGTAACCCACCGTGGTCAAACCTCATGGTTAGCCATTGCAAATGTCTGCTCCTGTGTGTTGAAATTACCTTTGTGTTTTTTGATGGTTAGGTTCAGGGCCTCAAGTTTAGTAGTGTTAATTGGTTATTTAATAATAGAAAGATAACCCATTAGGAATATTTTGAAACGAAAAAAGGGCTGTTTACTAGAAACATAACCCATTAGGGGTACTTTGAAACGAAAAATGGGTTGCTTAACTGGAAACATAACTCATTAGAAGTATTTTGAAAAAATTGGATATTTAACAGAAAATTAACCTAGGACACGCTGAAATGGAAAATGGGTTGTTTAACGGAAAATAACTCATTAAGAGTAGCTCGAAACAAAAAACAGGTTATTTAATCGAAAAATAACCCATTAGGATTACTTTGAAACCAACTAAATGTGATCCAAAAATACATTAAAATAAAATAAGGATACTATATTGGCAAAATTCACCAAATTTGAAAGATATTGGCTATTCGGCAAAACCATCCACTCAAAAGCACGCAGGCGGAAAAATATTTGAAAAATAAAAGACGTAGAGTAAAGACCTATTAACCTATTATTAATACACACATTTAATAATTAAAAAAGTCTATACCGCATTACCAGGAACACATTTTCAATAAACGTTTTTTTTACAAAGCCCGCATCGGCACAAACAGGTGGGTGAGAAAACTGCTTAGCTAAACTGAACATCTTTTCTAAATAAATATGCTTTTGTTCATTTATATTTCGATATTTTTATAATTACTGTTGTGAAGTTGTTTCGAGTAAGCAAAATGTTAGTTCACAGAAAGAAATCAGTACGTGTACAAAATGTTCACTAAACATAACATATGAAAGGTTGTGATGAGTTAGTAACTGGTCTAGGATATACATGTTAAGGCCTGTTTACACGATCATTGAGTGCGCGCGTGAGCAGTGAAGAGAGGCGCAAGCCCCGCCCACTTGCTCCCGCTTCAGGAGCATTTACTTTCTCAAAGACAGTGTGGCTGTAATGACACTGACAAGCTCTTGCCAGCGCAATGAAAATGAGCAAAAGCGCCTGAAGTGAGAGTAAGTGGGCGGGGCTTGCGCCTCTCTCCACTGTTCACGCGCGCCTTCAATGATCGTGTAAACAGGCCTTAAGGAAAATTGCAGCGTACCCTTCAACACGTTCCGCACGTATTGGCCCACATGCGTACCATTCGGTAAATTGCTCTTTCACGTACCGGATAAATGGATGAAACTTCATCTGTTTCGCGACTCTTTAAAAACGTAATTGTTATCATACGAGGTGAAGTGTTATCGCACAATAGGGTAATTTTCATATTTCTTAAGAAGGATGAGCATGTATTCGAGCAGTGAAGTCGATTGCCCAATTCTATTAATTACAATCTAACCAAAACTTTCATTAACAACCGCGGTCAACGTGTAAAAAAACGTCACTGTAATCAAGGCCACATGGCTGGCAGCGCCAGTGCGGCGTAGCTTTGCGCAGCCGCATGGCAAATTTGGCTCCTATCTGAAATGCTGCGGCGACTTGCCCCCCACGAATGTTACTGCGTTGAACTGTCCTGAACTACCGAGATTTTTATCTGGAACAGTTAATATTCCTAAGAAAACTTGATAAACGGTAACATACCAAACAGCATACCAAAAACTAATTTTGGCCTCCTACTATCAGTAGTGACATATTACACGTTTTCTGTAAGAAATCTGAAAGCACATTGCCTATGAAAGTCAGCTTTCATTTCGAGTGCCATGAATTTATTTCTGCGGCCAGAAGCGAGGTAGCAAGGAGTTCCTCTCCTCCGGGAAGGATGTTAGTAACGATATTTTAAACTTCAAAAATATTTCACTACAGTAAAAAAATTCCGTGAAATACACTGACGTTTAATAGGAATGAGCAAATCTGTAGAGTTTCAATGAGTTAAAAAATTACAAAGATTTCTAATTCGTTAATTTTGCATAGAATGAAGCATGTAACGGTACATTTCACATATGTAGAGCGCACATATACCTAAAGTTTTACATATACCTAGAGCACAGTTATGTATAAATTTTCTAAATTCTCCTCTATAATCACGATAGAGGAAACAAGGTAGGTTCAAACCAGTCTTTTTTTCATTGACGGTGTGGTTTTACTGACGTCACGGCGACGGACCAATAGCAGCGCACATATTGCATCTGGTAGCACTGCTATCCCCAAATCTGGCACCACTATTGGCCTAACGACATAGCGTTTTGGTGACGTCATAAAGTTCGTTTGAAATAAAGCCTTTCTATTGGCTAGCCGAACTAGAGGAGGTGTATTTTCTCCCATAGAAATGACCCTACCTTGTTTCCTCAACCGCGTCTATAATTTACCCTCAATTAACATGTTCTCGGCTTAAAAAACTAGTTTTTGATGCTGACAATGAGCTGACGTATAAAACCTGAAACATATTCGACTACCGACGTCGTCCACAATACGCATCAGAACCAGTGCGTTTGGGCTGATTTTTTGTATCAAATACAATTAATTTAATTATTTTGTGAAACATATTTAACCCTCGTACGTTATACAAAATTCCAAAAATTGTTTAACCTAATTAAAAACGCACGTAAATAGAAGATAAACAGTAAGTGAACAACCACATTGCGTAGGTTTACTAAACATGTTGGCTATGTAGAGATACTATATGTACCACCAGGTACATTGGTCATTTGCGTCCGTTATAGAGGGTGTTGTGTTATTCGATGCACATATTTTACCCATATACAGAAGTATTCGAAATAAAAACGATTTACAGAAGTGACAGAAACCTTATATGTAACTCCTTCGTTTTCGAGAAATGATGGCCTGTGATTTTAGGTTTCCGTAGGAATAGCCTAAAGCGCGAGCCAACAGCCTGCCCAAGAATTTAGATTTTACTCGTTTGCTGCATTGTAAGCCTATTTCTACGGGAATCTAAATTATTTCAAGTCATATTTCTCGAAAACGGAGTTTAGAGGTTTTTGTCCCACCTGAAAATCGTTTCATTTTACGTTTTTCAGTACATGGGTAAAATGTGTGCATCGAATAACACAACACCCTGTATATGTGGTCTATTTCAATTCCTTGCCCAACATTTTAAACGTCGACTTAAGCGTACATGAAAGGCAGCCCGCCCACTGATACGATGCGATTGGTGCGACGCCTTGCGAAGTCGCACGGTTCATTTGTAGCACCGTAGGAATAGCATTGTGTAGGCTAGCTCACTGCCGACTGAGGTAAATCGCATCGCATCGAATCGCATCAGTTGGCGGGCCGCCTTAGAGTGTTACGCGCAATTGCATTTTCCATATTTCTGGGAAAAGATGGATATGAAACTCAACAGCACTGTTAATTCTTCAAATATGTGGGCAGTTAAACAAATTTTAATTTTTTTATTGACGTTACAAGACC